>CM046875.1:617518504-618118504 GCA_025667525.1 Glebionis coronaria | reverse complement strand
GTGCGGTTAAAATCCGCAAAACCCACAAAAACCACAAAAACCCGCAAAACCGAAACCGCACAAAACCGCGCGGTGTGGATCTATACTTTTCTAAAAACCGCAATCGTGGATGCGGTTTTATTTTTGCCAATATCCGCACCGCCCCGCTCCATGCTCACCCCTAGAAGTAAGTGTTGAGAAAAGTAGCAAAATCTTCCTCAAATGAGTAGTCATCCAAAGTAGGATCAAGCATTGTTGGTGGAGGATCTTCATCAAAAGTGGGTGCAAGGTCATTATGTGAAGAATCACTCGAAAGACTATCAGCCTCATCAAAATCATCATAAGTGGGCATGTCTGGATACTCAGAAGTAAAATCATCAGAATCATCCATATCAAAATTCGAATCATCATCATAAGCATCATAGATCGGTGGAGAATCATAAATTGGTGGAGGATCAGAATTGGAGAGAGAATCATCCATATCATCTTGGAACAGTGGATTATCATAGCAAGAATCGAATAGAGGATTGTTGTAGACGACAAAATCATCAAGCGCATTAATCATATTCGCTGATTCTCTTCCATTTGATTTGGTTGTGATCTTCCCCATTTTAAAAACTTGTGCCTCATTCCCGACTCTTAAAATGAGCTCAACTTCGGCAACATCGACTAATGCTTTTCCGGTTCTCAAGAATGGCCGACCAAGTATTAACGGAATACGAGGGTCCATTTCATAATCAACAACAACAAAGTCGACCGGAAAAGTGAAGGTACCAACTTTAATGAACACATCTTCGGCAATACCAACGGGGTAAGCGAGAGTGCGATTTGCTAGCTCAAGAGTCATCTTTGTTGGAGTAAGATCGGGCAACGATAACTTTTTCCAAACACTTAAAGGAATCAAATTTATACTTGCCCCGAGATCATCTAAGGCAGTAAATTCTTCGGTTTGGTTAAAAGTACATGGTAACACAAAACGACCGGGATCTCCAAGTTTCTCCGGAAGTTCTTTAAGAAGGACGACAGAACAGTTTTCATTCAATCGAGTATTAACAAACTCGGCCATCTTCTCCTTTTTATTAAGCAATTCCTTAAACATCTTAACAAATTTAGGCATTTGGGCTAGAGCTTCAACAAGGCCAAAGGTGATGGTCAGTCCCGAAATCTTCTTCAAATAGTGCGACACTTGAATGTCATCCTTGGTTTGCAATTTGGCCTTGTCTAAGCGAGAAGGATAAGGGATATTGGGTTTATAGGTGGAAGGTGTAGAAGGTAAAGGTTGAGATGTTGAAGGTTTAAAGGTGGAAGGTGGGGTTGGTGAAGGGTGTTTCTTGGGTAGTTCTTCATGCATAGGTGGAGACGGTAATGGAGAACTAATACTAGGCGTGGGAGTAGGAGGGATAAATGGTGGTGGAGGAGGTGTAGATGGAGTAACTGGGGGAGGGATAGATGGTCCTACTAAGGTTGCTCCACTGCGTGTAGTAATAGCACTCACATTCGCTCTCGGGTTGGTGACGGTATTTGAAGGTAGAGAGCCCGAAGTAGAGGGTTGAGTAGTTGGTAAGAAACTAGCCAGCATATTCTTCAAATCATTTGTTTGAGTGCTAAAAGAGGTTTGTATATCATGTCGAATCTCGGATCTAATATCATTCCCTTGCTTAGTGATATCCCCTTTCAAGTTGATAATTTGGCTTTGTAGATTCTTAATTTGCTCTCCTTGGGTTCTCATAAAAGCTTCAACATCTTGATTAATGGGTGGGGCTTGTTGAGTGGGTGGGTGATAAGGATTAGAAGCTCGAGGTGGGTTTTGGTTGCTTCTATTGTAGTTGTTGGGGTTGTGGTTTTGAGGAGAAAAACCAGGTGAAAGAAAGTTGTTAGAACGGTAACTTAGAAAGTTACGATCACCTTGAGGTCGAGCTTAATGGATTTCCATTGAATAGTTACCATAAGCTGCATACAATTTTTCCGGATTGTCATGAGTAGAAGGACAATCAGTGTATGAGTGAGGACCCCCGCAAATCTCACAAGAAATTGCTACATCTTTAGCTTGTTGTTGTTGTTGTTGATTTGTAGCCAAAAGTTGCATGTTTTTGCTCATTTCGACCATTGCGCGGGTCAATTTGGTGATATCAGGGTTTGAAGAAGTAGAAGAAACATTGACTCTCGGGTTTGATCTTGAAGATGCGGATGAATCCCAATTTTTGTGATGAGTAGTCATGTTCTCAATAAGCTCTCTACACTCCTCAGGTCTTCTTTTCATAAATGTGCCACCGGCGGCTGCATTAATCGTATCACGATCACGAAAAGTTAAACCGTTATAGAAAGTATCAATTAAGGTGACGGGGAGCATGTTGTGGTTTGGACATCGATCCAACAAAACATTATATCGTTCCCAAGCATCAAAAAGTGATTCATCGGGTTCTTGAGTAAATCCACTAATTTGATTTCGAAGGCTCGTGACCATGGATGGTGGAAAGTAGCGCGACAAAAATCGTTGAGTCATCTCATCCCATGTATGAATTGAATTCTTCGGAAGACGATCAAACCATTTTTCGGCATGGTGGGATAAGGTGTGTGGAAATAGGTGAAGGCGAAGAAAATCCATAGTAACCCCGGGTAACTTCATGCTTTGAGTAACGGTAATGAACTTGTCGAGGTGTTTGTTGGCATCATCATCCGACAATCCGCGAAATGGACAAGTGTTTTGAACTTGTTGGATCATGTGATGCTTCAACGAAAACTCTGGAGCCGTGATTTACATCGGCGCTATCGGTCCTCCTCGTCCATTCATCGTTGGTTGACAAAGCTCCTCCATTGTCCGAAGATCGGGTGGTGGAAGAACATTGTTGTTGTTATTGTTGAGGTGCGGTGGGTTATTATTGTTGTTCACACCAGCCATATCTAAATCTTCACGAGTCTCGGGCTCAGAATAAGTTGAAGATATAGTACGCATACACCTGCAAAAGAAAAAGAAAAAGATACCAAAGAAATAGAGAATATATATACTTGTAAAAATAAAATCTTTTTGGTATAAAACTTTTGAAAAAGAATTACTTTTTATTAGTCTTTTAATGTTTTTGTATTTTTGAAATTTTTTATTTTTATGGATTTTTGAAAATTTTTAAACAAAAAAAATAACGTTCACGAGTGAACGGATCCCAAAATTCAACGCGTCTCTCACAGAGAACCGTTAATCTTTACGAAAAGAGCCGGTAGCTGCGCCATTTAATACAAGGTTTTTGCCAAGTATAAAAATTAAGTTCTTTGTCGTATGTCTAATCGAAATGATTACTGGTTAAACGTGCGACTCAGTCGTTTTTGGTGAAAAAGAAATAGATTGGTCGTTGTTGTAAAATAAAATTGCAAAACTTTAAAGTAAAAGGAAAGGTAAATAAAGCTATAAATGATTAAAAAGTAAATGACGAGAAATTAAAACAAATAACTAATAATAAAGGAGCGAAACAAATAATAAAACGTAAATTAAAACAAAACAATTAATAAAAATAAAAATAAAACTAAAAGACGAAATTAACTATCGACTCAAAAATAAAGTTTACTTAATGAAAAAGGAGAGAATAAAACTAAAATGGTACTTTAAAGCTAAACGAGGCAAAACCTAAAGCGGGTACTAAATAAAAGATAAAACTTAAACTTTACGAAAAAATATTAATACTAAAATTAGACGAAAAATTCAACTAAAAATACGTAACTTTCAAAAATAAAAACGGAACAACTTTAAGATTAAACTAAACAATTACGGAACAATACTAAAATCTAAACAAGCTAGCAGGATAGCTGCTGGAAGCAGCCAACCACACTCCTCAATTTGGCGGGAAACGAACTAAGCAAGCAACTCTAGGCTGCTTAATTATTTCGCAATTGATACAGTGCTTTTCGGAAGTTTGTTATTCTTCGGAATATGTACAGTGGTTTTCGGAGAATGCAAATCTTCGCAATAAACAATTTTTCAGAACTTTGAATTTTTTCGCGATATTTGCAATTTCAAAAAAACATGTTCTTCGGAAAAACAAGTTTTTCGGAATAACTTGTTTTTCGGAATAACTTGTTTTTCGGAATAACTTGTTTTTCGGAATAACTTGTTTTTCGGAATAAAAATGATTTCAGAAAATTGCTTCTTCGGAAAAATGACTTTTTCGGAATAATTGGTTTTTAGAGAAATCTTCGGAATAACAATAAATTCAGAGAAAATAAAAATTTCGGAAAAAGAGGCAATTTTCAGAGAAATGACAAATTCAGAGAAATGACAAACTTCGGAATAATAAACCCTAATCCGAAAACATGAAAAATAAAAGATACAGTACACTAAAAATCATAAAATAAGCCACGAATAAGCTAAAATCAAATAAGCAATCTACCAAAACTTAATCTAAAACACTTTTAAGAAAAACTAATTCAACCACAAATTAAAAACTTGAAAAACACTAATAAAACTAAAAATTAAAATCAACTTTTAATAAAATAAACTAATAAAAACTCTTAACTAAAATCAAATCAAACACACAATAAGCTATAAAATCAATAAGCTAACACAATCAAACACATAAAAACATAACAATTAATCAAATAAGCATGACAATAAGATAATAAGCATAAAGATTAACAAAAATAAGAAAGGTAGAAGGAGAGATTAATATAAAACTTGATTAAAATTAAAGATTCAACAATAAAAGTAAAAGCAAGAATTAAAGAAACTTACAAATTTAAGGTGCAAGACAAGGTAATTAAATGACAATTAAGTATATGACAATATGAAAGTGCTTGGAAAATAAAATAGAAAGACTAATGTGTCAAATTAGCTAACAACTCCTAATGAGTCATTAGGAGTGTATTTATAGGTGATTAGGAAGGCTAGCATGTGTTTCTCATTTCTTCTTCTCTCGTCTTTTCGTCTTCTAAATTTTTCGACTTTTTCAACTTTGTCTCGGGATTATTTGAACCCGTCTTATAATTTCTTCATTAAATAGACTTGAGTTCTTCGGCTTTATTAAACTTCCGTCTTTAGACTTTTTCTTCGATAAATCTTCAGAATAGGCCTTGGACTTCCGTTCTTTTTGCACTCTTGATCTTTTGACTTCGTCTTTTGTCTTTTTCTTCGATAAAAGCCCGTGAAAGCCCGTGTTTTCTTCCCTTTTCACATTTTGATCCTAAATCACAACAAAAACACAAACCACGCATAATTCCGACATTTACGACATAAAATACACGTTTTGGCTTGGTTATTATTATAATTAAGTGGTAACAGGATAAGTGTTTTCACACTTATTAACCCGCTAACCCGATAAAAAAATTAATTCAACCCTAACTCGACCCGCTAACACTATCAGGTTATCGGGTCAGGTCAAAAAACAACCCGACAAGTTTTTTAACCTGATTTCACCCGACCCGATTAGACTTATCAGGTTTGGATTCGGATCGGGTCGGGTCAACCCGACCCTACTGACACCCTTAACGATAAGTATCTCATTCAACCTCTCCACCCTCTCTAAAACCCTAACATTTGATTTTAATGACTTTGGGTCTTGCTGTTAATGATAGCATGGTGGATGTACCAGACAGCGATATGGTGAAGACTGCCTTGATGAACTTGAAACCAGTGGATGATGATCACAAACCCTTCACCACCAGCGTCTTTCTCAAAAGATCATTGATAAAGGTCAACTTCTTCTATTCCATCTGGAAGATCCTGATGCTCTATATAGTCAAGTGTCTGGGTGGCAACCAAGGGTCTCATGATCAACTCAATGGTGTTCAACTAGCCATTACCTACAGCCTCATCTGGGGGCTAGATATTGGAGTCGCTCACATCCTCTTCTCTGACTTAGTGGCGAAACTAGTCAACAAAGGGAAGAAAGCAACACTCCCAACCATATGCTACACAATATATTTTTCTCTGATCTTTGAGCATCTGTTGGGAGATGAATACCATAACGATGATCTTCACTCCTATCCCTTTAAAATCACCGTTGTATCTCTAAAGCCACCACTAGAATATGAAATGCCTTTGACCAGACATATGTTGAAGGTTTATGGTATTGATGTATTAGAGGAGCCCTTGATCCCTCACTCTGAGGTGAATGATGAAGGTTCAACTGACAAGTCTCAGTCCAATACCTCTATGCAGTCTACCTCTCAGCCCAAGGCTCCTAGGGACAAGAAGAAAAAGAGGAAGGAAATCCCCTTTTCCTCTGAAACTCAATCTTCCCATGTTGTCTGAAAGAAGAAGAAAGCCAAGAAACACCCATCTACAACTCTGATAGATGAGGATACAGAGCCTAATGCTGATAAAAAAACAAGAGTCTAGTGTCTCTAGATCAGCTGAGACCTCAAGAATACACTCCATCGTTGATATCCCTAAGGTATTAGTCTGTCTTTTATTTCCTTTGAGGTCCACAAGTTGTTGGGAATTGGATTTGATGAGACAAAATTTAAAATGATGAAACAAAAGGACTTATATACAAATATCAAAGACTACACGAATATGGAGAACTTTTACACAAAGAAAAGGACTAAATTGCAAAAGATGGAAGGACTTCATTGTAATTAGATTTCTTGTAAGAAAAGTCTTGTATTCTAGTATATAAAGAATACAGGATTGTTGGTTCATTCCTTCACTTGTTCTTACAATGTAAACCTAAAGTGTGAGTCATGTGTTCTAGGCGTAGAGTGTTTGTAACACGCCTAGGTTGTTAGAGTCAATGTTTAATAAGAAGTAAACGTTGGAAAGTAAACACCTTGTTTATGTGTCGTGTTCTTATTCCGCTATGTTTATCATATGAACATGATGCATATCCTAGTAGCTTAAAGATCCATAAATCTAAGGATTACACAATTGGTATCAGAGCGGGTGGCTCTCGGTACTAGGAACTAACAAGGTGTTCGAGTCGAAGAATGAAGATCGAAGCCTAAAAATCCTTATATGTTTTTAAGTTCGGATCTCTCAGCACAGCCATATTCAAACAGCGATATCTCCTTCGTTAACCGTTGGATCGTCGTGAAATTCGCATTGTAGGTTCTCAGTACATGTGTCTAGGATCTCACTAGAGTGATCATCGATCTGATCAATTATAAGAGATTATTGATGGTAGAAGTTGACTGCAGAGAATGGTATGGAATTTTCTGTTTTTATGTTTTTTATAGAATAAAGATTTAGGGTTTCTTCCCCTAAACCCTAGATCGATTTTAAAAACAAAAAATTTGTTTTTGTTCATGATTAAAAGCTGCTATAAAGACGATCGATGATGTATTTATAAGATCGAGTTAGGGGTACAAAACCCTAAAATTGTTTACTTTGTGGTTATGATTTTTATTGCTCACGTAGGTTTGGAATGGGTCAGGACGTGTTCTAATATTCATAAGCGAAACAATATCTTTGTACAGAAGATGGTGATTTGTGAGTATGCTGGTGTTGCTATCACGTGAGTACTCTCTAGGTAATGAACGAATTAAAAAAAAGGCTAGACAAGGACAGGAAAAGGTTTAACTACCTATGGTTTATAAGTATCTTTTGATATCATGTGGTCCTCGTCTGATTGTTTTAGGAAAAGAATGATAGACTAGTCAAGATATACTATTGTTTATTCATTCAAGAAAGGCAGTGTGATCGGGTGGTTTGTATTGTGGTCCCAACAATGTTTCAAAAGAAGAAAAAGGATTGTGGTTCAAACCTTGTATTATTTGTGACATGCTGATGATCACGTGGGTGATATTCACACTAGTTGTGATTCTTGTCTCTTGTGATTAAAAGAATGTGTTGTCAAAAGCAGCCAAGGGGAATGTATACAAGATAAATGGGACGGACAGCAGGATTTTGTATGATTGACTACTCAAAGAAAGTGATGTGATTGATTTGGTTATATAAGGAAAAGATTTGGTGGTTTTTATGGATGTTGGCTATAAAGATGTGGTCGTATGATCTACAGAGGTAAAAGACGAAGACAAGATACATGTGGTACGGACTAATTAGAAGGTATTTTATTTTTGGAAGCCACTGTTATTTATTATGTATCCACTGATGGATTCAGAGGGTAGCGTTAGCCACTGACACATATATTGTACCCTCTGAAGGAATAATAGTGTTGTCCGATATATGAAGTCTACCCGCCGACAAGTATTGTCCGATATTGGACGATACATGCTAAAAGATGTCGGATAATACTAGATCTCAGACAGAACTGTCTGTTAAGGTTTTATGGATCATTTTTGAAGATGTTTTGGTACAATGATGTTTTATTTGCTTATGTGACAAGGCTAACCTTGCGGTTACGTACCAACTTGGATTAGAAGCATACCGCCGATAGAGGCGGCAGTTGCATAAAAGAAGAGGGTGATGTTCTACTTGGACGATCTTCATTACAAATTGACGGTTTCTATGAAGACGTTTGATTATTGCTTATTTGGTGTTGGAGTTGTTTTTCACGGGTTTGTGTTTTATCATATCTTAAACTCGTGAACTCCTAGCCATTGACTTTAAAGATAACTTGTTCGTGCTTACATTGTTGGTGACAAAGTGTTACAAGATCTAGGAATATGTGATTTTTCTTATGGTACTCTATGCACATATTTTCTATCACTTGAAGGAGCCAAGAATGTGTTGTCAAAAGCAGCCAAGAGTTGCCATTACAAGATTTAGGAATGTGTGATTTTTCTTATGGTACTCTATGCACATATTTTCTATCACTCTAAAACGTTTGTAGGAGAGAGTGATGAAGTTTATGGTTTGCCTCGACCCTTAGAGTGTATGTGTCTGCACCTAGCTCTCCTAAGTTCTCTATATACTCTATCTCTACATCAGGAAATGATTCATCTATGCTAATAACGCACCCCGATGATCATGCACCCTCTCGACTGTGCTCTGGGCAACAACAACCAAAGTCCTGACTCAGAGTCTCTGAACTTCACTCAGTCTCTGAGTCCCCTCATTATTAAAAGAGTCCCAAAGAATTTATTATTTGGGGATGCTGAATAATCACCCTCAGCCTTCCTAGGGGAAGCGACATGAATGGCGACCATTCCCTTAATCATTTTCACAATTAAAAGAGTCCCAAGGAAACATCCTTATGGGGGAGTTGGATAATCACACCCAGCTATCCTAGGGGCAGCGAACGATAACCATTCACCATCTAACGTTTCACAATTAAAAGAGTCCCAAGGAGTAATCCTTATGAGGGAGCTAGATAATCACACCCAACTATCCTAGGGGCAGCGAACGGCGACCATTCACCATATAATTGATTTACACTAAAAGAGTCCCAAGGAGCAATCCTTAAGGGGGAGCTGGATAATCACACCCAACTATCCTATGGGCAGCGAATGGCGACCCTTCACCTTATCTTTATTCACAATAAAAGAGTCCCAAGGAGAAATCCTTAGGGGGGATGTATAATCACACCCATCTTTCCTAGGACCAGCGAATGGCGATCCGTACCTTCATTATAAACTCATCACGTATGTACTAACTAACTTTTATACAGGCTCTGAACTTACATAATGAACAGATGAACGAGGAGCCTTTCACTTACACAAAGGATGACATTGCTGGGGTATCCACTGTTGACGCTCCAGCTGATTCTGATATGGAATCCATGCCAGATGATGAGGTGCTTATAATAAAGAAGGATGCCATAATCTCTAGGTTTGACAACACATTCTTGGGAGCCAAGAGCAGCCACGAATCTCTGGGTTTGAAACGAGACACTGAGCAGCCAAGAATGTGTTGTAAAAAGCATCCAAGAGCTGTCGTTACAAGATCTAGGAATGTGTGATTTTTCTAATGGTATTCTATGCACATATTTTCTATCACTCTCAAACGTCTGTAGGAGATAGTGATGAAGTTTAGGGTTTGCATCGACCCTTAGAGTGATTACCAAGTAACTGCGCTGTCACTGAGCCCAAATCAACACCTCAACCAATCCCATTTTCCTCAATGATCAATGTCCAAGAACTCGCTGCAAAGCAAGTATGGTCCTAGAGACAAACCACACCAACCTTAGTTCCATTTCACTCTTTGCCAAATGTTATGGAACTGGGTGCAAAGAAGCTCTCGGAGGACCAACAAATGCTCAAACCTATTCGCTTTCCCACTATGAAAAGTGTTTAGGCTTTAGGATTTGAAGAGCTCTGCGTCAAGAGAGGCGATATAAGCATAACAACTCCTAAGATAACCCAAGAGGCTATCTTCTCTGAACTTCTAAGTTTCATAAATGTTGCTAAAGACTTGTCTAACTACTTGGAGAGCTCAATGACAAAATCCTTGGAGTCCACTCTCAAGTCTCTGCTACCTCAATTACTTGGTGATGCTTGATAACGCCCAAATTCAACATGTTTTTTGAGCGTTATCCGTATATTTTGCATGGTTTTTGGTTATACTAACAATCGTTTTAGCTCATATATGTGTGAAGTTATGTTTTGGGTTGTTAGTTAGCCAAGATCATGGGAAGTGAAGAAAAGACAAGAAAGAAAGAATAAAAGATTATTCATGCATATACGAAGGAATCCTAACAAGTACAAGTCTTACGGAGCCTATTGGAGAAGCTTAGAGTCATGAATTCATTGCTCACGATACTCAAAAGATGATGTTCAAGGCGGAAATCAAGAAATAAATAAAGAAAAGAAGTTATAACGAAGATGTTGGAAGCTTTGTATTACCGACACACCTTCACCGTTTTGGCCATAACTTGAGCATACGAACTCCGATTGACTTGGTTCTTGCGCTCACGCGAGCGTAAGAGAAAGGGCTACAACTTTGGTTTTTTACACTTTTTGACCACAGTGGACGAGCAGCCGGCAACAAGCTAAAGAAGCTGACGGCTAAGTGTGGACAGATTGCAAGTAGCCGCTCGCATGTGAAAGTAGCCGCCTGGCTCCTTTCCTGCTGTCTTTCAAGTCATGTTTTGGTGCATTTGTTATGTTCCCTTTGCATGCATACAACTTCTCCAAGCCTTCATGAAGTTTCTATGTGGACTTCTAGAACTACTTTGGCTACAAGAAAATGTCTTTGGCTCCAAGTATATTTCTTTGGCTCCAAGACAAACATTGATGACCTTGGCTTCAATCCCACTATAAATAAGATCCATGGGTTCATTGTAACATAACACCTTCATTACTAACTTCATTATTCATCAAGAAAACTCTATACCTTGGTGAAATCCCGGATTTGGTTCAAGTGTGCCAAAAACTCATCCTTTTGAAGCTCCAATCATCAAAATAACCTTGTCAAAATCTAAGGGATCATTACCCTTATCATTAGTAGTGTTTCTTGATACCTAAATCACCTACAATCTTCACCCAACCTCTCCAAAACTCACCTCAATCCTCAAATACGAATTTCTACATAACCCTAAAGACCACAAATTCCTACCATTGGTTCGAAACTTGTAGTCAATTAGAGGACTAAGGATTGCTCTAATTCCTTCCATTTACTTATCGTAATCATATTTTGTGTAAACTTTTGTTACATTCATGACGTTGAACTCTATGTCATATGTTGAATGTTGGTTGTTGATTAATATTGGAGTAGTGTTCCTATACTTTTTTTGAAATAATGTAAACATGGATATGGAGTGTTGTTTATTTTGTAATATGTAACACCCTCATTTTTACCTTAACGCAGCGGAACATTGATCTTGGGTATTACTTCATAGAACACAAGTCATAATGATAGAAAACAACTCGAGAGAGTGATTAAATCAACTTTCTTTATATGTCATTAAAAATCAGAGTTTTACAATATGAGGTTCCCAAAATCTATATCAATAATTTTAAACTTGTGCCTCTTCATGCCATCCTTATGTTGTTCCATGCTATCAGTCACAAATTTCAGAAATATATGCTTAAAAGTCAACACAAAGGTTGAGTGAATTCATAGGTTTGCAATAACAGTTTTGAATACATGTCTACCACTTTGAGCTACGTTACTATTTGCTCACATAAAACAAATATTTTATTACACTAAGCTCATAACATCAAAAGTAACGAGAATTCACCGAAGTGACCATCATGACAGATTGTCATGACAAGTAATCTGCAGGTACAGATTACCCATGAGTTATAATAAAGTGTGCTCGATTACCCACAAAACGGGTAACACAAACAAGATTTGTTACTTCCAATAGATCTATTCACCATATTACCGCACACATAAAGTGTTCAATGACTTATGAAATTCAAGTAACAGTTTGGACACTCGTGCAATAACATATTTTAGTAAAAGCGTACAGTTCACAAAAACACATGTATTCCAGTTTTAGCATATATACATCTCACGGATTTTCAAATCATTTAAAAGTGAGGCTATGAACTCACCTTGGCCTATGGAGTCTGAATCACGTCAAATATATATATCAGTCACAGGCAAACAACTTAGTCTCAAAAACCTAGGTCAACATATATGTATATATATATCAAGTCTTTGATCTTTAGTTTAATATTTTTAAGTATTAGTTATGTATTCTTTAATTAATATTTGATTGTAATTCTAGCATCATTTTTCGAGCCATCATACTCGGAAGCCATTCTATAAACATTTGAGGAGCGAGGGCACTTTAAATCGTAAACAAAACCACTCAGTCAGAACGTAATATCGAGATGGAACATCTTTGTACAAATCTCCCTACTAAAACTATACTTTCATCACTTCCTAATACTTATAATTGATCTTCTTTAGTTTCAAAATTGGTAAAAATAGCCCTTTTAATTATACTTTAGTATAATTACACTTTTAACCCATAAAGTATATAGTTTAATTATTTACAATTTAAACCCTCAATATTTAATCTTAGGACCTCAAACTTTCCAATATTTATTCTTATATATTTAAATTTCACAAAGTGACACTTTTGGCCCAAAGATGTTAAATAGTTTCAAAAATGACAGTTTTGGTCCCTATACTTGAAAAAATCACATAACAACCTCAAAAATATACCAAATTATCTGGGATTTTAAAACAAAGTTTCAAAACAAATTTATAATCATAATAAAAACATTTCTTCAGAATTATAGCTTTTGAAATGGGCTTTTACTTATTATTTCATGTAAATTACAAAACTAGGGTTTTAAGACATCTTTAACTTATAACTTTTATTTAAAATGATCAAATGCTCTAATTTCTTTTATATTTGTTTTCTAACATCATTTAAACATTATAAAAAGTCTAAGAATTCATTGTAACAAGATCAAAGCTTAGTTAACATAGAGATTACATAGGTAGCTCCAAAAGGGCTCCTTATGGCTTCCTATGAACACTACTTGCTATCAAAGCTTCATGAGTTTCAATGGCTTCCTTCTAGACCTGGTTTCTGGTATTCTAAGTGTACTAAGATGTATATAGAAGTGGAAAACAGAATGGGTAATGGAGATACAAAGGAAACAGGGTGCGAGTTGTAATGTTGTCTATTCACCCCTATTTATAGTATTTCCAACACTTAGTCTCCAATTTTGGCATGTAAACGTGTAAAAAAGCTAGGTAAGTGACTAAGGAAGGCTAGGGAAGATCTATACAAGTTTATAGAGCCTAGGCACATTTAAAATTCATGGTAGAAGTGTTGGAATGATTTTTAGCAATAAAGAGAACTAGGTTAAGATTTTTCCATCAAGTAGCTTATGAACCTATGTTCTTGGTTGTTTAGGGCTGTAAATATCTTCTAGTTATCATAAAATATCTGTCCTAAGTTTTAATTTTGGAGGGAAGATCATTTGAATAGGTTTTGGAGGGAAAAACTAAAACCGGGTCCTAAATTAGGTCTTGTAACTTTATACTTTGTTATTTTGGTGATTAAGGTTTTAGGCATGTGATTAGTGATGGATTAAGGCTTAATTAGGGTTTATAAATTGTAATTAGAAGGTTTGGGTTCTTGGTTTGAAGTTTAACAAAGGTTTAAGGTGAAATTAGGAAGAAAAGTTAGGCGTGTTAGGGTTTCTAATGATCTAGGGCTTAATCCTTGAAAATCCATTATCCTTAATTTAGCTACTGATGTAAACTCAATTTATACATCTCATTATTGTCCTCAATGTATTCATGAAGTCCCTACACTGGATTTACAAGTCATGCATTGAAATCTTATACCTTGTGCTTTAGGGTACTTTTACATTGTTTTACCATAATCTTATAACCTTAATGAAATGATATAAGTGTTTGTAGACTTTTCCTAAAAGACTAGGTAGTGATTCTATGTAGATTTCTTAATATAAGGGTTTCTAGGTCATTAAGCCTAATGACTTTCTATCTTGGGTGATTAGTGTTTACATCATAATGTAAGCTTATTCTAAGTCTTATATAGTATGTTTATAACTTATAGGTATTCTAAATTCTTAGTTTAAGGGTTTACATAGGATAATCATATTCTAGGTATATATAAGTTAGCTTAAGATCATATGCCTTGATAACTTGTACATTGTGCTTTACTAACTTGTAACTTAACTTGAAATATATTTATAATCTTAATATAATACTTATTTAAGTTTTATAATTAGTTGTAAAATATTAGACTCTAATTCAATGTGAAATGGATTTTATATGCTAATCTTGGTTACTAGGCCTTAACTTGTAATTAGCTTTGGATTAGTGAAAATTAGTATTTTGTGATCAGTTACCTTTCCTTTATATAATATATTATAATTAATATATTTTATTTGATACTTTTACATAGGTATTATGTAGTTATATTGCTTGAAACATTGTTTACCAAGGATTTCTAGGTGGTGATCTACACTATTATGTATATTTATTTGTACTTAGCTTTGTATAGTTTGTACTTAGTATTCTTGGATGTAATTATCAAATGATAGTTTACAACTTGTTTATAATCCATAATTACTTATTCATATGTATTGTTCATTCATACTTTCACCATTCTTGAGTTCACAACTCCTTTATAGGCATTCTAGGGTTTCTAAGGGAATTTAGGGCATCATAGTTATATTTGTGATGTTCTAATTATTATGGTACTTATAGGATTACTTTTAGTACTTAGACTTGATATATACATTGTGTTTACAACATATAGGAATATGTTGAAGGGGCAGTTTAGGTTATAAGAACATATTAATCTTACCAAGTAAGGCATAAAAGCAAAAATTTCCAGCCAAATTTTCATATTAATTCAATCATAGCACATAACACATATGTCAAATTTGAGGATTGTCACAGTCTCTCTCCTTAAAGAAATCTCGTCCCGAGATTTAGATAAAGAGTAATGTCATAAAAAAGAGACGAGTAAAATCCTTGCGTTTCCAAACATATTCTAGCCCTCTCTCAAGGTTCTATTCATACTTCCATAATCATAAATACAATATGACACCACATAATTAGTTTATCATTGAGTGGAAACTCTTTCTTTGGGATGATAAGAGATTCATCAGATAAGCATTTCTTCAAATTCGTAATACATGAAAAGTATCATGAATATAATTGAGTTCATTGGAAAACTCAAGTTAATATGTTACAGTCCAATTCAAAAATATTTGAATGGTCTAATATACTTTTGCTTTCTTTTCGAATCGAATAATCCCTTTTTAACATATAACGTAATTTCTTATTCGGAATTCTAATGATTTATTAAGTCTACACTTGTCTTATATCGAATATCTTTAAGTGCATTAATAAACTCTTACTAACATAAAGATGCGTCCAACTTTATGCAAGGAAGAAATCATAAATTTGGTGATTTAAATTTATTTATTTGACTGAAGAAGCGTCATAATTCAATCAAATAAACAGAATGTAAATCATTGACTTAGAAATTTCTGACATAACACAAATATAGACAAATATTATCGCATTTAATATATGTATTATACCCTTAAATATTCTTCTTAGGTCGGCGTATGTAAGACGTCCTGTATATAATATCTAAGAATACGATTACCTAGAGACGGATGACGCTAAAATAGAAGACGATATTTTATTCCTTATAACATGTATATAAGATACATGGTAATTATATTGAACATATAGCTTGTAAAACCTGCTTTAATAATCCTACGATCATTAAATGCATGAAGTTACCGTTAAATTTAAAAGTTATAATTAACTAATATACGCCATGTATCACAAACATTTAATACGAACAATATGTATATTAATTAATTATCATAAGTATTATGTAAGTGAACACGAATATTAATATACGATAAGTATGTACGTACGACATTAAGAAACGTTCAAGTAACGATAGCACGATAATAAAATACGAACATACACGATAATGAATTAAACAAGAAAAACAAACATAAATACTGTTTGTTGGCGTTGGCTAGAAAAAAAGGGAAGGGAGAACCGGGCCTTGGCCCATACCCATTAACCAATTTTAGTTTAATAAAAATACAGGAGGTTTCATAAAAATACTTTTTACAGAAAATCAAAACCCTAACCCCTCTCTTGGTCTCTCTCTTGTCGCGACACCCTAAGAAGCACAAGGACGATCCATTGTTGATTTTTGATTAATTGTTTATACGGTATAGTGCTCGTGTTTAAACCCTTTTCACGCATACGGTATCCTTGAATTCCATAATCTTTTTGTTTTGTTTTCTATGTAATTGATCTTTAAAAACAAGTATGAAAAATATGTTTAACAAAAAGATTAAATAAGGGATCGGGTAATGTTATGTTTGTGGTTTGGGTACACGCGAACCGAGACCAAGAATGGTCTCGGTGGCAATTCGGGACCAAGAGCCGCACAACAAAGTGGTCGGTGTTGGTGGTTCGTGGCAGCCGAGACACCACACCCCATCATGGGGGATGTGGTGTTGGTTCAGCAGGCGACCGGGACCCCAAGTGGGGCTCGGCGTGGTTCTCGGACAGCAAAGAACCCTAGCGCACGCTGGGGTTGGTGTTGGATTCAGACACATCCGCGAAGCCGAGAGCTTCGGCTCTCGGTGTAGGGTTGTGGTTCGTACGGGACACGACCTCTGGGCTACGGCTTTCGGGTCGTGGTGCTCGGGTGTCGGGTCTCGGGATTTTGGTTCGGGTACTAATATTTTTATGAACATGTAATTAAACCAACATGTATAATAAGTTTATGTTATGATTTAATTAATCTAGTTATTAATTAATTTTGGTTTAATTAAATAAAAACTTAGGTTATAATAATTAATTATTTAATTATTCATGAACATGGATTTAATTAATTAAACTTAGGTTAAACTAATTTATATCTTTTATGATAAAGTTTAATAACATGAACTATGTAATATTATTAATTAATAATAAACTTATAATAACATGACATGATATTATTAATTAATAATAAGCTAAGTATTAATTAATTACTAAACTTTATAATACAATAATACATCATATAAAATATGCATATAATCAATTATGGAAACTTTCTATTTTTAGAAACTTACTATATATAGAAACCTGCTATTTTTGGAAAGTTACTCATTATGTTATAACAAGTATTATAACACTTAAAACATGAAACATATGAATCTAAAACACATGAAACTATAAGGAAATACATGATTAAAACATAAAATATTAAGACAAGATAAGAACAAGTATAATAAGTATGAACACGTCAAGTAAACCAAATAACAAGTATGTATGAGTAAGACCGACTCTTATTCATGTCCCTTCATTGTGTAGATATTTTGAAGTCGGAGTGATCGTCTATGTTCGTTTTCGTCTTCATTTACTGTACGTAAGGTACAGATATTCCGTCCTTTAGTAAGGACATCTTTCTTCCTATATTAGGATTCCCCGTTTGCAGCCATCTGTTTTCCCTAGTAGTTTAAGTGTCTTAAACACACCAACATATGTATGCTTATTTTATATTGCCTGAGCTATATACATTGCATGCCAGTTTCACCTAGTTATGGGGGTTCCATAACCATAACACTGGAGGCACCAATGTTATGACTCTTCTGCGGTGAGAGTGATTGCTCGCAGCGTCCCTTTACAGTTTTGGCCAGTATTATTATTATCATGTGGGGCAAATGGGTGCATCGTAGGACAAGTAGTATGATTTCATGGTAACTGTGGTGTGTACCTTACATCCGTTAAAGGAGCTGATCCCTCCACTCATTTTATATATTAATTAGAGGCAGCCCCCCTAATTGCATGACGAGGTCACCCTTCTAAGTATTCATGCAAGTGGATATAACATGACCTATATGGGCTCTCGGTATATTTAAAATACAGATTTTCAAGATAAACTAAACATAAGTCTTTTCAGAAATATAAACCAGTCTTATGAACTTAAACCAGGTTTTCCAAAACATACATTTATTTCGCTGCTATTCATTTCACTTCATTATTTGCTTATGTTTATGCTTTACATTCTATGTTATATATCCGCACACTGAGCGTATTACTCAGCCGTATTTCTCTTTCCATGTCCCAATACCGCAGGTACTAAAGGGCAAAGCTAGGAAATCCAAGAGTACGTGCATGGAATGAGGCGCCAGCTTTCTTTCATTCTTTAATGCATTTACATATTTTTGCTTTGCTGGACATTGTTTAGTCCTTTCCTTACATTCTATACTTATGCATTTCGTGTGTGGAGCTTATGTGGATCCGATATTTGTTTTCGGATTATTTTATGGTCATTTAATGTTTTAGACATTTACCTTGTGTGCTTTGATGACATGACATAATTATCCTTTGATATTCTATTTATCAAAATAGGGTGTTACAATTATGGTATCAGAGACAAGGTTTCGACATGTAGGCTCTTAAAATTGACCTGTGACTACTGGGTAGTCATCAACGTCTTCCTAGAACTGACAGTTTGTTTTCATGCATTCATTTCATGTATCATTGTTGTAGAAATTTTGACTAAGTAATGGTTGGTATAAGACTGGCCATATTTAGTCGCATGTGCTTTTAATCGAATCATTTTGCTTGGTGAACCGACCCATAGGCATTCACATTAACTCATGCCTTTTTGTTTTGATGAACCGACCTATAGGCGTTCATCCTCGCCATGTCAATTTTGTTTTCACGTCATTTTCATTTGGCTATGCCTTCATAAACTGTTTCATGTATCATTTCATTATGTTTACCATGTGTTCTAATAAGATTAATCATTTCATTTTCATTTTTAAACTATCAGATGGTCATGACACGCGAACAAGAGCTAGCAGCAGCTGTCCAAGCAGCTCTGCAAGCCATGCTTCCCCAAATCAGGAACCAAATTCGGGTTGAATACGAGAACGCCCTGAATCAGAACAACAATCCTCCTCCTCCTCCACCGGTTACTTTGCACACTTGGCTTGAGAGGTTTAACAAGCAGAAGCCAAGATCTTTTGACAAGGCTAAGACTTCATCTGATGTGGAAGACTGGTTTTCGCATACGGAGAAGAATTTTTGATGCTAGGGGATGCAGTGGTGTCTACAAGGCAACGTTGTCTTGCTATAAGTTTGAAGGTGATGCCCTGCATTGGTGGAGAGCTTACAAGTTAGCTAATGGAGGTGATGATTGGCTAGCTGCATTGACTTGGGATTAGTTCAAGACTTTGTTTTATGAGCAGTTCTTTCTAACATCTGAGCAGGAGGGACTCAAGAGGGACTATCAATCCATTCGTCAGAGAATTGGAGAGACTAGCACTGAGTTCATGCAGAGGTTTCTTAGATTGGCTGGATTCTTAGGTGCGACTACGGTTACTGCGGAAGAACAAGCTAAGCACTTTCGCTGGGCTTTGCACGCTTCTACGGCAGCTCGTTTACTTAGTGCTACTTATGCTAATGTGGCACAAGTTAATGATGCAACACGTAGCTTAGAAATGCTACATGAGCGTGATGACTACGAGGAACAAGCTCGTCCTAAGAAGAGGTATAAATTTCAGCCATCAAGCGTTATCATTCATTTCAATCTTTATGTTCATTTATACCTTTTCCTATCCAATTGTATCTCCAGACAGAAGGGTGGAGACCGGTCCCAACCAGCCACTCAGCAGAATGCCAACAAGGGCCACGGTCAATCTAACGATCGTTATGGATCTGACAAGAGGAACGGTAATGACAATTATCGTAACAACAACATCCAGTCCAACAACAACAGATCCCTAAATTCTTATGCTTTTTTACGTTCAGTTGTTGTATGTTTTTACATACTAACATGTCAGAATCATAAACAGGAACTTTGTGAGTGGACGTGACCAAAATGCTAAGGGTCAGCAGTCCAACAACTCATCTTCATCTAGTAAACTATCATTTAAACTTCAGTTCAGTCATGTTTACGTCAAGTAATCATGTCTCACGCATATTTCTTAACAGACTCTCAGGTAGCAAGGTTACCTCCAGGAGGTTACACCTACCCCATCTACACGACTTATAGTCGTAGACATCTCGGTACATGCCGTAAGTCAGTCGACGTCTGTTTCAAGTGTGGACTACCATGACACATGTTGAAAGACTGCAAGAAGGGACACACTGCTGGTACTTCTAGTGCTGCTCTTCCTAAGCCACCAGCTTCGGGACGTGTCTACACTACCACGCGGGACCAAGCCAATAAGTCCTCAGGTACTATCACTGGCATCCTCTTTATGAACGGTCATGTTGCGTGTGTTTTATTCGATACTGGTGTTACTCATTCAGTCATATCCACTACGTATGCCACTAGTATTAATAAAATCCATACACCATTAGAGAATATCTTATGTATATCTACACCTATGCGAGACTCTGTGTGAATTACCCAAGTGTATAGAGATCTTCCACTAGAATTCGATGACAAGATTTTCCCAGTAGACGCACTTCGTTTGGATATGTACGAGTTTGATCTCATCTTCGGCATGGATTGGTTATCCAAGAATCATGCTACTATCGATTGTCATACTTATCGGGTTACCTCCGACAATGTTTAAACACCAGAGTACGTTCACAATGGTTTTATACCAGGAAAGACCGTACAAATCATCTCTACGTTAGAAGCTCGTGCATTACTATCTCATGGTTGTGATGGCTTCTTAGCTTTAATTCAGGATCTTACTGCCGAAGTTCCATCAATCCAAGATCAACCAGTTGCTTCAGAATTTCCCGATGTACTCCCAGAAGAACTTCCGAGTATACCACCTACTCGAGAAGTAGAGTTTAACATCGAGCTCATCCCAGGAGCTCAACCAATCTCTAAGGATCCTTATCGCATGGATCCCATTGAGCTCAAGGAGTTAAAAGATCAGCTGCAGGAATTACTGGAGCGAGGTTTCATCCGACCGAGTGTATCACCATGGGGTGCACCGGTACTTTGCGTCAAGAAGAAGGATGGCAGTATGCGTTTATGCATTGACTGTCGTGAGCTGAATAAGATCACAATTAGGAACCGTTATCCATTACTGAGAATCGATGATCTGTTTGACCAACTTCAGGGTGCCAAACATTTCTCCAAGATTGATCTAAGATCCGGTTATCATCAGCTGCGAGTTAAAGAACATGATATTCTCAAGATTGCTTTTCGCACCAGATATGGCCATTATGAGTTCGTTGTCATGCCTTTCGGACTTACTAATGCTCCTGCGGTTTTCATGGACCTTATGAACCGCGCCTTCCATGGGTACTTAGATAAATTTGTTATCGTCTTCATCGATGACATCCTCATCTTCTCTAAATCCAAGGAAGAACATGAAGAACATCTACATATTATGCTACAGATTCTTGGTCAGAAACAGTTGTATGCCAAATTTTCTAAATGTGAATTTTGGCTAAACAATGTGGCGTTCTTACGCCACATTGTCTCCGCAGAAGGGATTACTATGGATCCTGCGAAGGTTAAAGCTATCACTAAATGGTCAAGACCGACTTCTGCAGCCGAGGATCCTAGTTTCCTAGGCTTAGCTGGTTATTATCTCAGATTCGTGGAGAAGTTTTCAAGACTAGCCTTACCTTTGACCAAGTTGATGCGGAAAGGAGAGAAATTCGTTTGCACTGATGAACGGGAGAAGATCTTTGAAGAACTCAAGAAGCCGTTAGTATCTGCACCTATTCTTACTCTCCCATCTGGTACAGGTGGATTTCAGATCTACAGCGATGCTTCGAGTAAAGGATTAGGCTGTGTACTCATGCAACATGGGAAAATGATTGCATATGCATCATGTCAGCTAAAGCCTTATGAGGAAAATTATCCTACACATGACTTGGAGCTAGCAGCAGTGGTCTTTGCACTTAAAATCTGGAGACACTACCTTTATGGTGAATCATGTGATATCTTCACTGATCACAAGAGTCTCAAGTATATTTTCACCCAAGGGGAACTTAACATGAGGCAGAGAAGATGGTTGGAACTACTCAAGGATTATGACATCAATCTTTAGTATCATCCCGACAAGGCAAATGTAGTGGAATATGCTCTTAGTAGGAAGTCGGGCATGATAAATGGCATCTAAGTACAAGAAGAAATCATACGCGAATTTGAACGATTAGATATTGAATTCCTAGTACGTGGACAGGATGGATATTGGGCTAATCTGAGAATTGAGCCAAACTTAATTTCTCGGATTAAGGCAGCTCAGAAAGACGATGGTGAGATTTGGGCTATCATTCAAAATCTTGATCGACAGACAGAATTTCATGTAGACGAAGAAGGCATCGTATGGCAAGGAACGAAGCTATGTGTTCCAGATGATCAGACACTCCAATAAGCATTATTAACAGAAGCTCACAGCTCTCCATTCTCTATTCATCCAGGATCCACCAAGATGTATCATGACATTAAACAACATTTCTGGTTGAGTGGTATGAAATAGGATGTTGCTACTTTCGTATCCAAGTGTCTAATTTGCCAGTAAGTTAAGATCGAGCATCAGCGGGCTAGTGGTTTACGGCAACCGTTAGAGATTCTCGCATGGAAGTGGGACAAAATCTCTATGGATTTCGTCACCGGACTTCTGCTTACTCAGAGCAGACATGATGCTATATGGGTCATAGTTGATCGTTTAACCAAGCCATCTCATTTTCTTTAAATTCGCAAGGACTTCTCAGTCAGCAAATTGGCAGATATATTCTTTAAGGATATCATACGACTTCATGGAACTCCTTCAGACATCATATCAGATCACGACCCTCGTTTCACGTCAAAATTCTGGAAGTGTATGCAGAAAGCTTGGGGCGCTAAACTTAAGCTTAGCACCGCCTTTCATCCTCAAACCGATGGTCAATCGGAGCGTACGATTCAGAACTTAGAAGACATGATGCGGGCTTGTGCATTAGAATGGTCAGGAATTTGGGACGACTACATTTGTTTGGGAGAGTTTGCCTACAACAATAGTTGGCATGCAAGTGTTAAGTGCGCACCATTTGAGATGATTTATGGCAGAAAGTGTCGTGCTCCAATCTGTTGGGATCAAGTTGGAGAAATAATCCTTGAAGGACCAGAAATGATAGAGGTGACCAATGAGAAGGTTTCCATAGCCAAGGCGAATCTATAGGAAGCTCGTGCTCGATAGAAGAGCTATGCTGATAAACATCATAGAGATCTACCGTTTAATATCGGCGACCATGTTTTCCTTAAAGTATCACCAGCACGTGGTGTTAAGCGTTTTAGACTCAAGGGCAAGCTCAGTCCTCGTTTCATCGGACCGTTTGATATCCTTGAACGTGTCGGTGAAGTATCATATCCTCTAGCTTTACCTCCCTAGCTATCTCATGTGCACAATGTATTTCATGTATCCTTACTCATAGGTTACAACTACCATCCATTGCATAAAGTTACGTATCCATTCTAGCAGATTCGAGAGGATTTATCATATATCGAGGAACCTGAGAAAGTTCTCGATCACCAAGAACGAGTCATAAGGAGAAATACGATTCCATTCGCTTAAATCCTCTAGAGGGATCATACCGAGCGGGAAGCCACTTGGGAAACGGAGGAGTCTATCCGGACTTCTTACCCTCATTTCCAGTTTTGACTCGGGTATGTCACTTCAGCTTACATGTCTTTCCAGCTTATATATCATTTCAGCATTTAGCATCTTGTCAGCTTATCGTATCTCTAATTCGAGAACGAATTTTTCTTTTAGAGGGGAAGAGTTGTAAAACCCGCTTTAATAATCCTAAGATCATTAAATGCACGAAGTTACCATTAAATTTAAAAGTTATAATTAGTTAATATACGCCATGTATCACAAACATTTAATACGAACAATATGTATATTAATTAATTGTCATAAGTATTATGTAAGTGAACACGAATATTAATAGACGATAAGTATGTACGTATGACATTAAGAAAACGTTCAAGTAACGATAGCACGATAATTAAATACGAACATACACGATAATGAATTAAACAAGAAAAACAAACATAAATAGTATAGGGGCGTTTTTTGGCGTCGGCTAGAAAGAAAGGGAAGGGAGAACCGGGCCTTGGCCCATACCCATTAACCAATTTTAGTTTAATAAAAACACAGGAGGTTTCATTAAAACACTTTTTTTACAGGAAATCAAAACCCTAAACCCTCTCTTGGTCTCTCTCTTGCCGCGGCACCCTAAGAAGCAAAAGGACGATCCATTGTTGATTTTTGATTAATTGTTTATACGGTATAGTGCTCGTGTTTAAACCCTTTTCACGCATACGGTATCCTTGAATCCCTAATCTTTTTATTTTGTTTTCTATGTTAGTAGATCTTTAAAAACAAGTATGAAAAACATGTTTAATAAAAAGATTGAGTAAGGGATCGGGTAATTTTATGTTTGTGGTTTGGGTACACGCGAACCGAGACCAATATTGGTCTCGGTGGCGTTCGGAGCCAACAGCCGCACCACAAAGTGGTCGGCGTTGGTGATTCGTGGCAGCCAAGACACCACACCCCATCATGGGGGTTGTGGCGTGGTTCAGTAGGCGACCGAGACCCCAAGTGGGGCTCGACGTGGTTCTCGGACAGCAAAGAACCCCAGCGCACGCTAGGGTTGGTGTTGGATTCGGACACAGCCACGAAGCCGAGAGCTTCGGCTCTCGGTGTAGGGTTGTGGTTCAGACGGGACACGACCTCTGGGCCACGGCTTTCGGGTCATGGTGCTCGGGTGTCGGGTCTCAGGAATTTGGTTCGGGTACTAATATGTTTATGAAAATGTAACTAAACCAACATGTATAATAAGTTTATGTTATGATTTAATTAATCTAATTATTAATTGATTTTGGTTTAAGACTTTCAAAAAAATTAATTTTGGTTTAATTAAATAAAAACTTAGGTTATAATAATTAATTATTTAATTATTCATGAATATGGATTTAATTAATTAAACTTAGGTTAAATTAATTTCTATCTTTTATGATAAAGTTTAAAAATATGAATTATGTAATATTATTAATTAATAATAAACTTATAATAACATGACATGATATTATTAATTAATAATAAGCTAAGTATTATTTAACTATTAAACTTTATAATACAATAATACATGATATAAAATATGCATATAATTAATTATAGAAACTTTCTATTTTTAGAAACTTACTATATATAGAAACTTGCTATTTTTAGAATGTTACTCATTATGTTACAACAAGTATTATAACACTTAAAACATAAAACATATGAATCTAAAACACATGAAACTATAAGGAAATACATGATTAAAACATATAATATTAAGTCAAGACAAGAACAAGTATAATAAGTATGAACACGTCAAGTAAACCAAATAACAAGTATGTATAAGTAAGACCGACTCTTATTCATGTCCCTTCATTATGTAGCTATTGTGAAGTCGGAGTGATCGTCTACGTTCGTTTTCGTCTTCATTTACTGGACATAAGGTACGGATATTCCGTCCTTTAGTAAGGACATCTTTCTTCCTATATTAGGATTCCCCGTTTGCACCCATATGTTTTAAGTGCCTTAAACATACCAGTATATGTATGATTATTTTTTCTTTGCCTGAGCTATATACATGCATGCCAGTTTCACCTAGTTATGGGGGCTTCCATAACCATAGCACTGGAGGCACCGGTGTTATGACTCTTCTGCGATGAGAGTGATTGCTCGCAACGTCCCTTTACAGTTTTGGGCATTATTATTATTATCATGTGGGGCGAATGGATGCATCCTAGGATAAGTAGTATGATTTCATGGTAACTGTAGTGTGTGCCTTACATATGTTACAGGAGCTGATCCCTCCACTCATTTTATATATTAATTAGAGGCAGCCCCTCTAATTGCATGACTAGGTCATCCCTCCAAGTATTCATGCACGTGGATATAACATGACCTATATGGGCTCTCGGCATAATTAAAATACAGATTTTCAAGATAAACTAAACATAAGTCTTTTCAGAAATATAAACCAGTCTTATGAACTTAAACCAGGTTTCTAGGACATGCATTTATTCCGCTGCTATTCATTTCAACTCATTATTTGCTTATGTTTATGCTTTACATTCTATGTTATATATCCGCACACTGGGCGTATTGCTCAGTCGTATTTCTCTTTTCATGTCCCAATACGGCAGGTACTAAAGGGCAAAGCTAGAAAATCCATGAGTACGTGCATGGAATGAGGCGCCAGCTTTCTTTCATTCTTTAATGCATTTACAAACTTTTGCTTTATTGGACATTGTTTAGTCCATCCCTTACATTCTATACTTATGCATTTCGTGTGTGTTGAGCTTATGTGGATCCGATATTTGTTTCCAGATTCTTTTATGGTCATTTAATGTTTTACACATTTACCTTTTATGCTTTGATGACATGCCATAATTATCATATGATATTCCATTTATCAGAATGAGGTGTTACATAGCTTGTAAAACCCGCATGAAAAATACATGAAAATACCATTAAATAATTTTTTTAATAATTAATTATTCACGACGATTAAATACGTATATGAAATACGACACGACAGGACATGACACGAAATAAAGATTCGTGAATGCAAGACAAGTTATAACATATACTTTATTTACGACACGAAAGTATTTGTTTACTACACGACAAGTATCGTGTACATTAAATTAGTCATGACAAGTAATTAAACATGATTATTATTTCACGAAAAAATGTAAAACGAAAGTATAAAATACGAATTCACGGCATAATACGAACCTAAATTACACGATACACAAAATACATGAAAAACACAAAGTGTATCTTTGAGGGGTCTTTATGGCCGGTTTACAAAAGGAACAAGAAAGGGCTTAAGGCCCGACCCAGTCCAAAATAAACTAACAAAAATCCTTTTCTTTCTTTCATTTACGAAGTTACAAATTTTTTAAGAAAACCCTAAGAATAGTTATGGTGGCCGCCGGCCATAAGAAAGAAACAAGGGATAAGAGCTTTGATATTGGGTTCGTGATTCATAGGTGGTGGTTCGTGTTCATCATCCTCGATTCTAACAAATGTTCAGTATAACAAATCTAATCTTTTGATTTCTTTCATTCTATTTAATTATTTTAGTATTAAATCAAATGAGAATCATGATCATGAAATTTAAAATGATGTTTAAAACCACGGTTAAGTTGATATTGATGCTTTGGGGTGTTATCCGATGCCGAGAGTCACATGGCTCGGCTCGGTTTGGGTTGTTTATTCGGATCAGCGACAGATTCTATGACATAAATTCTGTCTCAGATTACCATGGACAGATTCGCGACAAACCTGTGTTAGGTTAGCGACAAAACAACGACATAACTTCTGTCGCTGAACATTTTGGTGGTGATGTTTGTTTGGCTTTGTCACTTTGTGCAACCGAGTCACTAGGACTCGGTGGGCTATTGTTAGGTTTGGTTAACCAAGGCAAAAGGGGTGTGTTTGGATTTTGGTTTTGCTAAATTAATGTTATTAATGTAATTAAGTTATATTAATCATGTTATAGTTAATTTAATTAATCAAGACTTAGGATATAATTTTATTAATTAATCATGAAAATTTACATGGCCATTAATTAAATAAACTATACATTATAATAATTATGCATATAATTATTCATGATAAATTACATTTTACATTTATTTAAATTAACTAATACTTATCATAAGTATTTAATTACATGTTAACCAAGGTTTAATTGAATTAATATCTTACTTTAATTTAATTACAATATCAAGTTATGGTAAAGTATTATTAATATAAATCAAGTTATATTATTAATTAATATTTATTTATAAACCATGTATTATAATATTAATTAATAATTATCATGTTAACCTAAAGTATTTATTTATTAATAAACTTTATTATATTATGACATTTAATTAATCATGACTTATAAATATAATTATTAAGCTTTAGCTTATATCACATGCTTATTAAACAAGCTTATTACTAATTTTAGAAACATGCTATTTATGGAAACATACTAATTATGGAAACATGCTATTCATAGAAACATACTATTTATGGAAAATTTATATTTTTGGAAAGTTACTATTTATGGAAACTTGCTATTTTCATAAAGTTGCTATATATATATGGCAACCTGCTATTTTTGGAAAGTTACTATCTATAGAAACCTACTATTTTTAGAAAGTTGCTCATTATGAAACGTCAAGTATAGTAACACATGAAACATGAAATACATTAATCAAGAACACATGAAAACACTAAGAAATACATGATAACACATGAAACAGTAAGAACAAATCAAGAACAGTAAAAACTAGTCAAGAACATGTAAAATAAGTCAAGAACGAGTAAAACAAGTCAAGAACAAGTAAACTAATAATCAGTCAGTTATACATGAACACGCAACTCATTCACGCCCTTTATTATGTAGCACTCGTGAAGTCGGACTAGATTACTTTCCGCTTTCATCTTCTTCGTTACTTGACATAAGGTAAGAATATTCCGTCCTTCAGTAAGGACATTCCTTTTCTATGTATGATTATGATTCTCCGTTTGCTGCCTTTTGTTTTCCCCAGCAGTTTACATTTCATTAAAAATTTCAGTAATTACCATGCTATGATTTAATGTAACACCCCATTTTGGTAAATGGAATGTCACGCGTGATTATGGCGTGTCATCAAAGCATACAAGGATAAATGTATTAAACATTACATGACCATAAAGGAAATACCGGAAACAAACATCGGTACCCCAAAGTAAAGCTCATCACACACAAACATAAGTACTGTAAAGGAAAAGGACTAAACAATGTCCATAGAAATGAGTATCAAAAGTATGAAGAAATGCATAAAGTAATGAAGGCTAGGAAGCTTCCAATCCATATGCACGTACGCTTAAAGTCTACGAGCGTCCCTGAGTACCTGCCGTTTTGGAAACATGAAAGGAAAACGGCTGAGCATAACGCTCAGTGCACGAATATACAAGCATAGAATGAATAACATAAGCATATATAACATATAGCAGCAGAAATGTCTAAGTCCTGGAAAACCTGGTATAACTTTGTAAAACTGGTTTTATAGTTTGAAAAGCCTTATGTTCATCTTATAAAAACTGTTTAACATGTTTACCATTAGCCAATATAGTTCATGAAATATGAACGTGCATGAATACTTGGAGGGGTGACCTCATCATGCAATTAGAGGGGCTGCCTCTAATTAATATAAGTTTAGGTAGGAGGGATCAGCTCCTTGTGAAGGATGCAAGGCACACACCACATTCACCTGAATAATCTGTAAAAACATGTAACCTAGGATGCACCCATACGCCCCACATGATAACATAATAATATGGCCAAAAGCTGAAGGGATGCCACGAGCTATCACTCCGCCGTGGTGAAGTCATAACACTGGTGCCTCCAGTGTTATAGTTATGGTACCTCCATAACTAGGTGAAACTGGTCATGCATGTATATGGCTTAGGCATTTAATTAAACATAAGCAAATCAAAACATATAAAACATATACTGGGGAAATAGTTGGCTGCATACGGGGAATCCTAATAAGGAAAGAATGTCCATACTAAAAGGACGGAGAATCCGTACCTTGTGTCCAGTGAACGAAGAAAACGAACGGAAGAGAGTCCTACTTCGATATCACTAACGCTACATAAATAATATACGTGTATAAGTATTCTGATTACTGGGTACTTAACTGGTTTTATATCATGTCTTAGCTTGTTTTATATGTTCATGTCATGTTTTACTGATTTTAATATTATGTTGTGTTTATCGTGTATTTTGTCTATTCTGATTAAGTATTACTTGTATTTCTTGTATTATTATACTTGTTGTGTAATAATACATAACTTTCTAAAAATAGCAGGTTTCCAAAAAAAGAAAGTTTCCAAAAATAGAAAGTTTCCAAAAATAGAAATTTACAAAAATAGAATAGTTGCCTAAAATAAATAAGTTTCTAAAAATAGAAAGTTTCCATAAATAGATTAGCTGCTTAAAATAAATAAGTTTCTAAAAATTGAAAGTTTCCATAATTAGAAATAAGTTGGATTATTAAGCTAATAATATAAGCTTAAGTTTTTACTGACTAATATTCTAAGTCATGTGATTAAGAGTATAATTTATTAATTAATACATGTAAATTAAATAAACTATAGGTTATTAGATTTAATTAAATATAACATGATTTAATTAAATATAAGTTAAATAATACTTAGGTTAAAACATGTATTAGTATTTAATATTAATATAACCTAAGTCATGGAAATTAATTAATTATATGCATTATTTTATTAATTAATTAATTACTTTAGTCTAAAATTAAATCATAAAATACTTAGGTTAAATTCATGTATTATTACTAATAATAATTAACCTAAGTCATGTCTAAATTAAATTATTTATATAGCATGTTAAATTAATTTAATTAAAATCTTGTAATTATTTAACTTGTAAAAATAAATCGTGAACCAAACCCGTGTTCTAAATCTAAACATGTCATGAACCGGTCCGTGAAACCCCTTGAACCGGACCAAACAACCCTTAATTATGGCGAACCGGCTTGACCGGTTGCCATGATTTATATCAAACCGCCACCGGCCTTAGCCGGTGGTGCTTGTGGTTTTTCAGCCGAGACCCCCAACATCACCACAAGGCCAACCCCGACATGCGTCGGGGTCCCTTGTCTTGCCTGCTGCCGAGCCACAAAGCCCACACCGAGACCCGTAGGTCTCGGCTGTGGTCACACGAGCCACACCGAGAGCTTCCGGTTCTCGGTTTATGTGCGTCGGCCGAACCTAACACCCCTTAAAACCCCATGTTTTTTATCCCCATGATTAGATCTAATTAATTAACATGTTTTAATCTTGCTAAATCATTATCATGTTTCATGTGTTCTTAGATCTAATAAAATAATTAAAAAGAGAAAGGTTTAAGGAATTACCTATGCGTGAACAAAAAGAAAATAATAACACGAACGTTCTTGCTTGAATTGGATCAACCAAAAATCAACAAACACCCCTTTGTGGTGTTCTAAAACCGGCGGCCAAAGGGAGAGACAAGAGGAGCTAGGGTTTTTGTTATTTTTCTAATTCTCTGTAAATGAAAAATATGTTTCCTCCTTTTTCTAATTTAGTTAAAACGAAAGTGGGCTTGGCCCCTTTGTTTTGTCTATGCCGCGGCTAGGTGAGGCCCACAAGGGAAACCCGTTGTTTTTCGTGTTTTAAATATTACGTGTTCTTGTGTCGTGTTTACGTGATTTATTTATTTATCGTCCGTGTCGTAATATATATCTATACGTAATCGTAATAAATATTACGTAAATACATAATAATAGGTGCGTGATTATTTACGTTCATGATTTCATGTGCGTGATTATAATTATTGTTGATAATAATTATCGTGTATTATTCTGCTTAAATACTTATCGTGTAATAACACGTACGTAATACTTGGAATTACTATTCGTGAAACATAAACGTGGTATAAAAGGAAGGTTCTAATCATGTACTTACGATCATAAGGGTACTATTCATGGTAAAAGCATGCGGGTTTTACAACTCTTCCCCCCTAAAAAGAATAATTCGTCCCTGAATTATAGATAACGTAAACTGGAAAAGAAGAACATACCCGAATTCAAAATATGAAATGAGGGTAAGAAGCCCGGATAGACTCCTCTGTTTCCCAAGTGGCTTCCCGCTCGGTATGATCCCTCCCAAGGATTTTGACGAATGGAATCGTCTTCCTCCTCATGACTCGTTCTTGTCTGTCAAGAACTCGTTCAGGTTTTCTATGAATGTAAGATCTTCACGAATTTGTTCCAGTGGATACTAAACCATGTGAAGGGGATGATACTTGTATCCTCTGAGTAAGGACACATGAAAAACATCGTGAACATGAGAAAGCTGCGGAGGTAATGCTAAACGATAAGATACTTCACCGACTCGTTCAATGACATCAAACGGTCCGATGAATCAAGGACTGAGTTTCCCTTTGATTCCAAAACGTCTAACACCACGTGCCGGTGATACCTTAAGGAAGACGTGATCTCCTACATTAAAAGGTAAGTCCCTACAATGCTTGTCGGCATAACTCTTCTGACGTGATCGTGCTTCTTGCAATTTCTGCTTAGCTACTGCGACCTTCTTATTAGTCAACTCTATCATTTCTGGTCCTTCAAGTGTTTGCTCACCAACCTGATCCCAGCCGATTGGGGCGCGACACTTTCTGCCATACAACATCTCAAACGGAGCACATTTGATACTTGCGTGCTAACTGTTGTTGTATGCAAACTCTACAAACAGATGTAATCATCCCAATCTCCCGTCCATTCCAACGCACATGACCTTAACATGTCTTCCAACGTCTGAATCGTTTGCTCCGATTGCCCGTCTGTTTGAGGATGAAAAGCCGTGCTAAGCTTAAGTTTTGTACCCCAAGCTTTCTGTAGACTCCTCCAAAATCGCGACGTGAAACGAGGATCTCTGTCTGAGACGATGTTGGATGGAGCACCATGAAGTCTCATGATCTCCTTCTTGTAAGTATCGACGAGTTTACTGACCAAATCTTCCTTGCGGATAGGTAAGAAATGAGATGACTTGGTAAGTCGATCAACGATAACCCAAATCGCATTGTGCTTCCTCTTTGTCTGTGGAAGACCGGTAACAAAATCCATGGTGATCTTGTCCCACTTCCACTCTGGAATATCTAACGGTTGTAGAAGACCGCCAGATCGCTAATGCTCGATCTTAACCTACTGGCAGGTAAGACATTTGGAGACGTAAGTCGCAACATCCTGTTTCATACCACTCCACCAAAAGTATTGCTTGATGTCATGGTACATCTTGGTCGAACCAGGATGAATAGAAAATGGGGAGCTATGAGCCTCAGCTAACAATGCTTCCCAGAGTTCTTGATCATCATGAATACAAAGTCTCGTGCCCTGCCATAAGATACCGTCTGCGTCTACTCGAATTTCTGTCTGCTTCTCCAAATTCTGAATTATCGCCCAGATTTCACCATCATCTTTCTGAGCTTCCTTGATCCTAGAGAGTAACTCGGGTTCCACTCTAAGATTAGCCCAGCAGCCGTGCTGTACACGTACCATGATCTCAATGTCTAGTCACTCCAAGTCTCTTATAATTTCCTCCTCAATTTTAATGCCGTTTATCATTCCGGACTTCCTGATAAGTGCATCTGCCACTACATTCGCCTTGTCGGGATGATACTGCAGATTAATGTCGTAATCCTTCAACAGCTCTAACCATCTCCTCTGTCTCATGTTCAATTCACGTTGAGTGAAGATGTACTTCAAGCTCTTGTGGTCCGTGAAAATGTCACATGATTCTCCATACAAGTAGTGCCTCCATATCTTCAATGCAAACACGACTGCTGCAAGTTCCAAGTCATGTGTAGGATAATTTTCCTCATAAGGCTTAAGCTGCCGTGAAGCGTACGTGATCACTTTCCCATGTTGCATGAGAACACAACCAAGTCCCTTCCCCGATGCATCACTGTAGATCTGAAATCCACCTGTACCAGATGGGAGAGTAAGAATCGGTGCAGATACTAACTTCTGCTTTAGGTCTTCAAAGCTCTTCTCTCGTTCTTCGGTCTAGACGAATTTCTCCCCTTTCCGCATCAGTTTGGTCAATGGTAGTGCTAAACGCAAAAATTTCTCCACGAACCTACAGTAGTAACCAACTAAGCCTAGGAAACTGCGAACTTTAGTCGCTGATGTCGGTCTTGGCCACTTGGTAATAGCCTCAACCTTTGCTGGATCCATAGTGATTCCTTTTACTGATACAATGTGACCTAAGAATGCCACCTTGTCTAACCAGAACTCACACTTGGAGAATTTAGCATACAGCTGCTTCTGGCGAAGAATCTGTAATACTGTACGAAGATGGTCTTCGTGTTTCTCCTTGGACTTAGAGAATATCAGGATGTCGTCAATGAAGACATGACGAACTTGTCCAGAAATTCATGGAAGATTCTGTTCATCAAATCCATGAACACTACTGGAGCATTGTTAAGGCCAAATGGCATGACTACAAATTCGTAGTGGCCATAGCGTGTACGGAAAGCAGTCTTGGCAATGTCCTGCTCCTTAACCCGTAGCTGATGATAGCCCGACCTCAAATCAATCTTGGAGAAATGTTTGGCCCCTTGGAGTTGGTCAAACAGATCGTCTATACGTGGTAGAGGATACCTATTCCTAATGGTGATCTTGTTGAGCTCGCGATAATCTATGCAAAGACGCATACTGCCGTCCTTCTTCTTCACGAATAAAACTGGTGCGCCCCATGGAGATGCGCTCGGTCGAATGAAGCCTCGTTCCAGAAGTTCTTGCAATTGATCCTTCAGCTCCTTCAACTCTATGGGAGCCATGCGATAAGGAGCCTTGTAAATCGGCTCAGCTCCTGGGATGAGCTCGATATTAAACTCTACTTCGCGTGCAGGAGGTATGCCCGGAAGTTCTTTTGGAAATACATCTGGAAATTCTGACACTATCGGCTGATTCTAAATTGATGGATATTCAGCATCCATGTCATGAACAGTAGCTAGATAGCCCTCGCAACCATATGAAACTAATGCACGTGCTTGTATGGTTGATATGATTTGTACAGACCTTCCGGGTACGAACCTGTTGTGAATGCACTCTGGTGCATTAACATCACCGAAGATGACTCGATATGAATGGAAGTCTATGGTAGCATGATGCTTGGATAGCCAGTCCATGACCAATATTATGTCAAAATCATTCATGTCCAGCGGAAGTGCGTCAACAGGACGAATCTTGTCATAGAACTCTAGGGGAAGGCTCTTGTACACATGGGTTATGCGTACAGAGTCTCTTAAAGGCGTGGAAATGTTCAGTATATTCTCTAGTGGCATGGGGGATATCCTAACATTCTTAGCATAAGCAGTAGAAATGACCGAGTGAGTAGCACCCGTGTCAAATACAACACATGCAGCTTGACCATACATATATAATATTCCAGTGATAGTACCTGTAGACTTGTTGGCTTGATTGCGACATGTCGTGTAAACGCGTCCACTAGTAGGAGGCGTCTTGGTATCAGCATGTCCCGATGTGCCTTCCATCTCGCCCTTGCGGCAGTCCTTCATTCGATGGCCAGTAAGATCACACTTGAAGCATGCGTCGTTGTCGCGGCGACATGGCCCTGGGTGCCTACGGGTGCAGGTAGTGCAAAGAGGATGAGTATACCCTCCAGTAGGTGCCCTTGTTGGCTGGGAGCCTGTTAAGAACAGTATACATGAGACATGGTTTATAGGTACAAAGGACAATGCGGTATATCGTAAGATGTAATACTAGTGATAGCTGGACGGTTAGGCTGTGAACCTCTTTGGTTCTGGTCCCTCCCGTTACCATGATTCCTGGTAGAAGATTCTCTAATGTGTTAGAATTATGAACTATTTCATGTAATCATAAGAAAATGAGTAAGTGTAAGGACCTGCTGTTGTTGGAGTTTCTAGTGTTGTTACGGTAATTATCATTACCGCCACGCCTATCCGTAGCAGAACGGTCATGAGTCTGACCGTTTCCCTTGGGCTGAGTAGGCTGTTGCTGAGTATCCGGCTGAGACCGGTCCCCAGTCTTCTGTAAAGAGATGTAATTATTGACATATACTGAATGAATACGATTTGGTCACCGTTGAATAACGAATGTTTACCTCTTCTCGGGTCTCTCTACTTCCCCGAACTCTTCTCTTTCTTGCAGCATCTCTAGCTTACGTGTTGCATCGGACACTTGTGCCACCATGTTGAAGGTAGCACACACCAAGTTGTTTGCGACCGATGTACGAAGAGCCCACCGGAAGTGGTATGCTTGCTCTTCGGGAGTACCTGCTGCTGCACCAAGAAAACCAGCCAAACGAAGAAAGCACTGTATGAACTCGTTGCTGTTCTCTCTAGCTCTCTGTCTGATTTCATGGTATTCTCTCTTCAGCTTGTCTTTCTCAGCCTTGGGAAAGAACTGTCCCATCACCAGATCCCTGAACTAAGCCCAAGTCAAACCAGCCACCCAATTATCACCTCCCTCAGACTACTTTAGTGCCTTCCACCATGATAGCACATCACCTTCGAACCGGTAACAGGACAACCTCGACTTGAAGACGGGGTCATAGCCCATGGCATCGAAGATCTTCTCAATGTGAGCCAACCAGCTTTCAGCTTCACTGGGGCTATCTGTTTTCTCGAAGGACCGAGGGCGTAGGTTATTGAATCTTTCCAGCAATGTGACCAATGTTGCTGGAGGAGGAGGAGGAGGTATTGGGTGCTGCTACTAATTGTTGGCAGCCTACACCTCAGCCCTGATTTCGTTCCTCAGCTGAGGAAGCATAGCTTGGATTGCAGCTTGGACTGTTGCATTGAGTTGTTCCTGCTCGCGTGTGAGAACCATCTGACAGTATAACATAAAAATACATGATTAAACTGATCAAAACATAAAATATATACATGAAAAAAAATTATACCAATAAATCATGAGAAAAATTTGATACAGGAAAACTAGTACATAAATGCATGATGTAGTTTTATGAAAACTTTTATATGATCGAGAGTGAACGCCTATGGTCAGTTCACTCAAAACAAAAGACATGGCGAGGGGACGCCAATGGGTCGGTCCCAAAGTTAAAAGTTTCGATAAAACACATGCGACTAAATAGGGCCAGTCCTGTACCAACCATTACTTAGTCATAAACCTGCGACAATGACATATATATGTATGCATGAAAACAATGAATGCATGAAAACCGACTGTCAGTTTTAGGAAGACCATAGTGACTACCCGCTAATCACAGGTCGTGTTTTTAGAGCCTACAGGTCGAAACCAGGCTCTAATACCATAATTGTAACACCCTATTTTGGTAAATGGAATGTCACGCGTGATTATGGCGTGTCATCAAAGCATACAAGGATAAATGTATTAAACATTACATGACCATAAAGAAAATACAGGAAACAAACATCGGTACCCCAAAGTAAAGCTCATCACACACAAACATAAGTACTGTAAATGAAAAGGACTAAACAATGTCCATAGAAATGAGTATCAAAAGTATGAGGAAATGCATAAAGTAATGAAGGCTAGGAAGCTTCCAATCCATATGCATGTACGCTTAAAGTCTACGAGCGTCCCTGAGTACCTGCCGTTTTGGAAACATGAAAGGAAAACGGCTGAGCATAACGCTCAGTGCACGGATATATAAGCATAGAATGAATAACATAAGCATATATAACATATAGCAGCAGAAATGTCTAAGTCCTAGAAAACCTGGTATAACTTAGTAAAACTGGTTTTATAGTTTCAAAAGCCTTATGTTCATCTTATAAAAACTGTTTAACATGTTTACCATTAGCCAATATAGGTCATGAAATATCAACGTGCATGAACACTTGGAGGGGTGACCTCATCATGCAATTAGAGGGGCCGCCTCTAATTCATATAATTTTGGGTAGGAGGGATCAGCTCCTTGTGAAGGATGCAAGGCACACACCACATTCACCTAAATAATCTGTAAAAACTGTAACCTAGGATGCACCCATACTCCCCTCATGATAACATAATAATATGGACAAAAGCTAAAGGGACGCCACGAGCTATCACTCCGCCGTGGTGAAGTCATAACACTGGTGCCTCTAGTGTTATGGTTATGGTACCTCCATAACTAGGTGAAACTGGTCATGCATGTATATGGCTTAGGCATTTAATTAAACATAAGCAAATTAAAACATATAAAACATATACTGGGAAAACAATTGGCTGCATACGAGGAATCCTAATAAGGAAAGAATGTCCATACTGAAAGGACGGAGAATCCGTACCTTGTGTCCAGTGAACGAAGAAAACGAACGGAAGAGAGTCCTACTTCGATATGACTAACGCTACATAAGTAATATACGTGTATAAGTATTCTGATTACTGGGTACTTAACAGGTTTTATATCATGTCTTAGCTTGTTTTATATGTTCATGTAATGTTTTGCTGATTTTTATATTATGCTGTGTTTATCATGTATTATGTCTATTCTGATTAAGTATTACTTGTATTTCTTGTATTAATATACTTGTTGTGTAATAATAAGTAACTTTCTAAAAAAAAGCATGTTTCCAAAAATAGAAAGTTTCCAAAAATAGAAAGTTTTTAAAAATAGAAAGTTTCCGAAAATAGAAAATTCCAAAAATAGAAAGTTTCCAAAAATAGAATAGTTGCCTAAAATAAATAAGTTTCTATAAATAGAAACTTTCCATAAATATATTAGCTGCTTAAAATAAATAAGTTTCTAAAAATAGAAAGTTTTCATAATTAGAAATAAGTTGAATTATTAAGCTATTAATATAAGCTTAAGTTTTTACTGACTAATATTCTAAGTCATGTGATTAATAGTATAGTTTATTAATTAATACATGTAAATTAAATAAACTATAGGTTATAAGATTTAATTAAATATAACATGATTTAATTAAATAAAAGTATAAATAATACTTAGGTTAAAACATGTATTAATATTTAATATTAATATAACCTAAGTCATAGAAATTAATTAATTATATGCCATGTTTTAATAATTAATTAATTACTTTAGTCTAAAATTAAATCATAAAATACTTAGGTTAAATTCATGTATTATTACTAATAATAATTAACCTAAGTCATGTCTAAATTAAATTAATTATATAGCATGTTAAAATTAATTTAATTAAAATCTTGTAATTATTTAACTTGTAAAAATAAATCGTGAACCGAACCCGCGTTCTAAATCTAAACATGTCATGAACCGGTCCGTGAAACCCCTTGAACCGGCCAAACAACCCTTAATTATGGCGAACCGGTTTGACCGGTTGCCACGGTTTATGTCAAACCGCCATCGGCCTAAGCCGGTGGTGCTTGTGGTTTTTCAGCCGAAACCCCCAACATCACCACAAGGCCAACCCCAACATGCGTCGGGGTCCCTTGTCTTTCCTGTTGCTGAGCCACAAAGCCCACACCAAGACCCGTAGGTCTCGGTTGTGGTCACACGAGCCACACCGAGAGCTTCAGCTCTCGGTTTATGTACGCCGGCCGAACCAAACACCCCTTAAAACCCCATGTTTTTAACCCCCATGATTAGATCTAATTAATTAACATGTTTTAATCTTGCTAAATCATTATCATGTTTCATGTGTTCTTAGATCTAATAAAATAATTAAAAAGAAAAAGGTTTAAGGAATTACCTATGCGTGACCAAAAAGAAAATAATAACACGAACGTTCTTGCTTGAATTGGATCAACCAAAAATCAACAAAAGTGGGCTTGGCCCCTTTGTTTTCTCTAATTCTCTGTAAATGAAAAATATGTTTCCTCCTTTTTCTAATTTAGTTAAAAACAAAAGTGGGCTTGGCCCCTTTGTTTTGTCTATGCCGTGGCTAGGTGGGGCCCACAAGGTAAACCCGTTGTTTTTCGTGTTTTAAATATTATGTGTTCTCGTGTCGTGTTTACGTGATTTATTTATTTATCGTTCGTGTCGTAATATATATTTATACGTAATCGTAATAAATATTACGTAAATACATAATAATAGGTTCGTGATTATTTACGTTCATGATTTCATGTTCGTGATTATAATTATTGTTGATGTTGGAAACTCACTTTATGTGACGACATTTAAGAATTCCCATTAGTTATCATAGTCACACACATTTAGACTAGACTAGGTTCATTGTATAGTTTAGGTTGTGTGTGTGGCTATATATACCCCTCCTTAGCTTCCAAGGAGGGGTGTTGCTTGTCATTTTTCATTGTTTTATACATTTTCACTTTACATTCAACATCTCTTCTCTCTCTCTAAACCAACAATGGCTTCCACCACCATCTACCACCACATTAGACCACCGGATCCGATTTAGCATTTCTACATTTGGCATCAGAGCCTCGGTTCCATCCTTGGATCGTGTTTGTATATTCGATTTGGTGGCCTAATTTTTTTTATGTCTCGTTCTATAATATTTCTGTCCATTTTGTCACAAATTTTTTTTGGTCATGTCTTCTTTTTTGTCCAACTGTCCAAACAGTCACATGTTTTGGGGTATCAATTTATTAGTTAATACTCTTTCTCGGTTTCATCATCATATCATGGTCAAAGTTGATTTATATCTGGTATTTCCACTGTTTCTGGGTCTATTTTTTCTTGTTTATGCAAATAGATAAGGACAAAGTTTGCAGATCCACCATTTTCGGTTTCTTCAAAACCCTATTCAGATTGAACATTTAGATTGGGATTCAGATGGGGATTCCGAGTAGGACATTCCGATTAGACTATTTATTTGGTCATTCCGATCGGTCTTTCCGATGGTCATTCAGATTGAACATTCAGATTGGGGATTCAGATTAAGCTATTCCGATGGGGGTGTTTGTTTGATTCCGATGACGACTTAGAAAAACATTCCGATGGGATTCTTTTTGACATTCCGATGGACTCATTTGTAAGACATAACTTTGACTCAAAAACAAAAACATTCCGATGGGATTTTTTGTTTGACATTCCGATGGGACTGTTTTTAAAAACTTGTGAACCAAAACTGTGACAAAAACAATACCAACTCTACTGAGTCAACTCGGTAATTACCGAGTTGACTCAGTTAACTTCCTGAGCCGACTCAATATTACTCCAACCTTATTACTCCCAATCAACACCAAACTAACCTAAGCCCATCGTCTCTTAATCCCATCTATACTCAATCTAAAACTGAACACATTTAAAAACCATTAAAAGATCTCAGTTTATGTTCCGACTTATATCTTTTAAAGATAAAACAAAATCTTATTAAGATCTTTTCATCGGAAACTAATCATCACTGATCCATTCACCCCGAGCCTATATCATCATCATCGATTGATGTAAGGGTTTTACCCTTATTTAATATTCGAAATATAAACAATATTTATAACATAACTGTTATAAATTATTTGTTTTGTTTTCGTTAAAATCAAACAAATGACATGCATGATCCCTGTTTACCTACCTGTGACCTTTCTCTTAGATCGTGATGCTGCGTCGAAGAAGAAACGAGATTAATAAAATCTATTTCATCTTGGCTGTATTCCATATATCATTAAAGATTGTTGGATCAACTCTTGATATATAGGATGGGTAGGTAACTCGAATGGTTCTGATTTTGTGGGCTGCGATTTGTTAGATTCTCCTAATAGATGGAGTGATGGGATATATATGGATCTGAAAATAGAATTAGATGAGATTGATTTTTTAGTTGAATGAGATGAAGGAACGAGATGGATGAGATGTGATTTGGTGAGGGCGATGGTTACTAGGTGAAGGGAGTAGTGAGAGAAAAGAGGGCGGATTAAACGATGAAGGAGATGAAGTTGGTGTTTGGTGAGAGAGGCAGAAGTTTCTAGTGTGAGTTTAGGGTTACGTTGATATGAGATCTTTTAGGATTGGTGAAGTATTATAACCTTGGTTGTTGGACCGGGTAATTCCCAAGAAATATTGGGCTCGAAATTTTTTTTTGGGCCACATTCTTTTTGGTATTCTTTTGGGCCGAGACTTAAGGTTAATACACTTGTGACAAAATGTTTTAATAAAATTGTTTTTCAAAATATTACTTATCATTTTTTAAATGATGTTATTTTGACTAATGGTTTTAAAATGTGACGAGAAACAAGTGACGTGACAAAAAGACGTGACAAATGTGACGAGAATTTATTTGAGACGAGACCAAGAAAAAATGGGCGATTTTTTAGTGGCTACAGATTTTGTTTGATCGGGTATTAATTACGTGACGTTGAAGACGGATTTTTCGAAGGCGTGTATTTATTTTATCTTTTAATAGATAACTTGTTCGTGCTTAATCTTAGAATGAAGACTTGGTTATCTGGTTTCCGGGTTCGGGGTGGATGGTTGATGACTCGGATAACTATCACTTAAAGGGGTTACATTGTTGTACTCAGTGTCACGCGCTTAGTCGACGTGGATAATTTCAAGAGGTGTTGTGCTTATAGACTTCTTCAGTGATGCATTGAGTACTTAGAGATTTCTCCACTGTTCTTCATTCAACAATAGTGCAAGCTTAAATCACAAGATCGAAGGATTTTTATTCAGCTTCACGTTTGATGTATCTGGTTCATTCTTTTAGTGGTCACTTCAAATTGCTTTCACGTGGGATGGTAAAGGTGGCCATGGAGAGTTTATGAGAAGAGATTTTCGATCAACAGCTGATTCTCACAAAATATATAATTCAGCTTATTTATTATTCTCACGAGATTTCAGGTTCATGTGCGTACAATTTATTGATGGTTCCGAGTTTCGAAACCATCAAGGGGGAAGAAGAAGACACACTGAACGCACAACGAGTACACGTGATGAACTTCATACCTTCTTTTGATTTGAAGATATTCCGGGATGACATTTGTCATAGCCGCAGAGAAAATCAGTGTTTTAACTCGTGTCATTATCAATCTCCAAACGGTACACTACTGATTCGAGGTTTAATTGTTTGATTGTTGCAATTAAACATCATCATTATCCTATATGCATTCCCGGGACTTAATTGACTCTGGTGCATCTCCGGAAGAAGACATGTGCATTTCCGGGACTTAATTGACTCTGGTGTTACGATGTCAACTTCATGAATGGGATAAAGTGTCCACTTCAGTATTTGAGCTTCATAATTGGGATTGATTTACCTTCTTCAACTATGCGGGGGAAGAAGTGTCTTGATTCTTTCTGGTATGCATAACTTGAACTCTCAGGGGGAAGAAAAATTCAGAAGAATTATTCAAGCGTGAGATGAAAAGTTGTTGATCTTCTTGGTGTGCCCCAAACTTTCAATCCCTCTTAGCAACATTATCATGTTATATGATGGGATTTGCTTGTTAGATTCCGCTGTGCGCTTAATCATTCTAAGCTTTATTGAAAGCTTTGAAGTTGCTTACGAGGATTGTCGGTTTAAGGGGAAGCTATTTAAAAAGATTCTAGATCAAGTTTATGTGGCATGAATTAGGGGGAAGCTAATTCAGAAGCTTCTCCTTAACCAGAAGTGTATGGGTTACTTAGCTCGTGCCGTTACAGTATTTCTTCTACAAATTCACTTTAAAGATGAGTCGTTTTAAAGACGAAGGCCTCAGAAGACTTCATCAGCATTGGATGCTTCATGAAAGCTCTTGTTCTTAATCATTTTATACTAGTTAGGAAGAATATTGTAAGGAATTCTACACGTCGTCCCATGGGGGAAGATTGTTGGAAACTCACTTTATGTGACGACATTTAAGAATTCCCATTAGTTATTGATGAGATGGCATTTATACATGATCTCATCGTTCTTTTCGGGCTTTAAATGCATAAAATGTCATAAATATACCATATATATTCTTGTGTTTGTTTACTTGTGTATTTTAAGTATGGATATCGTGAAAAAGACAAAAGATCACAAGTTACAAGGAAAAACGGACACGAGAAAAGAAGCCGTACAAAGAACCGGGCCCTAATCATGGAATATTCAACATTTATCCTTGAAGACCTCAAGATGTGCAAGTTTGATCCTCAACTTTGAAGAAATGACACTTAAAACCCTTGTATATTGATAATTACAAGTTTGGTCCCTTAAGTTTGTCAAAAATTACACAAAAGGTCCTTCAACTTTGAAGAAATGGCAAGATTAGTCCCTCAACAAATCCAAATTGCCAACAATGGTCCTCATGAAGTTTAAGTTGCATTAAAGACCTTTGAAGATCAACATTGTCCAAAATCAGCCCTTGCAATATGAAAAAGTGTCAAAAATAACCCTTGATGACCTTTTTCCAAAGTCTGTGCCAAAACTGTCAAGTGGTGAAAGTTGAATACAAGGGAAACACGTTTTTGTTTGCAAAATAACTTGTTATACAACTTTTCCCAAAACACAAGGACCAAAGCTGTCATATCCCAAACTTCAAATTCCTAAAAATGCGCCAAACACTTACTGTTTGGATTTTTACCAGGGATGAACAAGTTTTTACCCAGGATCAAAAAGGAGCAAAACAAAGGGGAAAACAAAATTGACTCAACCCACGTGTGATTCACATCACCTCAATCACGTCCCACACCTTAAACCTCAAATCCCACTACCAGAATGATTCCCCCATCCCCACTCACAATACGACACCTGACATTTGATCCTTACTTGGCAAAATCAAGGGCTACAAATCATTACTTGGTCCCTAAGCACTCAACAAACGTCCAGGATTCTCCCAAAACAGCTGGTAACACACCTAGAAGGTTCTGCAAGGATAGAATAGGAATTTCAGTTGCTAGGGTTTGTGAATAGTGTTTAGCCAGGCATTTGCCTATAAAAGGAGACCTCAACATGTGAGAGTCCCTTTGTTCTAGTTTTAGGCTATTATCTTTGTAATTCCTTTTTAAGTTTAAATAAAATTTGAATTTCTGAAATTGTGAAATCTCTTTTTGATTTAATTAAAAGTTTTGTGTTTGAGTAGCCTAATTCTGAGTTCCATTTGATTGTTAAGGCCTACCTTAATCTTGTGGTTAAGGCACGTCTTGTTTCATAAGGTTTTTTAAGGTTTGAATACCTTGAAATCCTAGGTTCTGTTTTGGCTTATTTTGTGTACTAACCCTTGGCCATTAGCTATAAGCTCTTACAAGCTTGTTGACACCAAGCTTGTGAAGGGATTAGAGCCCTTGGTTGAGTTGTTTGCTGCTTGTGTTGAAGACATCAAGTCCTTGAGGTTCTACTTTGAACCATCAACCAAGGCAGTTTGCATCATCTTCATTGAAGTACCTTGGTCTTGTTCTAGTTGTTGAACAAGGTCCAAGGAGCATTGCTGGCCTTCCTAGGATGTTGTGGAAGGCAGGTATAATCCCTTGTTAAGATTCCACTCAAAATTTCATGTTTATGACTGATTTTGATTTGGTGCTTTGATTTTGAGTATTGGTGTTTGTGCTGGTGATTTTTGAGTTTGATTGTGTTAGTTGCTATTGTTTAAGTGTTTTTGATCATTAAAATCAGTAGGTTATTAGTTAAAATCACAAGTTCCTTTGTTAAGTGGTAGATTAAAGGGTGTTTGGGTTTACTGCATTATTTGGAATTGTGGTTTGCTAAGTGGTTGTTTGCTGTTTGTAAGTGTTGGTATTTGCTTGTTAGGAGCTAGTGTTCATATGTTTGCAGGTTTGAAGGTTTGAAACACATAGATTCATAATTTGGCTATAAAATCTTTAAAACTTTGTTAAATTGGCTAGGATTTTGAGGACACCTAGATCTAAGCCTAGGCTAGGGCTAACAAGTGCTAAATCTGAGTTAATCACACCAGGGAAGAAGGATTTAAGGCTTGAAATTGGATCAAGTGTCAAGTATATCAGCAAACTTGTTTCTGCATATGTTCATTGTTCATCAGTAACTTTTTGTGCTTTGATCTTGTTATTTACCTTGATTCAGTGTTTGATTCTTGTTGCTTTGTGTTTGTTCTTAGTTTATATAGCTTGTGTATGCATCCTGTTAAGTTTGGTTGGCTTATTGTGGCTAAATCTGCTTTTTAAGTGCTTAACTGCTTATTTCCATATCTGGTGCATATCTGGTGACTGTTTGGCTTATTGTGGCTTATTGTGTGAACCAATTTGTGATTTTATTGTTGCTATTGACTCCTTGTGGTTCACTGATCACAAGGGTGCCTTTGTTTCCAATTGAATCAAACCAGAACTCTCAAATAAGCTTGGTCAAATAGTCAAAGCAGTGGGAACTCCTTTCCCCTGCTAGTTGCCACTAATAGTGTAAATTTGGGTTCAGCTTATCAATAAGCTATAATAGCTTATTCCAACCTGCAACAACTTTGTTTTTGTAATAGGTGCTCATATTTTGACCCATTTGTTCATACTGGAGCATTTGGTGGGTTGACTTTAGGGTTTGACTAGAAAACCAACTCCATTGACTTTTTCATAAGTTCATTTGTGCTTATTCTGGCTTATTGGATTTTTGTTGATTGATTTTGCTTATTGAGTCCATTTGAAATCTTTTTCAAGTTGAATCAAGTCCTGAGGTGCCCTAAATCTCTAAAACGACTATTTTGTCTTTTAGTGAATTTTTACTTTGCTTATTTCTGGCTTATTGAGTGAGCTTTTTCAAAATTTCTTTTTACAGATCTCATAAGCATCCCAAAAGAAGTTTGTGTGTCAAATTAGAGCTTATGGCATTAGCTTATGGCTTAATGGGCTGAAAAGCCCAATAAGAATAAGCTGAGTGTTAAATAAGCTGTGATAAGCTCATATTTAGCTTTTGGGCCTTTAGAGTTTTGTTCTTAGAATTGAATTTTGAGTCAGATAGGTTTTTTCCAAGTCAATTGGGCCAAGTTTGACTTTTTGGGCCCAAAAGCCCAATTTGGTTGACTGATTTTGGTTTTGGCCCATTTGAGGGCCCAATAGGGGTATTCTGGTAATTTCACTTTGATTTTCTGATTATTTAGGTTAAAATAAACTAGTTTGCAAGTTTTTAGAATTTTTTATAATTTTTGGATTTTTAATATTATTTTATTATTATTTTATTATTATTTTTAAAATTTCACATTTTCCAACTCTTTACATTTTTCTTAGGTTTAATATATTAAAATAGGAATTTAGCAACTTTTAGAATAATTTTATCTCTTTTAGATTAATTTTTATAATTATTTTAAGTTTTAATAGTTTTTAAATCATTTTAAATAGTTTTTATTAGTTTAAAATTTTCTAAAAATAGTTTTTAATCTTTTTAGGTTATTTTAGAGGTTTACCAATTAAAAAATCTTTATTTGGGCTTTTTGATAATTTATTTGATTTTTAGGGCTTTAATTAGCATTTAAAAATTGAATATTTAATTATTTAAAAGGTTTGAAAAAGTTTTGATCATTGGTAAACTCTTAGTTTATTTATTTTGATTTTTGGTGAATTTTTGGTAATTTTTAGAATTAATTTTTATTTTTGGGGTTTTTAAGGTTCTACGTTTTAACTTTCTAGTAGTGTTTATTTTTATTTTTACGTCTTCGTCATCTTCTTTTCTCATCCCCTTCTAAACCAATCATTAATCACAATCATTTAACAAGTTTTTCACACACATATACCTCCTTGGGAAACGAACTTTCATTGGGTCATTAACATTTGATTTTTCCTAAAGTCATTTGTTTAATACTTACCGCTTTTACGCCTTTTTCCTAAAAGGTCGTATTTTTCCTACAACCATTTTGGCGCCGCTGCCGGGGAGGTGTGTCGTGATTAATTTGTATTGTTATTTTTAATATTAACCAAATAGTATTTGTATTAGTAGAACTCTACTAATACGTATTATCGGTTTTCTTGGTTTTTCTTGTACAAATATTATTACTATATTGTATTAAGTATCACAATAAATTCACAATATCTCCAAAAGTGTGAAAACACAACCTTAATTGGGATTTCATCACTCAATTATTGTATTCGAATCTCAAACAAAAAGAAAAAGGCAAAAATAGATAAATACTTTCGTGAAGCTCGATTTTGAAAGATACAAACTATAAGGTGGGTATAAGGCGGGTATTATAAAATATACCCTAAGGAAAAAGGCTCTTAAGTGCTTCGCGCCGCCTCGTTTCCCCGCTTGCTTGTGAGTATTTTGAGATTGAAGGCTAATCGAGGGTTTTTCCGCCCAAAGTATTATTACGTATAATATATTTGCTTGGTTTCTTTGTGATTAAAACCTCTTGAACAATTTGGTTTTCACCAAAGTTCTAAAGTCATTCGAAGGCGTTCACTCCACGTGATCGTTTTCATTCCTTTGAGGCTTCTCTAATCAAGAGTTTGATTCGAGGAGAGATTTTGTAGATTGTTGTCTATGAAGATACACCAAAATCCAAAAAAATTAAATATCATCAAAAACACAAAAAAAATTGAAAAATCACAAAACACCCAAAAAGAATCTTCTTTGCTCACCTCCCATTCTTCGTGAAGTTTATGATCACTCGTAATCAAGCAAAACGAGCTCGTAAACGACTTCAAAAGCAAGCCAATCAAGAGACGTTGATTGTTGAAGAACCTCTAATTGTTGAACCTATTGTAGAACAAGAAGTCGTCATGGCTAATCGTACTATGATGGAGTTGCTACAAGCACCCACCGAAGGTTTTGGAGAGGCTATTGTGATTCCCGCCATCCTTGCGGAGAATTTCGAGATTAAGACGGGTTTAATGTCGATGTTGCAAGCAAATAAGTTTAGAGGTCACGAGAAAGACAACCCGCATTACCACATTAGGAATTTTAACCGTCTCACCGCCACTAGCAAGTTTAAGGATGTTCCACATGACGCCATTAAGATGATGTTGTTTCCATACTCGTTGGATGGACCCGCAAAAATTTGGCTTGAGAAAGAACCGCCAAATTCGATTTTGACATGGGCCGATCTCGTTTCTAAGTTTGTGAACAAGTTTTTTCCACCATCTAAAACAACACACTTGAAAAATGAGATTTCACGATTTGTGCAAAGAAATAATGAAAGTTTTTCAATGGCATGGGAACGATTTAAAGAAATGTTACATGAATGTCCACACCATGATTTTACGGAATTGCATCAAGTGGATACTTTTTATAATGGGCTTAATGATCATGAACGAGATTATTTGAATGCCGCCGCGGGTGGTAATTTTTTGTGCAAGACGACAAATGAGGCTTTACAAATCATTGAAAATAGATCTAAGGTTTATAACCCTCGTAACACACCGAGTGTTGCCAATTTGGGTTCGTCATCATCGTCACAATCGTCTCGTAGCATTAATGCCTTACATGATGAAGCTAATGAGGAAAATCGGTTTTTTGATAGATTTGCTAATCTTATGTCCCATTGGAAGGCTCAAGAAGCTTCCAATTCCGCTTCGGTTAAAGCGGTTGCTAAGAGTTGTTTGTCTTGTGGGGGAGCTCATGATCTTTCCGAGTGCATTGCCGCGGATGGTAACACTTCGAGTGCTTATGTAGCAACGGGAACTTACAACCAAAACGGTCAAGGTTCCCGCCAAAATCAAGCTCCACCAAACCAAAATGTTAACAATTATCGAAACAACAACCAAGGTAATTACCAAGGCAATTCACGCAATTACAACAAGGGGAATTATCAAAATGGGAATGGACAAATTTCTAATCAAAACCAAAACCATGATTTTTAAAACACTACACAAGGTTTTCAAAATGCTCACACTAAAAATATGCAAGGATAATTTTTGGATTATGCTAAAGCAAATGATGCTAAATTTGATAACATGCAACGTGAGATGATTAGCTTAAGATCCGAGTTGAAAAACGAGCTAAAAAATGAACTTGCTAATGAACTTAAAACTCATGCAAACAAAATGGAAGGAAATGTCCAACGTCTTCAACAAAATCAACAAAAGATGGAATTAGGACAACATGAGATTAAGCAAGAGTTATTAAAAGCGGATGCTAGGCAATCAAAATTTGAGGACCGAATGGCTAAGATGTTTGAAGCAATCATGTGTTAACCCTCTTCCTCGGGTGGTCTTCCTAGTGATACCATTGCAAACCCGAAGGGAGAAATGAAGGTTATTACTACACGAAGTGGTAAAACTTTCAAGGAACCAATCTCTCGTCCAAGTACTTCTACGGAGAAGGAAATCGAGAAAGAACCCGAGGTGATGGTCGAAAAGGAGCACATTACAATCCTACGAAGTACCGCTCAAACCACACCTACGGTTGAACCAATACAAATTGTGGAACCCGAGTTTCCAAGGCCGTTGCCTAATGACCAACCCACACCACCTTTACCCTACCCTTCGAGACGAAACAAATAGAAGTTGCAAGAACGTAACAAACAACAAATCGAGCTTTTTATAAAAATGTTTCAACAAGTGCATTTTGATGTAAGTTTAGCCGACGTGTTGTTATATATGCCCCGTTTCGCTTCCACTTTTAAAAGTATGATGAGCGATAAGGAAAAGCTTTCAAAGCTTGCTAATTGTTCTTCGGTTTATCTTAACCGCATACCGGAAAACGTTGGTGATCCCGGAAAGTTTCTCATTCCTTGTGACATACAAGATATGAAAGAGTGCCTCGCCTTGGCCGATCTTGGTGCGAGCATTAATTTGATGCCATTTTCCATTTGGAAATCGCTTTCGCTTCCGGCTCTCATTCCTTCGAACATGTCCATCGAGATGGCCGATCATTCTACAATTATGGCATGTGGAGTTTCCGAAGATGTTTTCGTGAAAGTGGGGAAGTTCTACTATCCCGTTGATTTTATAGTAGTTGACATCCCCGCGGATCCTCAAGTTCCTCTAATTTTAGGTCGTTCATTTTTAGACACTTCGAGATCGCTTATCGATGTTCATGCGAGAACTATCACTTTGAGATTGAACGAAGAGGAACTTGTTATAAACGCTACTCAAAACTCGAAACCTTCTCATGTTTATGCAATCGCTACCATCAATCACATTGACATCGTTGATGTGGTTTGCGATGAGTTTTCACAAGAAGTGTTAGGTTTTTCCGATAGCTCGTCAAGTGGCAATCCCACTATTTTGGATCCGATTCTTGCTAATTCCACACCAAATCTCACTCCATTCCAAGGAGGCGATCTCACTTCAAATGAAGTCGACAATGAAGATGAGGTGTTGATTAGTGATGATACTTCTATTCCACCATTTCTTTCGCCGATGGAAGTTATGAGTGTTGAACCAAAATCTTCAATCGAGGAACCACCTATCCTTGAATTGAAAGATCTTCCTTCTCACCTTGAATACGCATTCTTGGAAGGTGATGACAAGTTGTCGGTTATTATTGCAAAAGATCTTGCTAATGATGAAAAAACCGAGCTCTTGAAAGTTCTTAAGGCTCATAAAGGGGCAATTGCGTGGAAAATATCCGACATTAAGGGTATTGACCCAAAATTTTGTACTCACAAGATTTTAATGGAGGAGGACTACAAACCCGCAATTCAAAGTCAAAGAAGGGTGAATCCCAAAATTTACGATGTCATTAAAAAGGAGGTCCTTAAACTCCTTGACGCAGGAATGATTTATCCTATATCCGATAGCCCATGGGTGAGCCCAATCCATTGTGTCCCTAAAAAGGGAGGAATGACCATTGTGCCTAATGAAAACAACGAGTTAATTCCCACTCGTGTTGTGACCAGTTGGAGGGTGTGTATTGACTACCGAAAGTTAAATGACGCCACTCGTAAAGACCACTTTCCTTTGCCCTTCATGGATCAAATGTTGGAGCGACTAGCGGGAAATGAATTCTATTGCTTTTTAGATGGTTTTTCCGGTTACTTTCAAATCCCTATCGACCCTCGTGATCAAGAGAAGACTACTTTTACGTGTCCTTATGGAACGTTCGCTTATCGTAGGATGCCTTTCGGACTTTGTAATGCACCCGGTACGTTTCAACGGTGTATGATGGCCATTTTTCACGATATGATCGAGAAGTCGATGGAAGTGTTTATGGATGACTTCTCGGTGTTTGGTAATTCGTTCACGTCATGTTTATCTAATCTCGAGCAAATGTTAAAACGTTGTGAAGAAACCAATCTTGTGCTTAATTGGGAAAAATGTCATTTTATGTGTAAACAAGGAATCGTCTTAGGACATAAAGTGTCGAAGGCGGGGATTGAGGTCGATAAAGCTAAGGTAGACGTCATCGCCAAGTTACCTCATCCCAAAACCGTTAAGGGAGTTAGGAGTTTCCTAGGCCACGCGGGCTTTTATCGTCTTTTCATCAAGGACTTTTCGAAAATCTCTAGACCTATGACACACCTTCTCGAGAAGGATGCTCCTTTTAACTTCAATGAGGATTGTGTTAAGGCTTTCGAAACTCTCAAAAGGAAACTTACCGAAGCTCCCATTCTTGTTGCTCCTAATTGGGAATTACCCTTTGAAATCATGTGCGATGCAAGTGATTATGCTATAGGGGCCGTCTTAGGGCAACGTTATGACAAGCATTTCCGTCCTATCCACTATGCTAGTAAGACGATGACCGAGGCTCAATTAAAGTACACCACAACGGAAAAGGAATTCCTTGCCGTGGTCTATGCTTTTGAGAAATTCCGACCTTATCTCGTCTTGACTAAAAGCATCGTGTATACCGACCATTCGGCTATCAAGTATCTCTTAGCTAAGCAAGATGCTAAGCCGAGATTGCTTCGTTGGATGCTCCTCCTCCAAGAATTTGATGTCACCGTGCTTGACAAAAAAGGAGCCGAGAATCTAGCGGCCGATCATCTCTCTCGTCTAGAAGATCCTCACAAAGATGTTTTCGAGAACAAGGAAATCACCGAAACATTTCCTCTTGAGACTCTCGGTGTAGTGAATTCTAAAGACACCACCCCATGGTTTGCCGACATTGCAAATTACCATGCGGGCAATTTCATAATCAAGGGTATGACGACACAACAAAAACGAAAATTCTTTCGTGACGTCAAGTTTTATTTTTAGGACGACCCTTATCTCTTTCGAGTTTGTGCGGATCAACTCGTTCGACGTTGTGTGTTTGGTGCCGAAGCTTCTAATATCCTTAGAGCTTGTCACGAGGGACCCACGGGTGGTCACCACGGTGCTAATCTCACGGCTAAGAAAGTGTTCGATGCCGGTTTCTTTTGGCCTTCTATCTATCGTGATGCACACGCACTTGTAAAGTCGTGTGATTCGTGCCAACGTCAAGGAAAATCGTCTCAACGTGATGAAATGCCGCAAAACATAATTCAAGTGTGTGAGATTTTCGACATATGGGGAATAGACTTTATGGGGCCGTTCCCATCGTCTCATGGCAACAAATATATCCTCGTCGCGGTGTACTACCTTTCTAAGTGGGTGGAAGCTAAGGCTTTGCCTACTAATGATGCTCGTGTGGTAGTGAAGTTTTTGAAGCAACTATTCTCTCGGTTCGGAACCCCTCGTGCTATTATAAGCGATCGTGGAACCCATTTTTGTAATGACCAATTCGAAAAGGTTCTAAAGAAATATGGAGTTACTCATCGTCTTTCTACGGCTTATCACCCGCAAACGAGTGGGCAAGTTGAGGTTTCGAACCGAGCTTTGAAGAGGATTTTAGAGAGGTCAACTAGAGAAAACCGTGCTTATAGTCACACACATTTAGACTAGAATAGGTTCATTGTATAGTTTAGGTTGTGTGTGGCTATATATACCCCTCCTTAGCTTCCAAGGAGGGGTGTTGCTTGTCATTTTTCATTGTTTTATACATTTTCACTTTACATTCAACCTCTTTTCTCTCTCTCTAAACCAACAATGGCTTCCACCACCATCTACCACCACATTAGACCACCGGATCCGATTTAGCATTTCTACATTTGATAATAATTATCGTGTATTATTCTGCTTAAATACTTATTGTGTAATAACACGTACGTAATACTTGTAATTACTATTTGTGAAACATAAACGTGCTATAAAAGGAAGGTTCTAACCATGTACGTACAATCATAAGGGTACTATTCATGGTAAAAGCATGTGGGGTTTACATTTAAATTGCCTAAGTTATATACACGCATGCCATGTTTCACCTAGTTATGGAGGTACCATAACCATAACACTTGAGGCACCGGTGTTATGACTCTTCCGCGATGAGAGTGATTTCTCGCGGCGTCCCTTCATGTTTTGGCCAGTATTATTATTATTATCATATGGGGTGAATGGGTGTATCCTAGGACATGTTTATCAGATTTACACGGTGACTGTGGTGTGTGCTCTACATCCGTCACATGGAGCTGATCCCTCCACTCAGACTAATATAATTAGAGGTACCCCTCTAATTGCATGACGAGGTCACCCTCTATGTATTCATGCGCGTTGATACCTTTCGACCTATATGGGCTTTTGGTATTTAAAACACGATTTCATGATTAAACTTAAGACTTTTCAGATATAAATCAGTTTATAATCATGTTCTAGGTTTTTCAGGACTTACACATTTTCCGCTGCATTTTAGATCTTTTATTTATGTTTAAGTTATTCTTATCATGTTTGTATATCCGTTCACTGAGCGTATTGCTCAGCCTTATTTTCTTTCTATATCCCATATGGCAGGTACCCGAGGTCAGACTTGAGCATTTAAAGGACATACATAGGATGGGAGCTACCTTATACTTCTTTTCCTTTTTAACTTCATTTACTTTATGCATGTTTTGGGCTTATGTTTGGGAATCAATGTTTGATTCCGGTTTTCCTTTTGGTCATGTATGTTTTAGGACATATTATCTTGCATGCTTTGATGACACGCCATAATTATTATGTAACGGTCTACTTATCAAAGTGGGATGTTACAATTATGATATCAGAGCCCAAGGTTTCGACCTGTTGGCTCTAAAACTTGACCTGTGACTAGTGGAGTCACCAGGCTCTTCCTAAAACAACGTTTGTTTCATTCCATGTCACGATATTTGTTTTAGTATTGTTGATCCTTACTCACGAAGTTTTCGCTGAAGTTTTGACTAGTATGGATTGGATCACAACCATCCATATTTAGTCCCATGTTATAAATTTCTATACATGACATTTTCTTGTAATTTTGGCCAGTATGGATTGAACCATAATCGTCCATACTTAGTCACATTTCTTTTCTTCGAATTTTGTGGATTAAACCATAGCCGTCCACACCAGCCAATTTTAAACCTCTGTTGATTATGCTCTTATGTCTTAATGACAATTATTTTTTCAGGCTTTTATGTCGATTTCGCTTTCACGCTGATTACTTTCATGCTTCCTTATGATTAATTATGTTTTCATGATTCTTCATGTTGATTATGCTTCCATGCTGGACATTGATGGATCTCATTAATCATGTTTTCATGATAATCATGGCTGGTTTCCATTAATCATGCTTTCATGTTGGTCACGATTGAATTTCGTTTAATCATGTTTTTGGTGTTTCTTACGCAACCGGAATTATGTCTACGCTGGAATAGCTAGGCTATCATGTTACTTTCTTCAGTTTGGTCTTCAGACCGTTTAACCAGTTACCTCCCTTTGATCATGTCAGATGGTTGACACCCGTATCGATCATCTCATGTGAACTTCATATGTACTCCATATACTGAATTCCATGTGTACTCCATGTATCGAATTTCGTGTGTACTCCATGCATTGAAATCCACGTGTACTCCACGTAATGTATTCCATGAGTATTCCAATTACCGTACTCCATGTGTATTTTTATCAATTCTCAATAATCTCAGGCGTATTCCACTTGCTGATATTCTACAAGATGTTGATGCTGCTCATAATTTGGAGATTTTACAAGATGCTGATGCTGCTCATAATCTGGAGATTTTACAAGATGCTGATGCTACTCGTAATTTGGAGATTCTACAAGATGAAGACAAAGACTATAGATTGGAACTACCATACAAGAATATACTTCACCCACTAGACGCTACCACCCTATTCCATGTCTTTACCTTCTAATTAAATGTCACACGTCACTTGGCTGTCCTTTTAGGCACAAGAGTAGGAACCGGTACCCAGTCGGCCACTCAGCAGAATAGTTACATGAAGCACGGTCATGATAATGACCGTCATGAAACTGACAGACAAGGCGATAGTGACCGCTGCCATGACAACAACCATTCTGGCAATAACAACAGAAACTCCAGTAGCGGACGTGACCAAAAGTATAAAGGTCAGCAGTCCAATCTATCCGCCAATTCTGGTATTATGACCAAAATTTTCAACTATTATTCGTTTTCACATCTGAAGACACATGTCAAGCATAAGTCAAGACACATGTCCCACGTATATTTTCAGAAGACACACGTCAAGACACCAATCAAGACACATGTCATACGAATATTTTCTCATGGCACGATTCAAAACACATAACTCACACATAACTTCTGAACTAGGCATCAGTAATTCAGGGTACCCTCCAAGGGGCGTACCCATCCCGTTGTGCCATGTACGAATCAGGCCACTAAAATTTCAGTACCATCTCTGGCGTATTGTTCATGTTTGTACATGCAGTCTTCGTTCTGTGTGTGAGACGGGCAAAGCACATTTAGTGAGATCTGCCACGTTTACTTCATGTATTTACATGGCACTTTTATTCCTCGATCACATACTACATACATCCATGTCCATAAAATACGTTGTTGTATCACCCATGTATATAAAGACTTTCATTTCGGTTTAACGACAAGATCCTTTATGCTAACGCATTTTCCTTGGACAGATGCGAGTTCGATATGATTCTGATTATGGACTTAATAGCAGCACGTCACGCCACGATTGATTTCCATTCATATCAGATTATATTCAGTGATGTTCAGGCTCCTGAGTACATTCATCAAGGTTTTCTACCAGGAAAATTTGTACAAATTATTTCTGCTTTACAAACACGTGCCTTATTATCAATTTGCTACAAAAATTTTCTAGCTACCATTTATGACACGATTTCTGAAGTTTCTAAACTCCATGATCAGCCTTTTGTTTTTGAGTTTCCAGATGTATTTCCAGAAGAACTTCCGAGTATATTTCCTATTGCAAGGTGGAGATTAACATCGAGCATGTTTCGGAAGCAGAACCAGTCTCCAAGGCTCTTTATCGCATGGCTTCCTTGAGCTAAAAGAGTCAAAGGATCGACTGTAAGAATTGCTAGATCAAGGTTTTATTCGCCCAAGTGTATCACCATGGTGTGCACCGATATCTGTTTGTCAAGAAGAAGGACGGTAACATAAGATTTTGTATTGACTACCGTAAATTGGACAAGACCACCATTCGTCATCGTTATTTCCCTTTCACGTCTTGATAACATGTTTAATCTATTACTGGGTGCTAAGCACTTGCCAAGATCGAGTTACGATCGGAATACCAATAGTTGCGAGTAAAAGAGAAGGAAATTTCTGTGACTGCTTTTCGCACACGTTATGATCATTATAAATTCGTGGTTATGCCTTTTGGTCTCACGAATGCTCCCGCTGTAATTATGGTCTTGATAAATCAAATTTTCATGAATTCTTGGACAAGTTCGTCATTATGCTCATTGATAACATCCTGATCTTCTCCAAGTCTAGAGAAGAGAACGAAGACCATCTTCGCATTATATTACAAATTCCACGACAAAAGAAACTATAATCACTGAACTTTTCAAGTACGAATTATATTGATTACAGTGACACTCTGAATCACGATGTTTCCTCACGGATAGTTTACCATGACTAAGCTTACGCGTAAAGGAGAGAATCCTACCCTAAATTATGTGTTTCAAACGATCCTACGCTAAGAGAGGTCTAATTTACCGAGAGTCATAGTTTTTCCAACCTTTATGCACCCAGGTTCTAAAAAGATGCATCATGATCTCAAAACCACATTTTGGTGGAGTGGTGAAACAAGATGCAGTTACTTTCATATTTAAATGCCTGACATACCAGCAGGTTAAGATAGAACGCCAACATGCTAGTAGTTTATTTCAACCATTAGAACTTCCGAATGGAAGTGGACAATATCTCCATGGATTTTAGTTCCATACCACCACAGACTCAAGGGAGGCATGGTGTTATTGGAGTTGCTGCCGATTGTTGACAGGTCTGCACATTTCCTCCTTATCCGTAAGAATTATGTAGTTAACCAGTTGATAGTGATATTTCAACATGAGATCGTATGATTTTACGGTAATCCGTCAACAATAATATCAGATAAAAATTTACGTTCATGTTCACGTTTACTTTGACGCTCACAGTTACGTCTCATGTTCGCGATCACGACCTTGTAACCGTTCATATTCTTGTTCCATTTCACGATTTGCTTTTCACATTCACGTTCATGACAGTGTTCACGTTCATGATCGTATTCTCTCTCACGATTACGTTCACATTCGTGTTCATAACCTTGTTCGCGTTCATGTTCTCGTTTCATCTCACGATTCACATTTAACGTCTCATTCTGAAGAGTTACATAAACTTGGGAGACCAGACTCAAGTTTAGCATGACTTTCCATCCATAGACAGACGTTCACGTCAGATTTCACGTCTCATCCCGTATCATTGGGAATTACCTCCTTCGGTATCACACGTTCCTGATATGTTTCACGTATCACGTTCACGATATGTTTTCCCAGATCACGTTCATGATATGTTTCACGTATCACGATCATGATATGTTTCACGTATCACGTTCACTATATGTTTCATTTATCAGTCACCATATGCTCACGTATCACGTTCACAATTGTTCACATACTACGTTTCTGATATGTCCCGCGTATCATTGCTCAGAGGTTACTAATACCATTATGTTCAGGTTATTTCGTATCGTATCGTTTCATGTATCTTTGCATGTTATTTCCTATCCACTCGACCAGATTCGTGAGGATCTATCTTACGTTGAGGAACCAGATGTTGGGAATAAAATGAGCCAAGACACTTTGATGCTGACAAGAGTTAATTGGACGCTGATAGGAAGAAATCAAGCGCTGGCAGATCAAGCATTGACAAGAAATATCCAAGCGCTAAGAAGAAGTCCAACCACTGATAGGAAAACTTAGTCAACACGTTTGTTATTTGACGAAAAGATATACTCAAATATTGTATTTTCTATATTTATCTTTTCCTAAAATAGTTGATAGGTTATCCATTGTACACGACTCCTTGTGTTATAAAAGGAGGTCGTAGGGTTTATAGTTTATACATGCATTATTCAGTATTCGACTTTCATTGTACTCAAGTTTGATAATCAATCAAAAGTGAAAGTTTGGTTTATTTGTTTTTACTTGTTCTTTAATTTAATTGTTAATTCCGCATAACACTTGAATTGTTCATATAAAAACAAAGTTTCTCTAAGTGTTAAACTTGATTCAATCTCGTTAACACAAAGCTAATCGATCTAAGTTTGGGATCAAGAAGTGGTATCAGAGCTTGTTGAGGAACTTTGATCTAGAAGAACAGTAGACCCTAAAAACACCATAACCCTAAAACCAGAAAAGATGTCTGCTACAGAATCTTCTTCCTCATCAACCCACAACCTAACAATCCCCGTGCTCGACCCTGACAACTTTGAACAATGGAAGTTCAAATTTTGAACAATACCTTCAAATTCATGATCAAACTCTCTAGGAGATTATTGAATATGGAAACGAATTCGATAAAGCAGCTAAGATTGCTACTGCTATTCTAGCAGGGTTTGGTACTAGTTCTACTGCTGAAGAACGTCAAGAAAGACCTGAGGATGGAAGAGCTGTCTCAACTGTTGATATAGCCAAGAGAAGGAATGACATGAAGACCTTAAACATTCTCAAACTCTCCCTGGGTCCAAATAATCAGCATAAGTATAGAAGCTTTAAGTCTGCCAAAGAACTTTGGGCAGCTCTTCAAGTCAACTATGGTGGTAATGATGATACTGCCCAAGAAAAGAAGAAGCAACTTTTGCATGAGTATGATGTGTTTAAGGCTCTTCCCAATGAGAAGTTGAGTGAGGTAATAAGAAGGCTTCTAGACATCACTAGCAAGTTGACCTTTATGGGAACAAAGTATAATGATGCTGATATCATTACTACTTTCCTTAAAAGTCTTGGTGATGCATGGAAAATTGAAGCTAGGTCTATCATTGCTACCAATGCCCACAAGAGTTCTACTTTTGATGACGTCTACAATTAAGTTAAAGATTATAGAGAATGAAATCTTATTGGATCATGGAAGCAAATCTACCTCTGGAAACATGGATTTCATCTCACATAGTGAAGCACAAGTTGATAAGAGAGAATCATATGTGCATCCTGTTACTGGATCACCTTATGTCAGCGGTGGATCAACCTTTGTCAGCGCTTCACATTCAGACGCTCACACATACAATGTTGACTCACCAAGGATTAAACCTGCTGATATTGATCTAGACACAATGTGTGCATACATTGCTGCATTGCCCTATGGTTCAGTGATTACATATGAGGACCTTGAGCAAATCAGTGAGGAGAATTTGGAAGAGATGGATATTAAATGGAATATGGCACTTGCAGACATAAGGGTTGATGAGACTGTATTTATACAAAGTCTCATCGTCCAAATCGGGCTTAAAACGCTTAAAATATCATCAAAATACCCAAACATGTGCTTGTATTTGTTGTATTTCAGGTACGGATATCGTGAATTCACCAAAAGATTACAAAAATGAAGCAAAAACGAACACGGGAAACGAAGCCGCACAAGAAACCGGGCCCAAGTATGGAATTTCCAAAATTATCCCTGAAGTTTGAAGATTTGGCAAGATTGGTCCCTCTACTTTTGAAGACTTGACATTTTATACCCTTTCAATACTCATAGTTGTATTTGGGTCCTTAAAATGTTGATTATGTGCCAGTTTGGTCCTTGATGAATGCACAAAGTGCATTAAAAGCCCTTATAAAAGTTTATGAAGAAGCCAAGGGGAGAAAATGCAATTAGCCTAAAGTATTTAACAAAGGGGATGGAAGTATTGCTGTTTAAAACATGGAATGCCAAGTTGTGCAAATTTAGGGGGTTAAAGTTGGATAAAGCAAACCCAAACCCAGTATAAACCCGACATAAGCCCATCTCACACCACTTGAGCCCAAACCCGTTTATCCAACCCATTCCCTAACACCCTACCCGTTTTTATTTATTAATACATATTTCAAAATATGTTTAATAAATCAAATACGCGCTTAACAAGGTTGAATCCCCCAAATCGGATTAAGCTGATCACTATTCATCCTTCATCAACCCTAATTATCATCTCCCCTAATCACCAAATAATCCACCACTATATTTTCCAGATCAATAATTGATGGTCCCCTTATCCTATTCCCACCCAAATATTCCTTCCCCAACATGCCCATGTGATTCCCCAGCCTTACCCTGCTATGTCACTTTCACAACACATCCCAAAACGACCAATCCAATGGTTCAAGGTAAAAACGTGTTCCCAAAGACTCAATACACGGACAAGATCAAGTACTACAGCTGGACTACATCAACATTCACATGTTTGCATTTTGACCAAAAAATCGAATCCAAGACTTCAAGGGCATTTCTGGTAGTTTGTATATAGGGTTTTCAGTTGTAATTTTCTCATTCTAGATCCTTCTATCTATTGCTATATATTGAGCACTCAGATTGTGAGTTTGCCTTTGTTCCAACATTTGTAATTTTTTTTAATTTTATGAATATTTAAAGTTTAATTTTATTAAATTTGCAAATGTTGAGTTCCAGTAGTTAAATCATTGTTTTAGTTTAAGAATCAGTATTCTCTTGCAAAATTAGATTAATTTTCAGTTTTTTTTTTAACTTTTCAAGAAATCTGTTTTTTTTTGGAATTTGAGGCAAAGTTTATCAAAATCTTGTAACCAGATTTTGGATGAAGTGATAGTGGATTTCAACATCTGGTTTGCTTGTTTTGACATTTCTTTAATCAGAAGTTTTCAAAAGTCTAGTTGGTTTTGTTTAGTCTAAGAAGAAAAAAAAGGGGTTTCAAAGGTTTCATTTTTTTTTAGAGCAATAAGCTATAAGCTGCTTACCCTATAAGCCAGCCTTATAGCTTATTTGTATTGTTATCAGATATCTTGCTCTTGTTCTCTTTTCTTAGCAGGTCTACAAGGAAGACTTGTTTGTTTTGAAGATATTTGTGGTGGCGTTTGGTTGAAGTAGTCTCACCACCACCCCTTTCTCTACTTAAGCAATCATCATAAGCCATCCCCATAAGCTAGCTTTAAGCTATAAGGAGAAGGCATTAGCGGCCTTAGTGGGGCATGGATGTATGTCTCACATGGTAAGAAGCTTGAACCCTCCTTTTTGGTTTTAAAGTATATGCTATGTGATCTGCTTGTCATGAATTGCTTTTGTGTGTCAGTCTAGTATTTGGTTTGTGTTCATTGATGTTTTGATGTTTGATTTGTTGCTTATCAGTTAAAGTTTAAGTGAATTAATTGAAATTTCTTTGTTATTTTCTCATTAATCTGCCATAAGGGGGTGTTTGGGACAGGCTTTTAGTTGCATGTTTGACAATATGTTGGATTGGATACTGCCTTAACACACCACTTATGCTACTAATAGGGGTTATTTGTTAATATGTTTTCAGTTTGATAGGTTTAAAAGGCAAGTGCATGTTCAAACTTTGGTATAGATAGCACAAATTCAGCAAATTCAACTTTCTGTCTTGATTTAGGATATTTTTGCCTTAGAATTTTGTGGACTGTTAGAGTATTGGTTAGACTAGGGTCTTATTAAGTTGTATGTTATTTGGTTGAGTAGTGTGCAAGTTTGTGAGCATTAAAATCCATATTTGTGCCATTTTTGACAGATTACTGTTCATCAGTAACTTATTTGCCATATCTGTGACTGTATTTGGGGATTTTTGTGTTAAATTTGTACTGTGCTTGGTGTTTTTATTGTTTATACTGACTCCCCACACTTCCATGAGTGTGGGGGTGCCCTTGTATCCAAGAAAAAGCCACCAGCAACAGCTTTCCTAAGCTGAAAAACCACCAGACCCATTTTTTATGCTACCAGTGGGAACAAGGTTCCCACTGCTAGTGTAATAGTTTCCCCTGCTTGGCTATAAGACAAAAACAGTCAAGGGGTCACTATCAGTTTTCTCTTTTTTTTGTCTTTAGTGAAGTAATTTAGGAATTAGGACCTGAAACTTTTTGCATTATTTTTCTTTTTTAAATTCTGATTTTTCAGTATAATTTATTTTTAGGTTACTGTTCATTTGCTATTTTATTTTTCATAATTTAGTTATATTAATTAACTTTTTATTATTCAGTTTTTGTCTTTTAGTGTAGAAAAGTTGTATTTTTCAGTTTTAAAATTTTTCTTAGATTTAGAAAATTAGTTTAAGATTTTTAGTTTAAAAGTTTTTTACTGTTCACTATTTTAATTATTTTTTATAATTAAATTAGGTTAATTAGGGTTTAATTATTAAACTATTTTGTCTTTTAGTGAAAATTTTTACATTTTTCAAACTTTGTCATTTTTCTACTGTTCAATAGTGTAATTTAGGATTTTTAAAATTGTCAAATTAATTTTGGCATTATTTTATTATTTTTTAGGATTATTTTAATTTAAAAATAGTTTTTAGTGATTTAAAAATAGAAAAATAGTTTTTAAAATTTAGAAAAAATAGTTTTTAGTCTTTAAATAATATAAGTGATTTATTAGTTCAATAAAATAATATTTTGGGCATTTTGTTAATTATATTTAATTTTAGGGCTTTAATTAGCATTTAAAATTGAATATTTAATTAATAAAAGGTTTTAAAATATTTTTGTTGGATTTTTATTCTTATTTATATTATTTAAGACTTAGTTTAATCTTTTAACTAATTTTTAGGCTTAATTTTTAATTTTGTCGCGTTTTACGTATTTACGTTCGCGTTTTACGTCAACGTCGTAGTTTTAATCGTAGTCGTAGCTCGTCTTTACTCTTTCTCTTCTAAACCAAAAACGTCACTAATCCAAACATTGTTATTTCATATATTGGCACATTAATACACACACCTCCTTCGAGAACGAACTTGGAATTTATTCGTCTTCACGGTTTTCCTAAATCGTGTCGATTAATACTTACCGCATTTATACTCGTCTTTCCTAAGACTTGTATATCACTATAAAAACTACAACATCATTTTGGCGCCGCTGTCGGGGAGGTGTTTAGTGTGCCATTACTATTAGTATCGTGTTTGTGTGAGTAGTGCGTTTTTGCTTTTCAATTTTTGGAAAGCGTGAATATCGTACATACTCATTTTTGTTATTTTTCATTACTGTATTATATTATCCAAATAAATCGTGTTTAGTTTTCCTAAATTAAACACACAACAATCTTTACTATATTGTAGATATATTGGTTTTCGTTTTTCATTGTTAATATATTATTACTATATTGTACTACGTAAGAACAATAAATATACAAGTACTCCAAAAGCGTGAAAACGCAACCTTGATTCGGGATTTCATCACTCGATCATTGTATTCGAATCTAAAGCAAAATTTTAAAGGAAAAATAGATAAATACTTTCTTGAGGCTTAATTTTGATTAACACAAACTATAAGGTGGGTATAAGGCGGTTGTATTTCACGACCTAAAGGAAAAAGGCTCTTAAGTGCTTCGCGCCGCCTCGTTTCCTCTGCTTGCTTGTGCGTGTTTTGAGAAAGAGGGCTAATCGAGGGTTTGCCGCCCAAGTATTATCTACGTATATTATATTTGCTTGTGTTTTCAAGATTAAACCCTCTTGAACGTTTTGGTGTTCCACCAACGTTCTAAAGTCATCGAGAACGTTCACTCCACGTGATCGTTTTCATTCTTTGAGGCTCCTTTAATCGAGAAATTCGATTCGAGGAGAGATTTGTATATTTGTGTCTACGTAATACATTCTAAAATCCAAAAAAAATAAAATTTAAACAATCAAAAACCAAAAAAATTGAAAAAATCGAAAAACCGCAAAAAGAATCTTCTTTGCTACCACCCATTCTACGCTTAGTGCATGCGCACTCGATCGAAGGATTATTCCAATTCTAGTGAAGCTTCGAATCGACGCAATCGTAATCGAAGGAATCGACAACGTAGACGAGAATTAGAAACCGACGTTCCTAATATGGTTGTTGAAGAAACCGTAGAGGAGATGGCCGACAATCGTTCGATGATGGAATTGCTCCAAGCACCCACCGAGGGTTATGGAGACGCGATCGTAATTCCCGCTATCGAAGCGGAGAATTTTGAGATTAAGAGCGGAATGCTTTCGTTAATCCAAGCTACCAAGTTTCGAGGTCGTGAAGCCGATAATCCTCACGACCATATTCGGAATTTTGATCGTCTTTTGGCCACGAGCAAGTTTAAGAACGTCGACACCGATGTCGTCAAGCTTATGCTTTTTCCGTACTCGCTCGATGGTGCCGCCAAGGATTGGTACGAGAAAGAGCCACCTAATTCCATAACTACGTGGAAGGATCTCGTTTCCAAGTTCGTTAATTATTTTTTCCCACCGTCTAAGACAACATTTTTCAAGAATGAAATTACGAAATTTGAGCAAAAACCGAATGAATCTTTTAGAGACGCGTGGGATCGCTTTAAGGAATTGCTTAGGCAATGTCCTCACCATGGTTTTTCCGAGTTGCACCAAATCGATACGTTTTACAACGGTCTTAATTTTCACGAACAAGACTCGTTGAATTCCGCCGCCGGTGGCAACTTTTTGTGTAAGACTCCGAAAGATGCATTGATAATTATCGAAAACCGATCCAAGGTTTACCAACTCCGCAACGCACCGAGTGTTGCCAATGTCGCCAATGTTAGTAGTTCTAATCGCGACATTGAGAGAGTTGATGCGAAAGTCGATAAGTTGACGAATGTGTTCACGTCTTTTCTCGTTGAAATGCAAAAGAAAGACGCTCCCGCTACGGTGAAAGCGGTTGAGGTTTCGTATACGTTTTGTGGTGGACCTCATAATTATTACGAGTGTGCGGCTACAGATGGCCAAACGTCGAATGTGAGTGCGTTAAATGGGAACAACAATTTTCAAAATCAAAATAACGCCGGTCCATCACAACAAGGCAATTATAACCAAGGCAACAATTTTCAAAATCGAAACAATTTTCAAGGAAACAATCAAAAAGGAAATTTTTCGAATCAAAATCAAGGAGGTTATAATCAAGGTCGTAATATAACTTGGCAAAATCGAGACAATAATCAAAACTTAAATTTTTCAAACAACAACAATCAAGGAAACAATTTTTCAAGTGGGAATCAAAACAATTTTCAAAGAAGTAATCAAAACCAATGGAACTTTAATTCTAATCAAAATAGTTCGTCAAACGATTTTCAAAATTACATGAAAACGAATGAGGCTAATATGAGACGATTAGAGGGAGAAATTGGTACTTTGAAAAACGACTTTTCTAATACATTGAAATTGCAAAACACGAAGATTGAGCAAGGGCAAATTGATATTAAAAAGATGTTTTCGGCCATTATGAACAAAGCCTCGGGTTCGTCATCGAGTTCGTTACCTAGTGACACCGTTGCTAATCCGAAGGAGCAAAGTAAAGCCGCCTTGTCTCGTGAGAAAGGTCGTGTGATTACCCCTAACCTTGAAGGATTCCGTGTTGTTTATCCCTCTCAACCCTCGACTTCTAAGACGTCTTCTTGTTCTAAAGTCGATGGGGTGAACGTGGCGACCAAGGAAAAGAGTGCACACCCTCGTGTACCTCAAATTCCATCCACGGTTCAAAAAGAGAGCTTTGTCGACCTTACCAAAGTAACCCTTGAAGAAACTTGTGCATCGATCCTTCTTAAAAAACCCAAAAGGCGTATGCCGAGAAAGGAAAAGGATCCGGGCCAATTTCTACTACCTTGTGATTTTTCCGAGATTGAGGGATGTTTAGCCCTTGCCGATTTAGGTGCTAGCATCAACATGACAATCGAGCTTGCAAATTGTACTCCACTTATACCAATTGGAATAGTCGAGGATGTCTATGTTAGTATTGGAAAGTTTGTTTTTCCCGCGGATTTCGTTATATCCGATTACGAGTGTGACCCTAAATGTCCCATTATTTTAGGCCGACCATTCTTATCGACGGCTCGAACCGTAATCGACGTTCACGAGGGGAGACTTACTATGAGATATGGGGATGAGAAAATATACTTTTTCGCTAGAAAATCCCAAGGATTTTATGAGAATGAAAAAACCGAGGTTTCAAAACCTAATGATTCAAATCCTAATGATTTCAAAATGTTCACTTTAGCAGAAAGAATAAAGCTTGATTCATGTTTTGAAAAAATTAAGAAAAACGGTTTTAAAGATGATGATTTTAATGATAAAGAATACGTGTACCTAATTCAAAAGGGTATGTGTAAATTTATGGATGAAAACTCACTTTGGGATGTTTTTAGCGAAACAAGTGAAACACCAATTCCGAAGGGCGACGTTAGTGCCATCACGACAAAGACCAATATGGGCTCGTCTTCACCACCTTCGAAGGACCATGACTTTGAGGCCCATACTTCTAAACCCATTGAAGTGCCTCCCACTCCTAGCCTCAAACCCATTAAGGGTAAGGAAGTGGCCCATCCCAATGCAATCTCACCCATCATAGAAATGTCACCTAAGCATAGTCATTCGACTTGTAAGTCCATGGTTGTGACTCTCGAGAAATCCACTCGAGAACTTGCTCACATCGACACTTTCTTTGATGGCGATGATGATTTTGCCGAGATCGAGCATATACTTGCTAATCTGCCATCCATCTTCGAGGATTTACCCTTTGATAAATCTTCAAATGAAGAGGACGATCTCATGTCGGAAATTTCTTATGATGATGAGAATGACGACACTTTCACAACGTACTCGAATTCCGTATACGAACCTATTTTTCATCATAATCCCATTTTTGATGATGAATTCGAGAACGTTGATGACCATACCATCGATCCTCCTTCGTTTCACAATTGTGATGATGAAGAATTCTTTAAGGAGGTCGATGATTTTCTTGCTATAGACACAAGTCCCATTCTCGAGGAGTTACCTTATAAACACTCCTCATTTGAGAATGACGTTTACCACATTCGTGAGGATCTAACTTATCAACGATCCCCACAAAAGAATGATGGTTTCGTGCTTGATCGTGATCTCTTCGAGAGAGTTTCTAAAATCATCAAAGAGGGGAATGACAAACCATGGTTTGACAAGCCTATCTATGACGAAGAAATCGATGAGATCGACGTTCATGAGGATGACGAGTATGTAGACCCCGAGGGGGCGGTGTTCTTTATTGATCGACGTTTTGAGAACTTATATAATCCACCACCCCCTAACCACGACTTAAATGTGAGGATTTTTAGCGTGACTAATTTTGAATTTGACACGCCAAATATTTTCGACATTATTCAATCGGGTTTTCATAAAGAGTTTAAAAACGATGAAAAAGGAAAAGATTTTGAAAATGTTTTAAATGATTTTTCTACATGTTTAACTTCGTCATCACATCGTTTTATGAGTGCTACCACCTCGTCTACTCCTTTTGACGACGGTTGGTGTGGTCTTAGTATGGGAAGCCCCAAATGTTCCCTCACACTTTACCACCGAGGACGAGATTTACGATCCCGGAATTGCTTGTAAAGGGAAATCTCGGTCTTCTACCGATGCAATAAATGGAAAATCTTTTCGTTTGCTTGGTGTGAGTCTACCTCGAGTAGCTCATTTTAGTGACTTACCCATTGCCCCACCTTTCTACTTCTTATCTCTTTTCTTCTACCCCATTGGGGTTTGTGTTGAAGTAGCGTTGTTTCGTCTTTCATCCGAAAACGAGGACGCTATCTTTGACCCCGGTATACGTTTATCGGGTTTTTAAAGTACTCCATGTACTTTTGGGCCTTGTTTATCATGTAAGTCCCACCAAAAATGACCATACCAAGATTATCCCTAAATGATCACATTTATGGGGATTCGAGTCGAGCTTTTGACTCGGTTATCAAAAACAAGGTGCCTCGTGGGGGATTCTCATGCTTATCCTTGTAAATATTATCGCTTTCATCGTCATCATTGAAGCCTCTCGTGTTCGTTTTACGTAGCACTCGAGATTCGATCGTTGCCTTTGGAGATTCCGATATCCGATGATATCCTTTGATGTTCTAACATTTATCTTATTAGCATAATTCATAAACGGCTTTTAGGTTATTCGTTTTACCCTTTCCATGCTCAAGATTAAGCATTCGACTTCGTCTCTAGTATGGGGGTGTTTTCACCCCTAGACTCGAAACATTGAGGACAATGTTTAGTTTTAGTATGGGGGGGGTGAGTAGATACTTCACCTTGCTTACGTCAACACGCAATCCAATATTCATCTTTTTGTTATCATTTTATGCAAAATAAGGCTAAAAATAGCCAAATTTTAAAATTTTTAATAGTTTTTCATAAGTGTTTAAGACACGAATGTAGGTTTTCCGATGGTGAGAACGAGAGTAATTTTTGACTCGACCGCGCGTGTTGAGCACTTAGCTTCGATTCCTTAACTTTTTAGGCTAAGTCTCTTAAATGAGGACGAGAAATGATAGAGTTATTTATAAGTCTCGTAATCGTCACGGTCTCATGTGTAGTAATTATTAGCTTATTCTCCCCACGCTTTTGCATAATAAATTGCTAATAAATATTGATTTAGCGGTTTAGTCACTATTGTTGGTTTCTAATTTGTTTTAGTAGCTTCCATGTAATTAAATTGGGAAAACATTAAGGTATCGCCAGCGTCACGGTTTTGAAGTATTGGCACCCGAATAATCGAAAGCTTCACCTAATAATAAGATTTCAAGTGCTCACCTAAATTAAGCAAAAATTTGAAGCTCACAAGGCCGAAAAATCTATGCCCAAATTGAAAGTGAATCAAGCCTTAATCTTCGAAGCTTTAAAGATCCAAAATTCGCTTTAGCGTGAGGATATACGTCTTTGGCTAATAAAATCACCGATGAGGCGGATAATAAAAGGCAAGGCAAGACCGAAGTCATAATAAAAGCTTCATGGCGAAGTTGAATAAAAGATGGAGGTAAACCAAAGATAATAAGGCCCTTCCGTTAGGGGGCGTATAAAAGTCTTGGTAATAAGTCTCATGTTCAAAACCGTTATAAAACCGTGTTTATCGATCCTTCTTGTTGACTTAATTTTTTGACATCGTTGTCTATTAGGATGAATTATTAATTTAATGATTTTGGTTACACCGTTAAGTTTCTATTTTTAGACTTAATCTCTATTCACGCATAAGTCGATGATGTATCCTCGAGATCATTAAGACAAAATAAAATATAAGAGATACCAAGTAGGAATAAGGGAGTTTAGGTTCGTAATTAACACTCATAAGAAGTGATCGTGTTGCTAACTTATAATAACAATGATCTCGTTACACGCTTAGCATGGAATTGGGTGAAAATCGAGGACGACGAAATTATTTCTAACGAAGCATTCACGTGTTCTTGTTCTATGATCCTAAAAGTCACGTTCTCGTGATGAAAACAATACATTATGTCTAAAACACGTGTAGTAGTTTATTTAATTTTATGTCTTCAATAAAAGTTATCATAAAATGAATTTTGGAAGTGCTACGATACTTAATTCTAGCATTGCGTGGGGACACGGCAATGGTTTAGTATGGGAGAGTGATGAGACTGTATTTATACATAGTCTCATCGTCCAAATCGGGCTTAAAACGCTTAAAATATCATCAAAATACCCAAACATGTGCTTGTATTTGTTCATTGTGTATTTCAGGTACGGATATCGTGAATTCACCAAAAGATTACAAAAATGAAGCAAAAACGAACACGGGAAACGAAGCCGCACAAGAAACCGGGCCCAAGTATGGAATTTCCAAAATTGTCCCTGAAGTTTGAAGATTTGGCAAGATTGGTCCCTCTACTTTTGAAGACTTGACATTTTATACCCTTTCAATACTCATAATTTCATTTGGGTCCTTAAAATGTTGATTATGTGCAAGTTTGGTCCTTGATGAATGCACAAAGTGCATTAAAAGCCCTTATAAAAGTTTATGAAGAAGACAAGGGGAGAAAATGCAATTAGCCTAAAGTATTTAACAAAGGGGATGGAAGTATTGCTGTTTAAAACATGGAATGCCAAGTTGTGCAAATTTAGGGGGTTAAAGTTGGATAAAGCAAACCCAAACCCAGTATAAACCCGACATAAGCCCATCTCACACCACTTAAGCCCAAAACCGTTTATCCAACCCATTCCCTAACACCCTACCCGTTTTTATTTATTAATACATATTTCAAAATATGTTTAATAAATCAAATACGCGCTTAACAAGGTTGAATCCCCCAAATCGGATTAAGCTGATCACTATTCATCCTTCATCAACCCTAATTATCATCTCCCCTAATCACCACATAATCCACCACTATATTTTCCAGATCAATAATTGATGGTCCCCTTATCCTATTCCCACCCAAATATTCCTTCCCAAACATGCCCATGTGATTCCCCAGCCTTACCCTGCTATGTCACTTTCACAACACATCCCAAAAACGACCAATCCAATGGTTCAAGGTAAAAACGTGTTCCCAAAGACTCAATACACGGACAAGATCAAGTACTACAGCTGGACTACATCAACATTCACATGTTTGCATTTTGACCAAAAAATCGAATCCAAGACTTCAAGGGCATTTCTGGTAGTTTATATATAGGGTTTTCAGTTGTAATTTTCTCATTCTAGATCCTTCTATCTATTGCTATATATTGAGCACTCAGATTGTGAGTTTGCCTTTGTTCCAACATTTGTAATTTTTTTTAATTTTATGAATATTTAAAGTTTAATTTTATTAAATTTGCAAATGTTGAGTTCCAGTAGTTAAATCATTGTTTTAGTTTAAGAATCAGTATTCTCTTGCAAAATTAGATTAATTTTCATTTTTTTTTTAAACTTTTCAAGAAATCTGTTTTTTTTGGAATTTGAGGCAAAGTTTATAAAAATCTTGTAACCAGATTTTGGATGAAGTGATAGTGGATTTCAACATCTGGTTTGCTTGTTTTGACATTTCTTTAATCAGAAGTTTTCAAAAGTCTAGTTGGTTTTGTTTAGTCTAAGAAGAAAAAAAAGGGGTTTCAAAGGTTTCATTTTTTTAGAGCAATAAGCTATAAGCTGCTTACCCTATAAGCCAGCCTTATAGCTTATTTGTATTGTTATCAGATATCTTGTTCTTGTTCTCTTTTCTTAGCAGGTCTACAAGGAAGACTTGTTTGTTTTGAAGATATTTGTGGTGGCGTTTGGTTGAAGTAGTCTCACCACCACCCCTTTCTCTACTTAAGCAATCATCATAAGCCATCCCCATAAGCTAGCTTTAAGCTATAAGGAGAAGGCATCAGCGGCCTTAGTGGGGCATGGATGTATGTCTCACATGGTAAGAAGCTTGAACCCTCCTTTTTGGTTTTAAAGTATATGCTATGTGATCTGCTTGTCATGAATTGCTTTTGTGTGTCAGTCTAGTATTTGGTTTGTGTTCATTGATGTTTTGATGTTTGATTTGTTGCTTATCAGTTAAAGTTTAAGTGAATTAATTGAAATTTCTTTGTTATTTTCTCATTAATCTGCCATAAGGGGGTGTTTGGGACAGGCTTTTAGTTGCATGTTTGACAATATGTTGGATTGGATACTGCCTTAACACACCACTTATGCTACTAATAGGGGTTATTTGTTAATATGTTTTCAGTTTGATAGGTTTAAAAGGCAAGTGCATGTTCAAACTTTGGTATAGATAGCACAAATTCAGCAAATTCAACTTTCTGTCTTGATTTAGGATATTTTTGCCTTAGAATTTTGTGGACTGTTAGAGTATTGGTTAGACTAGGGTCTTATTAAGTTGTATGTTATTTGGTTGAGTAGTGTGCAAGTTTGTGAGCATTAAAATCCATATTTGTGCCATTTTTGACAGATTACTGTTCATCAGTAACTTATTTGCCATATCTGTGACTGTATTTGGGGATTTTTGTGTTAAATTTGTACTATGCTTGGTGTTTTTATTGTTTATACTGACTCCCCACACTTCCATGAGTGTGGGGGTGCCCTTGTATCCAAGAAAAAGCCACCAGCAACAGCTTTCCTAAGCTGAAAAACCATCAGACCCGTTTTTTATGCTACCAGTGGGAACAAGGTTCCCACTGCTAGTGTAATAGTTTCCCCTGCTTGGCTATAAGACAAAAACAGTCAAGGGGTCACTATCAGTTTTCTCTTTTTTTTGTCTTTAGTGAAGTAATTTAGGAATTAGGACCTGAAACTTTTTGCATTATTTTTCTTTTTTAAATTCTAATTTTTCAGTATAATTTATTTTTAGGTTACTGTTCATTTGCTAGTTTTTTTCATAATTTAGTTATTTTAAATAACTTTTTATTATTCAGTTTTTGTCTTTTAGTGTAGAAAAGTTGTATTTTTCAGTTTTAAAATTTTTCTTAGATTTAGAAAATTAGTTTAAGATTTTTAGTTTAAAAGTTTTTTACTGTTCACTGTTTTAATTATTTTTTATAATTAAATTAGGTTAATTAGGGTTTAATTATTAAAATGTTTTGTCTTTTAGTGCAAATTTTTACATTTTTCAAACTTTGTCATTTTTCTACTATTCAATAGTGTAATTTAGGATTTTTAAAATTGTCAAATTAATTTTGGCATTATTTTATTATTTTTTAGGATTATTTTAATTTAAAAATAGTTTTTAGTGATTTAAAAATAGAAAAATAGTTTTTAAAATTTAGAAAAAATAGTTTTTAGTCTTTAAATAATATAAGTGATTTATTAGTTCAATAAAATAATATTTTGGGCATTTTGTTAATTATATTTAATTTTAGGGCTTTAATTAGCATTTAAAATTGAATATTTAATTAATAAAAGGTTTTAAAATATTTTTGTTGGATTTTTATTCTTATTTATATTATTTAAGACTTAGTTTAATCTTTTAATTAATTTTTAGGTTTAATTTTTAATTTTGTCGCGTTTTACGTATTTACGTTCGCGTTCTACGTCAACGTCGTAGTTTTAATCGTAGTCGTAGCTCGTCTTTACTCTTTCTCTTCTAAACCAAAAACGTCACTAATCCAAACATTGTTATTTCATATATTGGCACATTAATACACACACCTCCTTCGAGAACGAACTTGGAATTTATTCGTCTTCACGGTTTTCCTAAATCGTGTCGATTAATACTTACCGCATTTGTACTCGTCTTTCCTAAGACTTGTATATCACTATAAAAACTACAACATCAAGGGTCAACAGATGGAATAGGAGATTTAGAAAGAAGATGACCTTCAATGCTAAAGACACTTCTAGGTTTGATAAATCCAAGGTTGAATGTTACAACTACCATAGGATGGGTCACTTTATGAGGGAATGCAGATGTCCAAGAATATCTGATGATGGAAAGCCTTCAAGTCAAGTCATAAAGGTTGAAGAGACAAAGGCTATGGTTTCCATGCAAGACATAGATGGTGTTGGATGGGACTGGAGCCTTTTGTAAAAGGATGTGGAAGAGAATAAGGCTTTGATTGTAGAGAAGGAAGAAGAAGAGCATGCTCACTTTGCTCTTATGGTACATTCCTTGTCTTCATCAGATAATGAGGTATATGATGATGCTTACTATAGTAAAGGTTGTCGTTTAAACACTGAAAGGCTTAACAAAGAAATTTTAAAGTTAAAATCAGATGTTTTTGATGAAAATTGCAAGCTAACTAACTATCAAATGGCACTTGTTCAAACTGAAAAGACCGTTGAGGAATATAAGAAAATGGAATTTGACCTAAAAGATTAAATTAATGTTTTGTCTCATGATCTTAAAGTTAGTGTTGAACTTAGGGACAATTTGATGAGATCCAAAGAAGAAGTACAACTTAAGTTAGATGAGGCCATTAAGGATAAAGAGAATGTAGGGCTTAAAATTAAATTTTTTGATAAAGCAAGCCAAACCCTAGAAAAATGTGTTAGTGAACAAAGAAACCCTAGGGATATGTCTGGGATTGGATTGAATGAATATGTTGTTGTTCCTCCACCTGCTGAGAACTTTTATGGTGTTCAGAGAAAAGATCTCTCTTGGACTGGTATTTCAGAACTCCAAGAAGAGGAATTTATTCCTCCACCTAGCTCACTCCAGTTGAGGAATATCAACAAAAGGTGACTGACCTTGAGCAATGGAAAGCAGCCAACCCTTTTCTCTTTGTTAAGGGTGGAATGCTTAGTGAGAGTCCACTTGAGCCTACACCCATAACTGTGACAAACCCTACCACTAGAAAACCTGTTGACCTTGGCTCATCTGTTAATAGAAAACCTAGTGTTAAGTATGCTAAAATTTATAGAAAACCTAGGTCACCAGAAAGCCAAGCTAGTGTTAATGGGACAGGGTTCTTTCAATCTAGACCTAAAGTTATGTCTAGAAAAGCTTGTTATACATGTAGAAGTTTTTCTCATTTGGCCTATAAGTGTGTTAGTGCCTCAAAATTCAACGCTGACAATAGGTCAACTATGGTCAAACCCATACCTTATGTCCAACCAAGTCCACAAGTTACTAGACCAGCTCCCTTCTTTACTAAAGGGACAAATACTCATGGAAAAAGGCCCTTTCAAAAGACCAATACATGGTCTAACAGACAATGGGTTCCTGTAGCAAACCCTAATTTGAGCGCTAATGAGTACAAGTTTAACGCTGACAGGAACAATTCCAACGCTGACAGCTCTAGGTATGGTATGAAAATGCCACAACAAGCTAGTGTTGGTGCTTATGTTAGACCAAGTAATAATAAGTACTTACAACCTAAGGGAAAGGGGTCTAAAGCTTAATCTAGTTTAACTTGGAGACCTAAACAAGACCATAACCCTAATTCTAATGGGATTTCCATGACCTATAACAGATTTCACTATATTTCAAAGGTCATGACTAAACCAATTGGGGTAAACTGGGTGTTCATGCCACAAAGGGATGAACAAGGGGTTGTTATAAGGACTAAGTTTATTCTTGTTGAACAACCAAATGAATCCAAGTCTGCTCAGGCTTGGGTTCCCAAAGAAAACTAATTTGTTTTCTTTATGTGCAGGGCATTCAGAAGCAGGTCAATGATTATGGATATTGGGACAGTGGATGCTCTAGGCACATGACGGGGAAGGAAGATTACTTGACTAACTTTACCCCCATAAAAAATGGTGACAACGTGTACTTTGGAGGAGGATATGGTACAATTTCTGGCAAAGGCACTCTTATCACCAATAATTTACGTTTTGAAAACGTATTTCTGGTAAAAGAACTTGATTATAATATGTTTAGTGTGTCACAAGTTTGTGAAAACAAGAATAAGGTTCTTTTCACCAATACTGAATGCTTGGTGTTAAGTAAAGATTTTAAGATGCCTGATGAGAAGTTTATTGAGTATAGAACACCTAGACATAAGGACATTTATAATGTTAATCTTAATGGAATTAGGATGAACAACAATTTGTCATGTTTGTATGCTAAAGCTCCAGTAGATGAAAGTAATCTATGGCACATAAGGTTAGGGCACATAAACTTTAAGAATATCAATAGACTTGTGAGACATGATTTAGTTGATGGGTTGCCCTTAAAAGCTTTCCACAATAATCATTATTGTGTTGCATGTCTTAAAGGAAAACATCAAAAAGTCTCATTTAAGTCTAAACTTGTGCACTCTAGTTATAAACCACTTCACTTGCTACATATGGACTTATTTGGCCCAACTAATATAGAAAGTTTGAATGGTAAATCCTATTGTTTTGTCATAACTGATGATTTTTCTAGATTTACTTGGACTTTCTTTTTTGCCTTAAATAATGAAACTGCCATAGTTTTGATTAACTTTATTACCCAAATTGAGAAAAGGACAGGAAATGAGGTTAAAATACTTAGAAGTGATAATGGTGGTGAATTTAGAAACCAATTGTTAGATGCCTTCTGTGTTAATAAAGGGATTACTAGGCAGTTTAGCATAGCTAGAACCCCGCAACAGAATGGGGTGGCTGAAAGGAAGAATAGAACACTTATAGAAGCAGTTAGGACTATGTTGGCTGATGCTAATTTGCCTATTGCTTTTTGGGCTGAGGCTGTGAATACAGTCTGTTATGTTCAGAATAGAGCATTGGTTAACAAAATCCATAATAAGACACCTTATGAGCTATTTTGGAATAGGAAACCCAACATTGGTTTTCTTAAACCCTTTGGGTGTCATGTAGAAATTTTGGATACTAGTGATGCCTTAGGAAAGTTTAGTTGAAAAGGTGATGAAGGCTACTTTATGGGTTATTCAGTTCAGAGCAAAGAATATAGGGTTTACAATAAGAAAAAAAAGTATTCTTGAAAAAGTATATGTTAAGTTTTTAGAAAGTAAACCTAGTGATCATGAGAGTGGACCAGATTGGTTCTTTGATCTAGAGCCATTATCTAGAACCTTGAATTATATGCCTGTTACTAATCCAGACATTGTGAAAAAGGATTCACATGTTGTGGAAAAACCTATTGGTGAAATTGCAGGTAAATAGGTTGATAAGGAAGAAGGATCACATGCAGTCAAATCAGACCCCATACTTGAGTATGTTACCATTCCTATATGGACTGATGGATTTGCACAAGCTGCTGCTGCTGATAAGGAGGAAGTAGGTCCACAAGAAAAGCCAGTTGATGAAAACATGCATGAATCTTCAAGCGCTGATAAAGGCAAATCCGACGCTGACATGTCACATTCAGGTGTTGATAGCTCAAACGCTGACAACCCATTTGACCATTTATTCTCTTCCAATACTTTTGAACAAGGTGAACCTTCCATACTTCATGAAGAGGTTCATTCTAGTGAGGATAGAGGGTGGATATAAATATGATATTGGCAACTTGGAGACTGATATTGAAGACAACACACTCATTGAAGGAGGAACACTTTCAACTACTATCAAAAATCATTCTCCTTCACTAATCATTGATGATGTTTTGTCTCCTGTTCAAACAAGAAGGTCTCATCAAACTCAAGGAGGTTTCATTGCCAACATCCACAAGAAGGTTGATACCCCTCTTGTACAGGCATGTTTGTTTGCATGTTTTATGTCACAACAGGAACCCAAGAATATTTTTGATGCTCTCAAAGAACCAAGTTGGGTGGAAGCAATGCAGGATGAGCTTCACCAGTTTGCTATTCAATATGTTTGGGAGTTAGTGGATTGTCCAAGGTATGTAAGACCTATTGGGACACGTTAAGTTTTTAGAAACAAGAAAGATGAAAGAGGAATTGTGGTCAGAAACAAGGCACGTTTAGTTGCTCAAGGTTATACACAAGAAGAGGGAATAGACTATGAAGAGGTTTTTGCACCTGTTGCAAGGATTGAAGCAATAAGGATTTTCCTAGCCTATGCTTCTTGCATGGGTTTCACAGTTTATTAGATGGATGTGAAGAGTGCTTTTCTCTATGGCACAATTGAAGAGGAGGTTTATGTAGTGCAACCTCCTTGTTTTGAAGATCTAGAACATCCAGACAAAGTGTATAGAGTCAAGAAAGCAATGTATGGACTTCATCAAGCCCCAAGAGCATGGTATGGAACATTGACCACCTACCTGGTGGAGAATGGATTTAAGAGGGGCACCATATGCCAGACCTTATTTACCAAGAAGATTGGAAAGGATTTTCTACTTGTTCAGGTCTATATGGATGATATCATCTTTGGTTCATCAAATCCAAAGTTGAGTGAAGACTTTTCCAAGCTCATGACAGACAAGTTCAAGATGAGTGCAATGGGAGAGATGAACTTCTTTCTAGGTTTACAAGTCCAGCAGAAAGAAGATGGTATCTTTATCTCTCAAGACAAGTATGTAGCAGAAATCTTGAAGAAGTTTGGTTTTTCTCCGCATGAAAAACGGGCTAGCACACCCAAGGATAGGGAACACCCTTGGGGAAAGACTGGAGATGGAAAAGATATGGATGTCAGGCATTATAGATCCATGATTGGATCATTGATGTATCTTACAGCTTCTAGACCTGACATTATGTTTGCTGTATGTGCATGTGCACGCCATCAGGTGACTCCCAAAGAGTGTCATCTCCATGCTGTCAAAGGGATCTTTAGATACCTTAGGTGCTATCCTACCTTGGGATTATGGTATCCAAAGGATTCTCCATTGGAGCTTATTGGCTATTCAGACAGTGATTATGTAGGTGACAAGTTTGATAGGAAATCCACAACTGGTGGATGCCAATATCTTGGGAGCAGATTAATATCTTGGCAATCCAAGAAACAAACAGTGGTGGCCAACTCTACAACTGAAGCAGAATATGTAGCTGCAACTGCTTGTTATGGACAAATTCTATGGATACAAAACCAGCTGTTGGATTATGGGTATAATTTTATACATACCAAGATATTTGTAGATAATAACAGTACATTATGCATTATTAAGAATCCTGTACATCACTCTAAAACAAAACACATAGAAATTAGACATCATTTTATAAGAGATTGTTTTGAAAAAGGTTTAATACATCCAGATAGGGTAGACACAGAAGAAAATGTGGTTGATCTTTTAACTAAACCTTTTGATGTTGGGAGGTTCCAGTACTTGGTAACAAGTATTGGCATGATCAATCTTGCCTAAATGTGTTTTTGAAGTCATTGTATAGTTTGTACATGATGTGTACTGTTATTAGTCTTTGTACAAGAATAGGTTTTCCACTTTATTTTTCTAACGCTGACAAAAGGTTATTTTAACGTTGATAAGTGTTAAAATGGACGTTGACAACAATATGTTAGTTTTTGTGGTTTGATCTAATCATGCAGGCAATATGAGCATTGTATAAATGGATACAGAGTTGCTTATGGATCTTTGGAGCTTACTAGGAATGTGTTCAAGTTTATGGATGATGGTTGGATTGTTTACATTCCTATCTTGACATAGATTTTTATTGCATATTTTATTTTTGGCAACTTTGTATATCATAGTTTAAGGGGAGGTTTAGGAAACCTTTAGGATTTTTGGGTATTCTTATAGTACTCTCATCACAATTATAGATTGTGTCCACTGGTGAGTATGAGTTAGTTTTTCTAAATCGTGAGGCACTGTAGCATGCAAAGTTGATATACTGTTCATGCTGCCAAGACTTTTTGGCCTAGAATTGGATTTGGTCGGTTAGGAGACTTGGAAACATTTTTATTGGGCTTACCTGGGAAGTTACAAAGGGTTTATATGAGATAACTTCATTGTTAAGAACTTTGGTTAGCAAGGGACACTTGAGGACAATTATGTCTATCTTGCTTAAGCAAGTGTGCACGATTGGACAGTGCTTGCCACCCTATAGTGATTTTCAGTGTATGAGTTATCTTCACTAGGGTAAATTACTTTGTTAAGGTCCTTTTTATTTTTTAATTATTTTTATTTTTAGACGCTGACATTTTTCTTTTCAAACGCTGATAAGACCAATTTTAACGCTAACATGGCAAATTTCCAACACTGACAAGAATATAGCTGTTAGACGCTGATACTTTGTTTTTGACCGTTGACAAACATTGGGTCCTACCCAGTTGTTATTTTTGACGAAAATATGGGCCGTAATTTTAGGAGTTGGTAACTTTTTATTAATGCATGAGATAAGTTATATATTTTCAAGATTTCCATTATTACTTTTTGAATATAACTGCCTCATGTTGAGACCAATCACATATTTTCACCTCTCCTATATATTTGGCTTATTTCTTTTAAACAGGGTAATTGCTTATTCTTGTCTAACTATAATTTCTCAAACCTTTATCTCTCCATAACTTTTAACATAGTTTTCTTGCATCAATCTTCATGGCACCAAAGTTTAAACCTGCTTTATTAGAATTGGGGTTCAGAAGACAACACAACATGGTGGCATACTTGGAAGCTGATAATACTCTATTTCCCCAATACACACAGATGGTTAGGTATTTGAATGCGTCCCCATTAAGGTATGCACTTTCACATACTCCTCTTGTCCCTATCACACACATTAAACAGTTTTGGAACATAGTCAGTTCCTCAACAGTTAATGGAGTGATTACATTGACTGATATTATCCATAGGGTTCCATGGGTGGTTACTGAAGCTTTGGTTCGCCAGGCTTTGCATCTTAATGATGCAGATGGTATAACCACCCTTCCCATTGTAGAGCTAGAGCAAGGACTCCAAGCCTTGGGTTATCCTTTGCCTGAAGAAGGCCATTTAAACAAATATACAAAACAACAATTTCCCCCGGCTTAGAAGTACCTTATACATGTCATCCTTCAATGTTTGAGTCCCAAATGCTCCTCACACAATGAAATCAACCGTTCAATTGGGAGTGCCATTGTGTGTATTGCAACTGGGCAAAATTATAATTTTTTAAAAATGATTTTTGATGGCATGTGTCATAATAAGAGTAACAAGATGACTCTTGCTTACCCTAGGTTTTTACAAATGGTTTTTTTGACTTGCAAGGATACTACAATAGGGATCATGACAATTTTTATACGATCCCTGTTCAAACGAAAGCAATTTTTGGGAAGATGAACACTGAACCATACAGAGACCTACCCCTCACCCAAGCCATGCTTGCTGTCATTGAGGCAGCTGCAAACCCTCAACCTCACCCACAACCTCAACCAGACCCATTGTCTGAACAACCTCCATCACCCCAGCATATGGAAATTGACCCAGAACCATTCGACGCTGACACCCAAAATGTTGGCGTTGACACTACATATCCGGACGCTGACACCTTTTTCCCACAAACCCAAACACCCCTTAACATCCAAACAGACCCTCAATCCACTTCCTCTTCTACACCCCAGACTATAGGTTGGAAAAACGCTAAAGGACTGCTGGAGTGTTCTCCTCTGGTGGTCCTAGCCATGTAGCAGAGAGAACCACCACCACAAGTGTGGTTAGTGACATGGGTGGGGCTAGGACTATTGGTTCTAGCTTAGATGCAGGCCAAGACAGTCCTAACATCATTAAGACCCCATCCATGCCCCATGAATCTACTTTGGGAGGTCAAATTCCCCTTTCTAGAGGAGGGCAGATTGGAACCTTACACCATTTTGGAATTGACGACAGTCTGCATTATCTTGCAAAAGAAAAATGTAGACCTTGTACAGATTGTCATAGGTCAGGGTCTTGAACTCAAGCAATTGAGGGAGAGACTAGTTGTTTTGGAGACTGCCCAAGCTAGGAGGAGGCAAGCAAGAGTCCTTTCATCAGGGGAGGTTCTTACAAAGGGGAGGAAGATGCACCAACAGAACCTTTCAACTTGAGTGACAAGGGATCACAGGATGAAGAAGGTGGTTCTTTTGGTACAAAACAGGTGGAAGTTACTAAAGCTTTTGCTTGTTAGCCAAGGAGAAGCCTGTTATTGATGTCTCCTTGATCACCCCAAAGAAGTTATCATTTGTGAAGATGATGGAACAGGTTACAAAGTCAGCCACTGATGCTCAAAGTTTAAGCGCTGACAAGAGTAAAGAAGGCGTTGACAGGCCCACATGTATGATTGGTGTATCCCAACCACCAGTTATTATTAGGGATGTTACAACACATGTACCACCAACTACTTTACCAGCTATTGGAGAAAAAGACAAGGGTAAAGCAGTTTTAGTGGAAGTTGAGAAGTCAAAGAAGAATGAAGCCCATATACAATTTGATCAAGCTTTGGCTACACAACTGCAAGAGCAAGATTGGGCTACCACAGAGAAGGAAAAGGATGGTAGTGATGATGATGAGATTTCTGGATCCAGTGTGATGATGATAGAGGATCCAGAAAGGTTAGAATACGGTGAGTATGAGTTAGCCAAGGAGAGGCTAAGAGAGTTAAAGGGCAAAGTTGATTTTGATATGCCTGAAGTTAGAGAGATGTACTTTGCATGGGAGAACAAGACAATAGAGCATCCAGAAATGTCCATCACTAGACAAATATGGGGATTGGAGATCTTGTTGAGAGTGTAGGAAGACTACAAAGTAATTTTGAAGCACAAGGCTAGCAAGGTATTTTCTGAGCTCAAGAGAGATAGGAGAGAGTTGTACTACATGTTGCTCGGGTGTCATCAAGGTGGATGGACCTTTGATAGGTTGAGAAGACTCTCCTTTGCAGAATTTGAACATCGTGCTTATCCAATTTGGTTAAGAGTTTGTGAAGAAAATACTATGAGGCTTCTCTCAGAGGAAATGAGAGAAGAGATTGAAGAAAATTTACAGATCCAAAGGGCTTCAATTGCACCAAGACCAGTGAAGAAGGGAGTCCCTATTGAGTTCCCAGCTTTTGATAGATTGAATCCTAGTGAAGCTTAAAAAAAGCATTAAGCTTTCACCATTGGAAGCTTCACATGTTGCAGAGGTATTACCTTTAGATTTTAGAAACCCCATAGTTCACTATGAAGAAGATGCAAGTGGGTTCTAGATGATCACCAGATATGGCAAGAAGGTACATACTTTCACTTCTTTGATCTCATTGTTTGCAAGCCTGGATAGAGAAGACTTGGTAGATCTTTGGACATTGATGAAAGCCAAGTATGAGGCTGAAGCACCTACTTCAGTCAATGGAATAAAGATCTGGACATCCTTCAAAAGGATGATTGAACCAGATGAAGCAGATCCAATATGGTTGGATCTGGATGATATCAGTGGACTACAATGGCGTCTACATTCAGCAGCTGGTGTTTACCATTTGAGCACTACAAAGTTTTCAGAATATCTTCTTGTGGATGTTGAATATCCTATGTCCAAGGAAGTTTTGACGAAGATGGTGTCTACACAGCTAGAAATGGATTATACTAGTGATGTTGGCAAAGATTTAATTAGGTTTATTTATACTAGTGATGTTGGCAAAGTGATTTGTATTTGTAAGAATCCTCCTTGTACTTGGTTTTTATTCAGAAACTTGATTACTAGAGTAGATATCAAGTTTAGGAGAGGATTGTTGGGAATAAAATGAGCCAAGACACTTTGACGCTCACAAGAGTTAATTAGACGCTGATAGGAAGAAATCAAGCGCTGACAGATCAAGCATTGACAAGAAATATCCAAGCGCTGACAAGAAGAAGTCCAAGCACTGATAGGAAAACTTAGTCAACATGTTTGTTATTTGACGAAAAGATATACTCAATATTGTATTTTCTATATTTATCTTTTCCTAAAATAGTTGATAGGTTATCCATTGTACACGACTCCTTATGTTATAAAAGGAGGTCGTAGGGTTTATAGTTTATACATGCATTATTCAGTATTCGACTTTCATTATACTTAAGTTTGATAATCAATCAAAAGTGAAAGTTTGGTTTATTTGTTTTTACTTGTTCTTTAATTTAAGTGTTAATTCCGCATAACACTTGAATTGTTCATATAACAACAAAGTTTCTCTAAGTGTTAAACTTGATTCAATCTCGTTAACACAAAGCTAATCGATCTAAGTTTGGGATCAACACCATAAACTTTTACGTATCGTCAAGACAAGGTCATGAAGACCAAGATTATTCTTTTTGTCAAGATCCTTTGGAGGAACCATCCCGAGCGAGAAGCCACTTGGGAAGCGGGGGAGTCAATCCGGACTTCGTATCCTCATTTCTTTCCACGATCCAAGTATATACTATTCAGTCATGTCACGTTCTGTGTTCTCTTCAACCACATCATATTACATGTTTTCTTCAGCCACGTCACATCCATGTCCCTTTCAACCATATCATGTCTCTAATTCGAGGACGAATTATTCTTTTTAGAGGGGAAGAGTTGTAAAACCCGTATGAAAAATACATGAAAATACCATTAAATAGAAACTTTTAATAATTAAGTATTACGGTTAAATACGTATATTAAATATGAACGACATGACATGACACGAAATAAAGATTCATGAATGCAAGACAAGTTATAATGTATACTTTATTTACGACACGAAAGTATTTATTTACTACACGACAAGTATCATGTACATTAAATTAGTCATGACAAGTAATTAAACATAATTATTATTTCACGACAAAATATAAAACGAAAGTATAAAATACGAATTCATGACATAATACGAACCTAAATTACACGATACACAAAATAAATGAAAAACACAAAGTGTATCTTTGAGGGGTCTTTATGGCCGGCTTACAAAAGGAACAACAAAGGGCCCAAGGCCTGGCCCAGTCCAAAATAAACTAACAAAAAGCATTTTCTTCTTTCATAAAGTTACAAATTTTTTAGAAAACCCTAAGAATAGTTATAGTGGCCGCCGGTCGTAAGAAAGAAACAAGGGATAAGAGCTTTGATCTTGGGTTCGTGATTCGTAGGTGGTGGTTCGTGTTCATCATCCTACACATGTTCGGTATAACAAATCTAATCTTTTTATTTCTTTCATTTTATTTAATTATTATATTATTAAATTAAATGAGAATCATGATCATGAAATTTAAAATGATGTTTAAAACCACGGTTAAGTTGATGTTGATGTTTTGCGGTGTTATCCGACGCCGAGAGTCACATGGATCGGCTCGGTTTGGGTTGTTTATTCGGATCAACGACAGATTCTGTGACAGAAATTCTGTCGCATATTACCATGGACAGATTCGCGACAAACCTGTGTTAGGTTAGTGACAGAACAATGACATAAATTCGATCGCTAAACATTTTGGTGGTGATGTTTGTTTGGCTTTGTCACTTCGTGCAACCGGGTCACTAGGACTCGGTGGGCTATTGTTAGGTTCAGTTAACCAAGGCAAAAGAGGCGTGTTTGGAATTTGGTTTTGCTAAATTAATGTTATTAATTTAGTTAAGTTATATTAATCATGTTATAGTTAATTAAATTAATCAAGACTTAGGATATAATTTTATTAATTAATCATGAACATTTACATGGCCATTAATTAAATAAACTATACATCATAATAATTATGCATATAATTATTTATGATAAATTATATGTTACATTTATTTATATTAATTAATACTTAGCATAAGTATTTAATTACATGTTAACCATGGTTTAGTTAAATTAATATCTTACTTTAATTTAATTATACAATATCAAGTTATGGTAAAGTACTATTAATATATATCAAGTTATATTATTAATTAATAATTATTTATAAACCATGTATTATAATATTAATTAATAATTATCATGTTAACCTAAAGAATTTATTTATTAATAAACTTTATTATATTACGATATTTAATTAATCATGACTTATAAATATAATTATTAAGCTTTAGCTTATATCACATGCTTATTAAACAAGCTTATTACTAATTTTGGAAACATGCTATTTATGGAAACATACTAATTATGGAAACATGCTATTTATAGAAACGTACTATTTATAGAAAATTTCTATTTTTGGAAACTTACTATTTATGGAAACTTGCTATTTTTAGAAAGTTGTCATATATATGGCAACCTGCTATTTTTTTTAAAGTTACTATATATAGAAACCTGCTATTTTTAGAAAGTTGCTCATTATGAAACGTCAAATATAGTAACACATGAAACATGAAATACATTAATAAAGAACACATGAAAACACTAAGAAATACATGATAACACATGAAACAGTAAGAACAAGTCAAGAATAGTAAAAACAAGTCAAGAACATGTAAAATAAGTCAAGAACGAGTAAAACAAGTCAACAAAAGTAAACCAATAATCAGTCAGTTATACATGAACACGCAACTCATTCACATCCTTTATTATGTAGCACTAGTGAAGTCGGAGTAGATTACTTTCCGCTTTCATCTTCTTCGTTACTTGACATAAGGTACGGATATTCCGTCCTTTAGTAAGGACATTCCTTTTCTGTGTATGATTAGGATTCCCGTTTGCTGCCATCTGTTTTCCCTAGTAGTTTACATGTCATTAAACATTTCAGTAATTACCATGCTATGATTTAAATTGCCTAAGCTATATACACGCATGCCATGTTTCAGTTATGGAGGTACCATAACCATAACACTTGAGGCACCGGTGTTATGACTCTTTCGCGATGAGAGTGATTTCTCGTGGCGTCCTTTCACGTTTTGGCCAGTATTATTATTATTATCATCATGTGAGGCAAATGGGTGCATCCTAGGACATGTTTATCAGATTTACACGGTGACTGTGGTGTGTGCTCTACATCCGTCACATGGAGCTGATCCCTCCACCAAGACTAATATAATTAGAGGTACCCCTCTAATTGCATGACGAGGTCACCCCTCTACGTATTCATGCACGTTGATACGTTTCATGACCTATATGGGCTTTTGGCATTTAAAACACGGTTTCATGATTAAACATAAGACTTTTCAGATATAAATCAATTTATAATCATGTTCTAGGTTTTTCAGGACTTACACATTTTCCGCTGCATTTCAGATCTTTTATTTATGTTTCAATTATTCTTATCATGTCTGTATATCCGTTCACTAAGCGTATTGCTCAGCCGTATTTTCTTTCCATGTCCCATACGGAAGGTACCCAAGGTCAGACTTGAGCATTTAAAGGACGTGCATAGGATGGGAGCTACCTTATACTTCTTTTCCTTTTGCACTTCATTTACTTTATGCATGTTTTGGGCTTATGTTTGGGATCCGATGTTTGATTCTGGTTTTCCTTTTGGTCATGTATGTTTTAGGACATATTATTTTACATGCTTTGATGATACACCATAACTATCATGTAACGGTCTACTTATCAAAGTGGGGTGTTACATAGCTTATAAGGCCACTTGCCCTTAAAATTCCAAATCTAACGACCTATTATGTTGAAAATCCGACACTAGATGGTGTCAAGTCCCGTGTGATGCAGAGTGCATTTCTTACACAGAAAAGATTTCCATCATATTCACCGTAGATTGGATTTATAATCCTAAGTTCCAGTTTACTAGAATATATGGATGTTCTTTCACTGCCGAATTTACGCTTAAGATTTCTGATTTTTCACAAGATTGTGCTTTAATTACCTTGTTCATAAACTATGTGGGTAAAGATTAATGACTTTTCTAATATATTGGATTTTCGGAAGTGGTAATCTTTCTTAAAAATTTTCGATAAAATTCCTTAATAAATGTTTCTAACGAAATCTTCTGATGTAGTCTTCTTAATAGAATTTCAGATGAAATTTCATGACATAATTCTATGATAAAATCTTCTGATGAAGGCTTTTATCATTTTATGGGATAGGATATAACTAAACTAAGTCGTGAAATTTCCTCGTGTATGTCTCGAGGTTAATTCCTTTTATCATTAGATAGTAGAGTTCTTCTTTTATTTTCTCGATCATCTTTCTAAGAAATATTTGAAATTTAACCAAGCGATCTTATGTACTTCTTTTATCTCAATAGATTGAGCATAAAGAATTTACCAAGATAACTGACGAAGTGCTATCTTCTTATAGCAAGCTACACTTTATAATTTCAAATACGTTATACTAATAACATCTTTTCTTCTTAGGATATTAAAAACTAACTAGTCATCGAGTCTTCTTCCGGATGATACTTCTTATTGACAATTTGTAATTGTAGGATTGTAGCTACCTCAATGTTAATCTTTCATTAAATATTTTTAGGGTTTAGAATGACAGATAGAATAGAAAGAATTCAGTATCCAAGGTATACTTGTGTCAGAAAGCATATGTCACATATGTATATGGATACATATAAATGCTTATTGAACACAAGGTATATCTTTTGGGTTTATAGGAAACTTACTATGTGGATTATCATTCATATCTTAGGATAATAAATCCAACTATGAAATAGAATTTCAAAGTTTACCACGGATTTATAAAGATATGACTCATACATAATCGTAACATATTTATCCATGATATGGAATGGAGGAATATAACGGAAAATGTAAAAACTCGTCTTATAAAACAAGCTTCTCTTTTACATATCATATATTCTATAGAAAAATCTTTTTGAGAAACGTAACCTAAAATACCTTTAGAAAACTTGGGGAGTTTCCTTAGCCTTTATTTAAACTTGAGGGTTATATTCAACTGATAATTATCATTATCATAGAAGCTAACGGAAATTCTAAAAATATATACTTTATCAAGCATATGCTTTTTCCAGAATTAACGCAATTTTATTCATAATCATTTGTGAGAAAATCAAGAAATAGAGATCTCTTACTTCTCAGAAATAAGTATGAAATGACAATATTTGATGAAAAACACAACTTTTATTTATTAACAACTTGTCTGTTTATACTTACAAGACAAGCTTCACTGTTAACATAAAAATAAAGACATAAAGTTGAAAGTATTTACAACTTTTAGCCTAATTTCTTCATCTCTCCCTCTTAAGTTCTTTGATGGCATCAAAAAGCCTTCGTATGTCGACTCGATGTCTAATTTGAATGTCCTCAATGACTAACTCTAGAGTAGAAATCTTCAGTCGAGCTTGAATAATTTATTTATCTTTTATCACTTGTCTTCTCCACAACTTAGCCTTTACTTCTTTAAAATCCTCTTCTAACTTCTCAAAATATCGTTGTATAATCCTTCGGCCTTTCCTAAGTCCTTCAACTTTATCTTTAAGATCTTCAATACGCTCAGGAGGAAGTTCTTTCATATAGGGTAGGATATATTTAATTTGTTGTTCATAAGTATTTTTGGGTAAGTTTTCCGATATAGGTGAAGGTATATGAACTGGATGAGTTGTTGCTTGGAGATCTTCTCCCTTTCCTGGACTTGCCTCGGTGAATCTTTTTCTGGCTTTGACCTCGAGATTCCGGGGACGAGTTTCTTTCCCCCGGAGGGGTTCCGAGACTCTTAAGGGTGCTCGTGTGTTTTCCTTCGTTAGCCGAAGTTTTCAGGTCTTCCCATTCTCTCGAGTCGTCAGACATTAGTTCCATCTCTTCATGCCCATCCGGATACGTGATCCGTTTGGAGACATGCCGTTTGCTATGACGATCCACCATCCTTTGCTTGCGCTTTGATCCGCGTCGTTTGTTGTTGCGGACAGATTCTGCTTCTGCCTCCATCTTGAAGTTAAGGCGTACCCGTAGATCTCCACTTGTGGTATTCCTCTTTCTCTCTATTATGAGAGGGATAAGGGCTTCGTAGTTCTAGGATACAAAGTTTTCGAGGAATGGGCCTGATGCTGGAGTGGCCACTTGCTCACCTCGAGGTCAAAGCCACTATCTTTCTAGGTGAATAAACCCGCATAATACCGGGTTGTTTTGGTAAAAAAAATATTTAGAGTCTCTGCTGGACAAGGTTATAATGAGTAATTTGGTTTCAAAATTTTTACTTTTTAAGTAAAGAATCCAGGTATACTCTTGTATACTAAAAAAACTGATAGATATAAAGTTGTATGCTTATCGATAATATACTTATTGACTAACTTTCCAACGAAACGTGAACAAAATGACTATTTTCATTAAAAACTCAAAAATATTTGCAAAAATTGTCCTTGAGGTTTATCGGTTATCCGCAAAATTATTTTCTAATGACTAACTTACTATACATTAATAATTCTTAAGTTATCGTTTCGTTGCAAAATTAATATTTTACAATGACATAAAACTTCGAGCTCCGCAAATAACACGACTGAAAAATCGCGTTATGTTTAAGGGTGAGCATCGGTCTAAAATCAAACCGGACCGAAATGGTCTAAAACACCAGACCGAAATGGTTCGGTCCGATCTTTAGTCCGATCCAATCTAATTATGCATAATCAATGGATTTATGATATGATCAGACCAGACTAAAGATCGAATATAACAAAAATCATAAACCAAATCGACCCGGTTTGATCTGATTTTCTGATCCAATCCAGGCACCACTAGTTATGTACTTATGTTAGTACACAAGTGACAATAAGACAGCTTTGCAAAATTGTCAACCACTTGTAGTAGTCATTGACTATTCAAAGTCTTCACACCACAACTACAACAAGTCTACAACAACAAAAACATGTTTTCTCTTCTTCAAACACGAATTACCCAAAATACCCCACAATATCCCAACATTAAACCTTAAAAAACCAAACTTAAACCCATCCTTACCCTTTTTAGTAATTTCGCATTCTAATCTCAGACACCTTCTTACTAAAAATAGCCAACCTCACCTTCACCCTCACCTTCCTCCCTCAACCCGTTCCCCCAATTTTTTATATACCTACCCCTCTTTCAAAACCCTAATTCTTATTCTCCAAAATTCGTTTTCGATTCAAATTCTTTTTTTAAAATTGATTACAGATTCTTTCGATTCACGTGTTCCTCTTTCGATTAAGGTGTCTTTTGAACTCTGCCGTTGAGTTAATTTCTTTCTAGGTTAGGGTTTCGTTTTTTTTAATATAAATTCTTCATCAGATCTGTTAGATCTATCAACCCTTTTGTTGGTTTTTTTAGATCTTGACTGGATTAGGGTTTTTGAATTGGGTCATTGATTTTTGAAATTGATTGGTTATATCTGAAATTGATTGGTTTATAAGAGTTTACAAGCTGTTTAATTTATTTATTGATTAATTTTTTATAAAAAAATTGGGGATCTAGGGTTAGGGTTAGGGTTTGTTCATAAATTGAATTAATTCAAATTGGGGATCTGCTTTGAATTTACTTCAAGGTAATTTTTTTTAATTCAGTATTTACTATTTACTGCTTGTATTCACTTTTACCATTTACTATTTATAACATTTTTACAACAGTAGTAATTACCTTAATTAATGATAACAACTTCCACTGTTAAATAATACTGTACATTTTTTTTAACCCTCAAACTTTTATCATTTTTCGTTTCTAGCCTAAATATATATTTTTTCTCGCAATGACTACTATTTGAACCCTTAAGTATTGCGTAGCACATTGTATTAGTCTAATGTCGGGTTATTCATTTCATTTCAACGACTTAAGCCTGCGTAATTTAGTAATGTGCTACCCCTACTTCCAAATATGTTCTCAAGCTGTTTTTATGGGCTTATAGAGTTATAGAATTCTGAAAATATGGCTATTAAATATGTGGTTTGTGTTTGACTATTTGGAGTCACGAGTGGAGGACTGTTCTTTTAATAACAGAGTTATCCGTTTGAATATATGTAGTTCAATATTGATGTGTTTGAATTTCTTGTTGCAGTTTAATTATGGTTGAAAAACGACAACTTGTGGAAGAGGAATATGATGCTTCACCTAAACGATTGAAGTTGGTTCATGGTTGTGAGTTTGTTCCGTGTTTGGAACGAACGGAAGTAGAAGATATGCCCCTTAAGTCAGGTGTGTTGGGAGGAACTTTAGCTATAAATGCATTAGTTTACAGCTTTTGCAGTAGTCATTTGTAATTATCCCATATACATTTGTTTAAAGTTTTTCTTGTGTTAGTTTTGGGCACACTTATAAAGCATGTAACATAATATTAAAATAGTTTATTATTACTACAAGGTATCTCGATTAGTTTATTCTTCTGTAATTTTAACTAGTTATATCCTATGATAGATAAAGATGAGGCCCGCTTTTATAAACAAGTTATTGAAGTTGACCATGGATTTGTAAGTGGGAAGTTGACTGATCTCCCTGTGTGCACCACCATGGATGTCGATTCTAGTCTTCCTGGTCGCCTTTCTACTTCTTCCTGGGCCAGCAGCACGCTGACTGAAGAAGATGTGGGATCAGATGCATCAGCAATGCAGACTCCCGATACCTATTCTTACCTTCTAGAACATTCTCCTCTGAAACAAGTTCCAGTTGGTACCGAATATCAAGCTGAAATTCCTGAATGGCCTGGATATGATGAGGATGCGATTAAGTTCTTGGGGTCTTGTGTCATCCCAATGCCACAAGATTCTAGCATAGATGACAGTGACACTGTTGGAAGTGGAAGAACCGATTGTTACTGTAATAATCCTGGGTCTCTTGAATGTGTCCAACAACATATAAAAGACGCAAGGGAGGCTCTAAAGGCAAGTATTGGACATGAAGTATATGCAGAGCTCGGCTTTGGTAGTATGGGCGAGGTGGTTGCTGAGAAATGGACGGAAGAGGATGAACAGCTATTTCACGAGGTTGTCAATTCAAACCCTGTGTCCTTGGGTAAAAACTTCTGGAACCATCTTGCTGCAAAATTCCCATCACGCACCTGTCAAGAGATTGTTAGCTACTACTTTAATGTCTTTGTGCTGCGGAGAAGGGCAGAACAGAACAGATGTGATCCGATGAATGCTGATAGTGACGATGACGAGTGGCAGGGGAGTGATGGATCAGAGGAAGAAGATGAGATACATAAGTTTGATTTGTGTGAACATGGGAATGGTATTGAGGAAACCGGACAGTTGCATAACAGCTGTAGTGTTGACTCAACATCTCAACCGTCTGAAAATACCGTGGCTGATGAATGTGGAGATGTAGTCCAGTATGACTCTTGCACATCCTCGGATACATTTGAACCATGCATTAGTAAAGTAAAGATCGACAGCAACAAATCATGGGGCAACCATGAGTTTATCTTTGAACCCTTCGATTCTAAAGTGTGGGATGTCGGGTTTTTCTCATGTCCAAGAACTAAAACTGATTTCTTGCCCACCGGCAGTATGATTGAAGAGATATTTGGAGACGAATCTTGGGACTGAAGTGATGGGCGGTAGCAATACAGGCTAGTTAAATTATTATCACCTCATCATTTCTTAGAAGATGGTAGCATGTCCAATTATTTATTGTACAACTACCCCAGATTAACGTTAGAGGATGGATATTCATTTTAGAGGTGAACTTATAGATCATACAGGTTCATACATCCCCTTACATATTTATTGTTGGATGGTACTGTATGTAAATAGTCAAGAACGGACCTTAAAAGCTTAGTATATAGTTGGGAAAAAGAGTAGAAGAGCCTCATGAATGAGCTTAAGATTGAATTGTTTCTGATTTGACTTGAGAGCCAAATTTGCTCGCAATTTTTGTAATTTAGTGAAGAATTTGTTGTAACATTTTGTAACAGAGAATAAAATAAGGGAATATTTTCAGTTACTTTTTTGTAGTTGTTTTTAATTTAATTGGTTTCCGTAATAACAACGTCTACATGTTATTCTACTGGAATTGTCGTGTATTATTGTATTTAATCGTTCCTGAAGCCGTACCGCCACTATATATAGCGATTACTTATGCGAAACAATGCCGACTTGTCTCAATGCATTGCAGGCCTGCAAGGCATCATTTGGGGCCTTGCAGAGAAATAAAAAAAAAAACGAAAACGTGGAACACAACAGTTTTGTCATGTCAATATTTTCTTTCCTGTATGGTGCTGATCCAGCAACATGATTTACAATATCAGCAGAAATGATAAATGGCAATATAATGACAGTTTAGAACCTTTGTATGATGCTTTGATGTTTTCTATTCTGGGTTGAAGATGTTTCTCAGATCAAATCTATCGTTTAGGCCATTTGTAAACTACAGTATCTGTTTGTGATCTAGGGCCAGTCGACTGATTGTTAAGGCATTGTGTTTACCTGCCAAGAGTTGCCCCAAAAAAGAAGATTACTGATCTTTTAATTCTTTGAAGATAAGTTGTTGAAAACATAATCGTAAAGTTATAACTTATATCTTACGTATCAGAAACATATGCTATGATGGATCTCGTTATTACAAGTAAAATTACAACAAAGAAAAATTGAAGACATCTGCTTTTGTCACTTGTCACACCCTTTATCACTACTAGGCCTCTTTGCTTGATTTGGAAGAAAGAAAAGTAAAAGGACAGTGAGCTTCTAGTGATAGGTCCATAATTTTAGCATGGAGTACAATATCGTGCAGGATGGTTTGTGAACTAGCTACAAGTAATTACCATAGTTTAGTTAGGATGAAGGAGATTAGGCAACCTAATTAAAAAGCGATTAGGCAACCTTCATTAAGTAAGCACTTAAGTAAAACTGCAAGACATGTAACGTCGTAGTAAACGACAATATAGCTTACTGCACATGCTTTATAATAAGACTTGATTCTTGCTTTTTTCTTAGCTCGAGGAAAAGGATATTTGGACAACTTCTTAGTTGGGGGTTTCTTGGAGCATATATAAAAGTTCATTTGGGTCATATAAGAAAAGAATATCCTTCGAGTTACTAGTATATATGTAATGCTTTAATCAATCATGTATCAACCATGTTCTACGTAAGACATTGTACATTATTCTCAATCCGCGAAAATAACTCACATATTAAGTAGTTGTTTCAATGTTGTGCGTTTAATGTGCTTATATTGACTTCAAAAAAAGCAATGGGTGATATAGCTAAAGTTGGTAAATAGTTGGTTAACTTTAGTTTTTATGACGATGATCTATTTTCTTTTACCTTTAATCATGCTTGTTTCGAGTGTAAGTAATTGAAAAACCAAAGAAATGATACAGTTTACCAAAACACTTGATTCAACTCCAGATCACTATGACAAGGTCTAATCTTGTTTATGGGTGCCTAACAAGGAATTTAAGAGTAGATCTCAAAGATCCATGATCTATTAAGGTTGATAGATGCGATCCTACCCGTTGAATCAAGCTATATGGTGTTACATTGCGATCCACCAAACAAGTTGGACAGCTATGAGACTTTTGAACCCTAATGAAAAGCCACATTTAAGTCTAAAGCAAGACTTTTAATTACAACCATAATGTGGCTGGCCTAATTAAAAATAGACATAGTTACCTCATGCCTCATGCACTATACCATTAGCTTGTTCTAAAGTTGACATTATGCTTTTATAGGTTGTGCTAACTGTATGGATACTTCTACTTAAAGTACTAAACACAATCAAAACTTAAACTGAAGATAGATCAAGTTTTGACTATTTATTTTCTGAACGAAACTAAATTGAGCACTGATAGGCGTATGCGCTTAAGTATGTAAAGAGTGAAAATGTCTTATGCGTCAGAGCAAACAATTTCTCTTAACACGAGTTGTAGATCTCGCTAGTATTTTGCTTAGTTGCTTACTATCATTAACTGAATAGTATATAAATAGCAAATTTGGTAGACTGTACTTTGTGCCTGAAGAAGTACTTATATGTTAAAATGGAGTACAATATAATCCATCTAGCATGATCGCTATAGTGATTAAACACCACCAAATTAAAGTTACTTTAGCTATGACTTCAACATTCTTAATTAAAATTTGAGTAGTGTTTAATGTGGATTAGTTTCCATCTAGTTGAAAGCAGAGTATATTGACCCGGATCAAAAAAAAAAAAAAAAAAAAACTCCATACGAAAGTAAACTTGTTGTGACGGTCGTTTGAACTCATTCCGTTTAAAGCAGATTATAAAGTGAATAAAAAGATGAGACTTTTTTTTATAGGAACTTATATAATTTTCACTTGGAGTAAGATGGCTTCATTGCGGCTCTGGACCAAAATGAACAGCTTGATCTTATTTTGCCAAAGATACCAAAAACTACAACTTAGTATTCCTATAATTTATCTACAACATAAGATGAACTAAAAAGTTGAACAATGATGCCGGCTTGTAATAGTGCTTAAAGATTCAACAGCTTTCATTCTTTTGCTGCTAATAAGACACTAGCATTCTGGTCGGAGCAATCAGGGAAGCCGGCTTTAGTGTTTGCAGGCCGATTACTTGTCACATATAAAAATATTATCTACTAATAAAATCTAAGCTCTCAAAAAGCTAGACATCTTGTGGGTAATATAAATATAGGGATTTTCTATAAAGATAGTATTTTATAAGTAATGTAGTGCCTTAACTTTTACTTGCATAAGTTTCTTCATTATATTATTTCCCTTTGAACGATTAAGGGTTTTACTATGCGTAAAACGTATATGAGAATTGCATCATTTGGATATTTATGATGTTTGGTAATACTCTTGCTTGTATCATAAAATAGATGTAACATATGATTAGTATCATTTGAGGTTACGTTTCGTGTTAGAGCCTAAATTGATCAGATTAAGTATAGCATACAAATGTTAAGTTTTGTGACTACTTAGAGTGAGTTACACTCTTCTTTAACACATGGCACATGCAACAAATTGTGATCCATTGGTTATGCTGTTTCAGTCAGTTTCTCTAGTCACTTGCAAATAGTTAATTTGTCATTAACCTCTATTGTGATCGACTCAATGCACCATCGACATCAATGAGCTCATAAAATTATTAAAAAAAATGACTGCAACCCGAAGTTGACAATAGAAGATAGCTGATATAAAAGATCAGAAGTGACCACACCTCTATGATAACGAAAGTGTTTACACGCACGATAGTTGGTATATGTACATTACTTTTCAAAATTCCATAAATGTGATGGCTTCAACTTAACACTCAATTGATTCTATGATGTTTTTCCTATATCTTACTTTGTATTTTCTTTGAATTAATTCTAAAACTCATATATGATATTTTTTTCAATTATCCTCTACATATCAGTTGCTTGGTGTATAAAAAAGCTTTTAGCTTTTCAAACTCTGCAGGCTTGTGGATTCTTTGCTTTACAAACTGCTTCAAGGTAATTTGTAGGTCCCCTATTCTCATATTTGTAAAATGACCAACTTGCCACTTGTTGTGCCACCACAATAAATACAATTACTTTTGAAATAAGTACAACTTGTCATGCTCTTATTGGCAGCTATAAGCTCTTATTAGATGAAGATTTTGACGGCAAACTTGAGGTGTGTTTTGGGTCCACAATTTTTAATTATTCCAACACCATTAACCAAATTTAGTTACACTTGCTGACATTTTCAAGTATGGGTTGTAACATTGTTGAGCATGCCCATTGTGTGACTGAGTTAATAATACAACCACATGAAACTTGAAAAAAAAATATAAGTAGTCATGATCCAGCACTACTTTTTCAGTTTTTCTAATTAACTAGCATTAATATGTTTACAAAAACTGTTACCTCAAATAAAAAGTAACTTAACATAACTTAATTTCACATAGATAAACTGAAACAACCTTCAATCAACCTAAATAAGAGCTTAAAGAAGGACCGAGGGAGATCCTCTCAAGTTTATATGAACATAACCGGTAATATTGATATCCGGCAACGATGAGTAACATGTTTACAAAAACTGTTACATCAAATAAAAAGTTTAACATAACTTAAACTGAAACAACCTTTTTCAATCAAGACCTAAACAAGATTTCAAAGAAGGACCAAGATCCTCTCAAGTTTATATGAACATGACCGATAATATTGATAACCGGCAACTATATAGTTATGAATGTGCATTAGTCTAGATATAGAAAATTGAGGTACTAAAAAGAAAGAAAAGTACAAAAGCATAACTGCCAAAGAGTAGAAGCTTTCACTTAACAGCAAGTGGGCAGTTGGTTTGAGGAAGATCTATCTTATAGAGATGATCAAATGTGTAAGAATCTGAACCGTTGGATTAATAGTGGCGTAGGATACTGAGTTGAGTACATGTGCAGGCTGCCAATTCTTTTCTTTCTTTCTTTTTAACTATCCTTGCTTTCATGCATGGGTTTCTTCACATCCAAACATCACATACTAATAAAACTATCTCATTCTCTCTCTAAATATCTCTCTCTAGAGAGAGATACAAACAAACAGACTACCTTTTCTTTGCTTCTTATGTTGTTTATCAGCTGTTTTTCATTACTTGTTTGCATCAAGATTGGATCTTGATCCTGTTTTTGAGCAAAATCTGAGATTGGTTTGTTCTTTTTTGTTGCTTTCTTGGTTTGGGTGTGTTCAAAGCTACAATCTTGATCTTAAATTTTGTGCTAGTTTGTGTTGGATTTTGTCCGAATGTCGAATTCCATAGAAGCTGATCAGGAGCTAATGAAGCATGTTTGTAAGCTGTGTGACAAAGGTTTCCCTTCTGGTAGATCATTGGGTGGTCATATGAGGGCTCATGTGATCAATTCAGCTACTCAAAATGATGAACATCATCATGACCATGATGATGATGATGATCAGCAGTTGAAGAAGAAAAAGAAGCAGATGAAGAAGCTGTCACTGATGAACAATGGTGGTTCGACGAATTCGAATGATTCGGGCTACGAATTGAGGAAAGATCCAAAAAAGACTCCAAAAGTCAAAGATTTTTCAAGTGAAGTTAGTAACAGTTTGGTGGTTCTTGATAAGCTTTGTAAAGAATGTGGTAAAGGTTTTCAATCATGGAAGGCCTTATTTGGACATATGAAATGTCACTCAGATAAAGTTGCATCCAACAACAACAACAATACTTTGTATCAAGATTCTTGGGCTGCTAGCCATTCGGATAATGAGAATTCAAAACCGGGTGTGAAAAAAGTAGGCCGAATCAAGAAATCAAGATCAAAAAACACAAGAGTCAAAAGGTATATAGTTACTTCTACTACTGTTACTACTACCACCATCACAACAGCTTCATCTTCAATTTCAATGAATGCTAATAACGTTAATACTAATAATACTAATAATCAAATCAATAGTAATCATGCTTCAACAAGTGTTGTGTCTGATATCGAGCAAGATCAAGAATCTGAGGTTGCTTTGTGTTTGATGATGCTTTCAAGAGATGAGGGTAAATGGGGTCATGAAATTGAATCATATGATAATTGCAATTCCTCTGCTTTTGTGAAGTTGACTAAAGTTGAGGGTAAAAAGCCAGTTGAAAATGGTTCCAAGAGTAACAAATTTGTTGAACCTAAAGTTGGTGGTGATTATCTTGGAGGATCTGAGGTGGGTTCCATTGGATTAGAGAAAACCGTGAACCATAACGACCAGTTTGATGACGAAAGTGAGTTAGGCCTGGTGAAATTTGAGGATTCAAGCAAGAGGAAATTTGATTGTTTTACTTGTAACAAAAGCTTTGATTCCTACCAAGCATTAGGTGGGCATAAAGCAAGTCACAAGAAGCTAAAGGGAAGTCTAGATTCCAAAATGGAAGGTGAAAACACAATCGAAAACAAACCCTTTTTAGATCATGAGCTTACGATCAACGGGTTTTTTCCAAAACCATCTGATCATCATCAAACAACAAAAAGTTTCAATCTTGGTGCAGGTTCCTCTAAGAAAACAGTGGTTTTAGGCTCACATGAATGTCCACTTTGCTTTAAAGTATTCTCATCTGGTCAAGCTTTGGGAGGTCACAAAAGAGCACACATGGTTGCAGAAGCTAAACTGAATCAACAAACCAGCTTAAATCTGATTGAAAAAGTGAACGAGCCAGTTCGTGAAATTAGAGGCTTTCTTGATCTCAATATGCTTCCTGATACGATGGAAGACGACATGATCCTAAACAGTAGTCCCACAGGGTACAAGTCATGGCATTGGGCAGATACACCTAACCAAGAACCAACAACACTACTTGGTTTGCTCTCAAGCTAAAAAACAGATTCAAGAGTGTACAGATTCATTAATTTTTTACATAATTGATGTAAGCTGCTGCTTGACCAACACCAGAAGTAGCTATACAGTATACACTGATACACACACACACACACACAAACTCTAAAAAAACACATTATGTCAACATCTTCATATTTTTCTTGTGCTCATTTTTGTGCTTATTATAGCTACATTGCTTTCATCAAGGGATGATGGTTTCCCTTGATGCAGAAACAACATTGAATCAGTCGATATTGTTGTAATAGTATAGTTTTCATTTGTCTATACCAATTTTCTTCGGTTTTCGACTTTTCGTTATTCCATTCAATTTCTTTTCACAGAACTGAGCTAGAATTGTAGTTAAACATGGAGTTAATAGTGTAAAGTGGTTAAATGTATCAAATGTGAGTTGTATAAAATAAAGAGAGGTGGGTTGTATAGTCACCTACCATCACAACACACATTGACAACTCCTTGTCTCACTTATTTATTTTCTAAATCTTGCATAACCATCTTGTTCTAGTGGATTATATATTATTTGAGCTTCATGTTAGTTTTTATTAAATTCTGTTATCAACTTTATACAATATTAGTTCTGATTTGTGATCTCCAAATGTCAATAACATATATTATTGTCTTGAGTTGACTTTTTTAAGTGCTAAGATGGTTATACATTTTTAAGTACAGAAGCTTAGATTGCATAGAACTTCAGATGTCTTTTATGGGTCATATATACCAATCTTGCCCCTGTGCTAAGTTCTTAAATCAGTCTGTTATACTAATATGAATTATGAAACCACAACATCTAGCTAGTAAGTAAAGGCCCCGGAATCCCGACCTCGGCCACTATGCCAATAAATATGATGTACTTTGATATACTTGTAACGATGATTTTTTGACAATTTGTCCCCCATTAATACAGCTAGAGTCTCGTATAAGTTGTACGTTATACGCTATCAATAGCTTAGCTATGGATTAGTAATTACTTTATGCAATGGCTTCTCAGTAGTTGCATTTACAACTCGAGTTCAAAGTTTTACCAAGTTTATAAGAGGTACCTATTTGTGGGACAGAAAACAGTGAGGGATATCAAATCCTACTATCTCAACAAAGTAAATTGGTGGTTCAACTAACTTAGCATGCTAATAGCAAAACACTAATAATGATGCCAACATAAGTACAGGTAAGTCTATGAGGCTGTTTGTTTTAGCTTATATAACGTAACTCTATTTCAGCTTATATAACATAAACCTCAATTTTGTGACTTATTTAGAGACTTATAAGCTTATATAAGTTTATTATGAAATAATTATATAACTCCATAAGTCCCCAAATAAGTTTAAACAATTAGAGTTGTAATATAAGCCGAAATATGGCTCTTTTTCAGCATTTATAACATAAGCCTCAATTTTGTAGCTTATTTTGAGATTTAAAGGCTTATATACGTTTATCATGCATGAACTTACATCAGCCCATAAGTTTTCAAATAAACCAGACCAAAACACCCCTTATTTTGTGTGTTAAATATACAGAAACAAAATACTTTTTGTTTATAAAAGAATATGATAACAATTTTTTTTCTTACAAACATAGGTTATTAAGAAACAAGAATACAAATTTGATTATCACCCATTTGTGAAAACCTAATATTATGAGCATTGGGCGTGATTTTCTTGTTTGTTACAACTTACAAATAGCCATGAACTTACTGGACTGGAAAATGTATATATGAACTGTGGCCCATCAATGTGAATGGGGTTATAAAAGCAGTTTTAAGAAACAATGGGTACGGCCCAGGCCATATTTCAGTTTGAATATAAATAATAACTTTTAAAATGAATTATAATTTGATGTAATTATAAGTAACTCTAATTAATTAAATCCGTCAAAATATTGATTGGCTAACAACATAATGTAATCCAAATCTATTTTAGAAAATTTGAAAAATTAATAAGTAGCTAATATTTAAAATAATATAATAATAAAAATAATAAAAATAATAAAAATAAAAAATAATTGTTATAATAAAAAATATATTAATAAGTAGGTTCGTGGAAGCTAGGGGGAATGAGGTTGGGCTTTCTATGCTTTTGGTGGACTTTAAGAATGCTTTTAACCTGGTTGATAGGGGTTGCATCCTTCAGGAGACTCAGTTGAGGTGTTTGACTATCTCTCCATGGGTGGAAATCTGTTATTCTCGGCCCGCGCGACTTTATTATGGAGATTCGGTTCTCTGGTCTTCTCAGGGGGTTCAACAGGGGGATCCTTTAGGTCCTTTGCTATTTTCTCTGGCTTTGCATCAGCTTATTCATACTATTCATCATGCATGTGAGCTCTCTCTTCAGGCGTGGTACCTTGATGATGGTTCTATTATTGGTGATACTCTTATGGTTGCCAAGGCTTTAGATATCATTCGTGCTGATGGGCCAGCTCGTGGGTTGCATTTGAATGTTGATAAGACTGAGTTTTTTTGGTCGGTGGAGGATCCTCACAGTCTGGAGGTTGGTCTTTTTCCTGCTTCGTTATCTCGCCCGGTTCGTGGGATTAGGCTTCTTGGGGGGGGGGGGGGGGTGTCTGTTAGCAGGGATTATGAGTTTTCTTGTGATTTTGTTGCACGACGAGTTTTCAAATCCATTTCTCTGCTGGATGCTATTCGTAGGCTTAATAACCCGCAGTGTGAGCTTCTTATTCTTCGTAATTGTGCAGGGGTTGCGAAGTTGGTTTTTGCTTTGAGGACTTGTCCTCCTGGATTTCTTGGTGGCGCTAAGGTTGAGTTTGATCAAGCTTTACGTACTTCGTTGGAGGGGATTGTTACTGGTTCAGGTCCCGGGTTTGGAGATTGGCAGTGGAGGCTTGCCACTCTGCCCATTAGACTTGGTGGTCTTGTGGTCTCGTGTGCTGACGATGTCGGGTATTTTTCCTTCCTCGCCTCTCGTTTGCAGTCTAGTTCTTTGCAGGATCGCATTTTGGCTAGGTCTGGGATTGATTCGTCGGATTCTATCTTTTCGTCTGTTCTGGATGATTTCTCGACTTTTTGTGGTGTTGATTCTCTCTCTGTTACCTCTAGTTCTCCTGTCCCCCCAGTTTATGAAGTCTTTGGCATTGAGATATTTTGGTATCATTGATGGACTTCTTTCATCACGATATAGTTTGAGTAGTCGCCAGGAAGCTCTTCTTAGCTGTGTGCGTGCTCCTCATGCACATGATTATCTCTTTACTATTCCTATTGATGGGTTGGGGCAGTGGATGAACCCACGTTAGTTTAGAGTTGTCCTGTGTTATCGTTTGACGGTTCCTTTGTTTCCTGATGGATCTTCTTGTCCGAGTTGTCACGTGCATCAGATGGACCAGTGGGGTGACCATGCTGTTCACTGCTCTAGTGAGGTGGGTGTGAAGTTTCGGCATAATCTGGTGCGCGATATGTTGTTTGATATCTGTTCTAGAGTTAGTGTTTCTGTACGGAAAGAGGATCCTTTGGGATTTCTTTCAGCTGATGGACGAGACCTTCGTCCAACGGATTTATTGTTGCATAATTGGTCCCAAGGCAAAGACGCTTGCTTGGATGTTACGGGTGTCTCTCCGTTTGCTGGTGCGGGTTTGGATTCGTGGGTCCCCAGGATTGCTTTGCGGACTGCTGCTCAGAAGAAAAGGAGGAAGTATTCTTCTATTTGTGCCGAGCACGGTTATTCGTTCATCCCTTTTGCCTTTTCTACTTTTGGGGAGCTTGACGAGGAAGCCTTGGTTACTCTTTCGCGTCTCAAACGCTTATCTGTTTGTCATTCTAATGATGTTAGGAGTGCCTCTTTTCTATTTTCTAGACTTGGTTTCTGTATTCAAAAGGGGGTCGGAGCGCAACTTGTTTCGCGGTTCTAATAAGTGTGAAAACACTTATCCTTTTACCACTTAATTATAATATTAACCAAGCCAAAACGTGTATTTTATGTCGTAAATTTCGGAATTATGGGTGGTTTGTGTTTTTGTTGTGATTTAGGATCGAAATGTGAAAAGAGAAGAAAACATGGGCTTTCACGGGCTTTTATCGAAGAAAAAGAAAAAAGCCGAAGTCGAAAGATCAAGAGTGCAAAAAGAACGAAAGTCCAAGGCCTATTCTGAAGATTTATCAAAGAAAAAGTCTAAAGACGGAAGTTTAATGAAGTCGAAGAACGCAAGTCTAATAAATGAAGAAATTATAAGACGAGTTCAATTAATCCCGAGACAAAGTCGAAAAAGTCGAAGAATTTAGAAGACGAAAAGACGAGAGAAGAAAGAAAGGAGCAACACATGCTAACCTCCAATCACCTATAAATACCCTCCTAATGACACATTAGGAGGTGTTGGCTATTTGACACATAGTTCTTCCACCTTTAATTACTTGCACTTTCATATTGTCATTTACTTAATTGTTCTTTAATTTCTTACCTTTAATTTCAAGTAAGTCTTTTAATTTTGTTGTTGAATCTTATTTTTAATTAAGCTTTTATTAATCTCTCATTCTACCTTTCTTGTTTTGCTTAATCTTTATGTTTATCTGATCAAAAAGTTTATCTTTTTGTTCATATCTAAGTTTTAATACGAACTGAGCTTTGAGCTTGACATGCTTATTGGCTTATTTTGTATTTAGCTTATATTTGTTTTAAAGTTTTCTTAAAGGTTTTGTATTTTTAAAGTTTGATTTAAAAAGTTGCTTATTGATAGGTGTGAAAACACCCATCTTTTCTACCACTTAATTACATTAAAACGGGACCTAAACGTATATTTTATGTCGTAAATGGCGGAATTATGCGTGGTTTGTGTTTTTATCGTGTTTCAGGGTCAAAAGGTGAAAAGGGAAGAAAACACGGTCTTTCACGGGCGTTTATTGAAGATAAAGACAAAAGACGAAGTCAAAAGATCAAGAATGCAAAAAGAACGGAAGTCCAAGGCGTATTCTGAAGATTTATCGAAGAAAATGTCCAAAGACGAAAGTTTAATAAAGCCGAAGAACTCAAGCCTAATTTATGAAGAAATTACAAGACGAGTTCAAAGAAAACCCGAGACGAAGTCTTTAAAGTCGAAGAATTTAAGAAGACTGAAAGACTGAGGACCAAGAAAGAAAGAAAGAGGAGGCCACCAACCACTCCCCTCTCCTATAAATACCACCCTCACAACATGTGAGAGGGATGGTTAGTTTTAGGATTAGATTAGGAGTAGGTAGTTTCTCTCTCTAAACTTATGCTTTCTCTCTCTAGATTAATTTGTGTTTAAGCTTTTGTTATTGGATCTTTACTTCTTAATCAAGCTTTTAATTCATCATCTTCATCCTTTCTAGTTTGATTTGTTCTTATTCATCATTGTTCATGTTCTTGAGTTGTTTTATGATTTTGATCAAGTGGGTTTTGATTGATTTGGTTATGTTTGTTAGTTTTGATGAATTGTTTTTGATTGATTATTGTTAGTTGATGCTTATTGGTTATTTTGGTTTAATCTTTCGTTTGATTTTGATTAATTTAAGGATAAATCGTATTTACTGAATATCCCTTGTTCTTCGTTGTGATTTGTTTCTGTTACTGTATTCCCAGAAAACTTCCGGATCAATGATCCTTCATTCGGAACTTTAAAAGTTCCGGATCAAGGGTGTTTCATTCGGAACTTTAAAAGTTCCGGGTCAACATTCCTTCATCCGGAAGTCAAAAGTTCCGGATCAAGATTCCTTCATTCGGAAGTTTTGAGCTTCATTCGGAAGAATGATCTTCATTCGGAAGTTTGAAGTTTCATTCGGAAGTTTAAGCTTCATTCGGAAGATTGATATTTATTCGGAAGTTTTGAGCTTCATTCGGAAGTTTTGAACTTCCGAATGAAGGGTTCTGTCAAGTGTGTTTTTGTTTGTTTTTCCTTTTAAGTTTTTGTCTTTTATTTTTAAGATTATTTTTCCCGTTTTTTTTATTTATGTGCACTTTTATTTGCTTTCCTTTTATTCAAGTTTAATTTCGTGTTATTTACTATTTAAAGTTTTGATTTTTACAATTTACTTTTTGTTAAGTTTTAATTTTACGTCCTTTCATTTCTCGCCTTTTACTTTTAAAGTTTTAAATTTCGCACCTTTTTCATTTTAACTTGTTTTAGTATTAGTTTCTCGTCATTTATTATTCAGTCTTGCTCATTTATTTTCCAAAACCAAAAATATTTGTTTCACCAGAACAACTAATCTCACACAATTAATCGGAAATCAATTCGAAGAGATACCGAGAACGATAATTGAACCTAGCATAAATCTTGTTATTAAAATGGCGCCGCTGCCGGCTCTTTTCGTGAAGATCGAAGGTTGATCTTCATTCGGAAGTTTGAAGTTTCATTCGGAAGTTTAAGCTTCATTCGGAAGATTGATATTTATTCGGAAGTTTTGAGCTTCATTCGGAAGTTTTGAACTTCCGAATGAAGGGTTCTGTCAAGTGTGTTTTTGTTTGTTTTTCCTTTTAAGTTTTTGTCTTTTATTTTTAAGATTATTTTTCCCGTTTTTTTTATTTATGTGCACTTTTATTTGCTTTCCTTTTATTCAAGTTTAATTTCGTGTTATTTACTATTTAAAGTTTTGATTTTTACAATTTACTTTTTGTTAAGTTTTAATTTTACGTCCTTTCATTTCTCGCCTTTTACTTTTAAAGTTTTAAATTTCGCACCTTTTTCATTTTAACTTGTTTTAGTATTAGTTTCTCGTCATTTATTATTCAGTCTTGCTCATTTATTTTCCAAAACCAAAAATATTTGTTTCACCAGAACAACTAATCTCACACAATTAATCGGAAATCAATTCGAAGAGATACCGAGAACGATAATTGAACCTAGCATAAATCTTGTTATTAAAATGGCGCCGCTGCCGGCTCTTTTCGTGAAGATCGAAGGTTTTTTGTGAGTGACGCGTTGGATATTGGGATCCGTTCACTTGTGAACGTTATTTTTCTTGTCAAAAATTTTCAAAAATCCAAAAACATTTGAAAAATCATAAAAAGCATTTATTTTTCAAAGTTTTGCACCAAAAATATTCTTCTTGCTTATCTATCTTTCTTCATGGATTTTTATGTCCATTGCGTCCGGTGTGGGAAACAATTATCTGGGAACAACTCTTGTCAATGGTGTACATGTGAGCGGTGCGGAAACGATATCGACTACACACAATTCGGATTTTGTCCCTTGTGCAACTCGACTAATTCCCTCTTTTTGAACCCACCCCTTGTTCCCCCGTGCATCTATTGTGGAAGCGATTCTCATTGGCATGTTTCGTGCCCGGTTCGATACCCGTATGGTCACGGGCAAGAACCGGGCTACAATTATGACAATGATAATAGCTATCCACAAGACGCACTTGATTTTTCTCCATACCCGGTTTGCAACAACTGTGGGGGTCCTCACGATACCTATTATTGTCAACCGATGAACAACTATGAGCCACAACCGTGCTATAATTTCGGTTTTCACAATCTTGAGCCCCCACCAGACTCACTCGATCATCAGCCTCGTCACGGGATGAGTTACCAAGAACCAATTGTCGATCTTGCTACAGCTTTTCAAGCGCAATCAAAAGAGCTTTTACACACGCTGTGAACTTGTATGGAGTCATTTTTACAGCAGCAAGATCAGACGAGTACCCATATCCCTGAGCATATTATTGGCCCTATAAATAATGAGGAGAGTGATGACGATATTGAGGTTATTTTCGACGAGGAGGAATTTCTAAAGCAAAACACTTCACTCCTTAGTGATGATGGTTTTCACATTCCTGAGATCGATGAGTTTCTTGATATTGATACACCCATGGAATACATATCCGGGTATGCTGATGTGGAAGGAGATATACTTTTTCTAGAGGATTTATTACACGATGACACTACACCTTCTATCACAGAGGTGGAAAGATGTGAATCTACTGAAAAAGGGACGCAGGTGGAAGGTAATTGTTCTCATACCTCTCATATTATATTGCCACCTCATCCTCACACGTGCACACCCAAGCGGGTGATGTATCACTTTTACTCTACTCATTTTATACCGGGAAATGAGGATGAGTGCTTTGACCCGGGAGGTGACATTGATTATGCTATGATTGATACCATCACGGCTTTGCCGTTTGCTCAACTTCCATTGTCTTTGGGGGAGGACAATGTGCTTACTTTACCCACCCCACCTCCCGTGGATCTTGAATTCACATACTTCTCATATGTCGAAAGGGTTTTTCTCCCATTCAAGACTTATCCCCCCGCCTCTCCTTTGTTGATGTCAACCGGGAACGAGGACAAGGTCTTTGATCCCGGTATCACATTCGAGGTTTCCCCATGGACCATTTAATTCGGGGACGAGTCAGGCTCGTGACTCGGTTAACAAAAACATGCGCTTTTTGGGAGGCAACCCAATTATCTATCTTATTTCACCATAAGTGTAGGGGGGAGCCCCGTTGGTGTTTCTTGTTTTCTTTCTTATCATATGCAGGGATTAGAGCTTCAAAGACACACTCTTGATGACATTTGACGAACCGTGATTCCGTGTTCCTTTCTTCCCGGTTCTATCCTAAACTCTTTTCGATTCACTATTTTATATTTCTTAATATTAAAATAGGAATCTCTTTAGTTGTCTTTCCCTTAACGAGATTTAAACAAAGTGCACAATGTCCTAAGTGTAGGGGATTTTACTCCCACATGCTTAAACATTGAGGACAATGTTTATATTAAGTGTAGGGGGGACTTCTATCGAAGTTAAGTGGCCTTTTCCTTGTATTTGTCCTCATTTTAACCGGAAATTCAATTTTCCGACATTTTTCAAAATTTTTAATCTATTTTGGCCTAGTTGTAGTCTCCTTTATTTTTGTTACTTTCTAGCATTTTAATAAAATGGTTTTAGCAAGTTTAGATATCTTAGATATATTAGGCCCGTTGTGAATATTTTGACTCAACCCGAGTTTACTTATCCAAGTTCACTCTAGCTAGTATCCTTAACCATGTAGACCTTAATTGGTTTATTAGGCTAAGCATCCACGAGTCTCATTCCTTGAGATTTTAAATTGTGGAGAACGAGAAATGATAGAGTTTGTTACAAGTTTGGTATTCTCTCATTAACTTATGTGAGTTAATTATGATCTTTTTTTCCCATCACTTGCTAATAAACTATCTGCAATAAGTAAGGTCGTACGATTTGAAAAGTTACTTAGCTTCTAGCCCAAGATCGTTTAAAAGTTGCTCGGTAATGACGAGAGTTCATAACCAAGGCATAACTTATGAAGCGGGGCGCGAAGATTGGCGAGTCCGAAAAGGCCCTGACAAGGCATGAGGATTCCATTTTATTTCTGAAGATCCAAAGTGATGTGAAAAGCATTATTCCCGAAATCAATATGAAGGATCAAGACTCACGACGAAAAGCAATCAACTCCCATAAAGATCATGGAGAAGTCTATCCGAAAAGACCCTAACAAGGTATGAGGATAAATAGATCCAAGTCCAAAAAGGAGGCGGATCGTTGTATCTCAAAATCCCAAATAGAGATTGAAGAAATAATCATGAAGTCGTGGTCAACAAAGTTGGAGTACCTCTCAAAAGTCTCCAAGTGAAGAAACTCTATGAACGATGAGAAGACCATTATCTCAAGCACGTCTCTCAAGATATGAAGTATGAAGTACATGCCAAATATCGGCCCGAGAAAGGTCTCAAATCGTGAACCAAGTTATGCCAAGATATGAACTTTTTGATATCCCGAGAAGCAGTTTTAAGAGATTTTGTCCTTTAGCTAACTATTGATCAAATCGTCCTACTCTGCTTTCAGCTTAAATAAACTATCGAAATAAGTCCAACAATGCATCTTCATGATCATTCTAAGACAAAAATAAAATATAAGAGATACCCATAGGAATAAGGGAGTTTAAGTGATTAATTGAAAAGCATGAGTAAATGTTTGTTATGCTAACTTGTACTAACAATGATCTTGTTTTTAAGCTTGACTTGGGGAACGTGAAACTTGAGAGTGATAAACATTCATGACACACAAGCCCTAATGTAAGTCTTAGATTTCTTTACATGTTTCTTCCTTGTTGCATCTTGTTATTTTCTATTTTTTTTATTTTCCTTAGTTGTTTAATAAAGGCCAAGGTAGGTTGATTATGATGGAAAGTGTAAACCTTGCTTTATCACTAAGCATTGCATGAGGGCATTGCAATGGTTAAGTGTAGAGGATTTGATAGGTGTGAAAACACCCATCTTTTCTACCACTTAATTACATTAAAACGGGACCTAAACGTATATTTTATGTCGTAAATGGCGGAATTATGCGTGGTTTGTGTTTTTATCGTGTTTCAGGGTCAAAAGGTGAAAAGGGAAGAAAACACGGTCTTTCACGGGCGTTTATTGAAGATAAAGACAAAAGACGAAGTCAAAAGATCAAGAATGCAAAAAGAACGGAAGTCCAAGGCGTATTCTGAAGATTTATCGAAGAAAATGTCCAAAGACGAAAGTTTAATAAAGCCGAAGAACTCAAGCCTAATTTATGAAGAAATTACAAGACGAGTTCAAAGAAAACCCGAGACGAAGTCTTTAAAGTCGAAGAATTTAAGAAGACTGAAAGACTGAGGACCAAGAAAGAAAGAAAGAGGAGGCCACCAACCACTCCCCTCTCCTATAAATACCACCCTCACAACATGTGAGAGGGATGGTTAGTTTTAGTTTTAGTTTTAGGATTAGATTAGGAGTAGGTAGTTTCTCTCTCTAAACTTATGCTTTCTCTCTCTAGATTAATTTGTGTTTAAGCTTTTGTTATTGGATCTTTACTTCTTAATCAAGCTTTTAATTCATCATCTTCATCCTTTCTAGTTGGATTTGTTCTTATTCATCATTGTTCATGTTCTTGAGTTGTTTTATGATTTTGATCAAGTGGGTTTTGATTGATTTGGTTATGTTTGTTAGTTTTGATGATTTGTTTTTGATTGATTATTGTTAGTTGATGCTTATTGGTTATTTTGGTTTAATCTTTCGTTTGATTTTGATTAATTTAAGGATAAATCGTATTTACTGAATATCCCTTGTTCTTCGTTGTGATTTGTTTCTGTTACTGTATTCCCAGAAAACTTCCGGATCAATGATCCTTCATTCGGAACTTTAAAAGTTCCGGATCAAGGGTGTTTCATTCGGAACTTTAAAAGTTCCGGGTCAACATTCCTTCATCCGGAAGTCAAAAGTTCCGGATCAAGATTCCTTCATTCGGAAGTTTTGAGCTTCATTCGGAAGAATGATCTTCATTCGGAAGTTTGAAGTTTCATTCGGAAGTTTAAGCTTCATTCGGAAGAATGAGCTTCATTCGGAAGATTGATCTTTATTCGGAAGTTTTGAGCTTCATTCGGAAGTTTTGAACTTCCGAATGAAGGGTTCTGTCAAGTGTGTTTTTGTTTGTTTTTCCTTTTAAGTTTTTGTCTTTTATTTTTAAGATTATTTTTCCCGTTTTTTCATTTATGTGCACTTTTATTTGCTTTCCTTTTATTCAAGTTTAATTTCGTGTTATTTACTATTTAAAGTTTTGATTTTTACAATTTACTTTTTGTTAAGTTTTAATTTTACGTCCTTTCATTTCTCGCCTTTTACTTTTAAAGTTTTAAATTTCGCACCTTTTTCATTTTAACTTGTTTTAGTATTAGTTTCTCGTCATTTATTATTCAGTCTTGCTCATTTATTTTCCAAAACCAAAAATATTTGTTTCACCAAGAACAACTAATCTCACACAATTAACCGGAAATCAATTCGAAGAGATACCGAGAACGATAATTGAACCTAGCATAAATCTTGTTATTACTTATTTAGAGTTTTGTTAGTTTTATTCGTTTTTATTTAGTTCGTTTAGTTATAGTTTGGTAAAGTTTCGGTTTGAGCTTATTGAAAAGTAGCTTATTAACGTTGTTTATTACGATCTACACTCTATCGGAAAAGGTAAACCCTTTTCCGACGAGACATTCTGACTGTTCCTACTATTATTCCGATCGTTGCATCGGAATAGGGTTTTGAGATTCTGACGGTTTTTCCCCCTTATTCCGATCGTGATTGCGATCGCTCATTGCGATCGTACATTGCGACGGGTCTTAAGGCTTTATTGGAACGAAGTGCTGCCAAAATTTCAACAACCACATTCCGATAGTCTTTCCGATCAAGTATTCCGACAGTAGGGGATTTAATATTCCGATAGGCTCATTCCGACAACATTCCGATAGGCTAGGTAAGCTTACTTTCCGATGGGATTCCGATGGATGGGATACCGACGGTAGGTTGAGTTTTATTATTTTGTGTTAGTTTTATTTTTAAGTTTGCATTATTTTAAGTTTTCAAATTGTCATTTTTATTACATTGTCAAATTTACTTTTCGTTAAGCTTTAATTTCTCGTCATTTACTTTTAAAGTTTTAAATTTTGCATAATTACTTTTTAATTAGTTTTACTTTTAATTACCTGTCATTTACTTTAACGTTTGGCACATTTATTTTACTACAACGACCAAAGATATTGTTTTCCACCAAAAGACAACTGAGTCGCACTTAAACCAGTAGTCAATTCGAATAGACCGATTTCAACGAACTTTTTAACTGAGTAGAATCAAGTTATTAAAATGGCGCCGCTGCCGGCTCTTTTCGTAAAGATTAACGGTTTTCTGTGAGAGACGCGTTGAATTTTGGGATCCGTTCACTCGTGAACGTTATTTTTCTTGCTCAAAAGTTTTCAAAAATCCATAAAAATTAAAATTGTTAAAAATCCATAAAAATCAAAAATTTTCAAAAATCCCAAAAGATTTTTATTTTTATTTTTACACGTACATATATATTCTCTATTTCTTTGGTATCTTTTTCTTTTGCTTTTGCAGGTGTATGCGTACTAGATCTTCATCTTATTCAGAGCCCGAGACTCGTGAAGATTTAGATATGGCTGGTGTGCACAACAACAATAATCCACCCCACCCCAACATGAATAACAACAACAAAGTTCCCCCACCTGACCTTCGAACGATGGAGGAGCTGTGTCAACCTACGATGGATGGACGAGGAGGACCGATTGCGCCGATGCAAATCACGGCTCCAGTGTTTTCGTTGAAGCATCACATGATCCAACAAGTCCAAAACACTTGTCCATTTCGCGGATTGCCGGATGATGATGCCAACAAACACCTCGACAAGTTCATTACCGTAACTCAAAGCATGAAGTTGCCCGGGGTTACTATGGATTTTCTTCGCCTTCACCTATCTCCACACACCTTATCCCACCATGCCGAAAAATGGTTTGATCATCTTCCGAAGAATTCAATTCATACTTGGGATGAGATGACTCAACGATTTTTGTCGCGCTACTTTCCACCATCCATGGTCACGAGCCTTCGGAATCAAATTATAGGATTTACACAAGAACCTGATGAATCACTTTTTGATGCTTGGGAACGATATAATGTTTTGATCGATCGATGTCCAAACCACAACATGCTCCCCGTCACTTTGATTGATACTTTCTACAACGGTTTAACTTTCCGTGATCGTGATACGATTAATGCAGCCGCCGGTGGCACATTTATGAAAAGAAGACCCGAGGAGTGTAGAGAGCTTCTAGAAAACATGACTACTCACTACAAAAATTGGGATTCATCCGCATCTTCAAGGAATAACCCGAGAGTCAATGTGTCTTATACTTCTTCAAACCCTGATATCACCGAATTGACCCGCCCAATGGTCGAAATGAGCAAAAACATGAAAATTTTGGCTACAAATCAACAACAACAAGTTAAAGCTGTAGCACTTTCTTGTGAGATTTGCGGGGGTCCTCATTCATACACTGATTATCCTTCTACTCATGACAATCCGGAAAACGTGTATGCGGCTCATGGTAACTATTCAACGGAAAGCTATCAAGCCCGACCTCAAGGTGATCGTAACTTGCTAAGTTACCGTTCTAACAACTTTCTTTCACCCGGTTTTTCTCCTCAAAACCACAACCCCAACAACTACAATAGAAGCAACCCAAACCCACCTCGAGCTTCTAATCCTTATTACCCACACGCTCAACAAACACCACCCATTAATCAAGATGTTGAAACTTTCATGAGGACCCAGGGAGAGCTAGTTAAGAATCTACAAAGCCAAATCATCAACTTGAAAGGAGATATCACTAAGCAAGGGAATGATATTAGAACCGAGCTTCGACATGATATGCAAACCTCTTTTAGCAATCAAACGAATGATTTCAAGAATATGATGGCTAGTTTCTTTCCAAGTACTCAACCCTCTACTTCGGGCTCTCTTCCTTCTAATACTGTCACCAACCCAAGAGCGAATGTGAGTGCTATTACTACACGTAGTGGAGCAACCTTAGTAGGACCATCTATCCCTCCCCCAGTTACTCCATCTACACCTCATCCACCACCATTTATCCCTCCTACTCCCACGCCTAGTATTAGTTCACCATTACTGTCTCCACCTCTTACTGAAGTACCCAAGAAACACCCTTCACCAACCCCACCTTCCACCTTTAAACCTTCAACATCTGAACCTTTGCCTGCTACACCTACACCACCTAAACCCAACATCCCTTATCCTTCTCGCTTAGACAAGTGCCAATTGCTCACCAAGGATGATATTCAAGTGTCAAACTTTTTGAAGAAGATTTCGGGAGTGACCATCACCTTTAGCCTTGTTGAAGCTCTAGCCCAAATGCCTAAATTTGTTAAGATGTTTAAGGAATTGCTTAATAAGAAGTAGAAGATGGCCGAGTTTGTTAATACTCGATTGAATGAAAACTGTTCTGCAGTCCTTCTTAAAGAACTTCTGGAGAAACTTGGAGATCCCGTTCGTTTTGTGCTACCATGTACTTTTAACCAAACCGAAGAATTTACTGCCTTAGCTGATCTCGGGGCAAGTATAAATCCGATGCCTTTAAGTGTTTGGAAAAAGTTATCATTACACGACCTTACACCAACAAAGATGAATCTTGAGCTAGCAAATCGCACTCTCGCTTACCCTGTTGGTATTGCCGAAGATGTGTTTGTTAAAGTTGGTACCTTCACTTTTCCGGTCGACTTTGTTGCCGTTGATTATGAAATGGACCCTCGTATTCCATTAATACTTGGTCGGCCATTCTTGAGAACCGGAAAAGCATTAGTCGACGTTGCCGAAGGTGAGCTCATTTTAAGAGTCGGGAATGAAGCACAAGTTTTTAAAATGGGGAAGATCACAACCAAATCAAATGGAAGAGAATAAACGAATATGATTAATGTTCTTGATGATTTTGTCGTCTACAATAATCCTTTCTTCGATTCTTGCTATGATAATCCACTATTCCAAGATGATGTGGATGATTCTCTCTCCAATTTAGACCCCCCACCAATTCATGAGTCTCCACCGATCTATGATGACTATGATGACGATTCTAGTTCTGACATGGATGATTCTAATGATTTTACTTCAAAGTATAAAGACATGCCAACATATGATGATTTTGATGATGTCGATACTCTTTCGAGTGATTCTTCACATGATGACCTTGCACATACTTTTGATGAAGATCCTCCACCAACAATGCTTGATCCTACTTTGGATGACTACTCATTTGAGGAAGACTTTGCTACTTTTCTCAACACTTACTTCCCAAATGAGAATGATTCTCCTCCTTTGGACTTTGATGATGCTCTTTATCCTCCTTTGGATATGAAGAAACCTGTTTGAAAGGAGAAGAAGCCGGTCGACACCGATATCCGCAGTACCTATGTCTTGACACCTCTCTATCCGCCCTCTGAGGATGTGATTGTGCGATTTATGAGCGGATCTTCTTCAAGGTCTACTGAGCCCGAGTGTTATTTTCCCCTAAAGGAAAAGGTGTTCGACCCCGGTATTGCAATTTTCAAACCATCTCAGTATCCATCTGATGAAATAAAAGGAAAGATTTTTGGAACTTATGGAGATATGCTTGCACCTCATCACACTCTCTACCGCCGTGCTCAATCTCTGCTTAAGGGAACCTTGCCTACTCTTTTTTGGCTTGCCTTGTTCGCCTTAAGCTTGTGCTACTTGATGGATGAAAACCATGTATTTGATCCCGGTGGATGTGTTTCAAGCTTCTTCCTATGCTAATCAAGGTCGAGTCAGGCTCACAACTCGGTTACCAAAAACAAGCGCTTCTCAGGAGGCAACCCGTAGTATCTATCCTTTTTATCTGGTTTTTTATAATAAGTGTAGGGGGAGACCCTAGTATGTGTTTGTTGTTTTCTTTTTTATCATGTGCAGGAATTCGAGCTTTCAAAGATACATTCTTGATGACTTTTGACAACCCATGATTCCGTGTACCCGTCTTCCCGGTTCTATCCTAAACTCTTTCGATTCTCTATTTTATATTCTTCAATATTAAAATAGGAATCACTTTAGTTGCCTCTTCCTTAGCAAGATTTAAACAAAGTGCACAATGTCCTAAGTGTAGGGGAGTTTACTCCCACATGCTTAAACATTGAGGACAATGTTTATATCAAGTGTAGGGAGGACTTATATCGAAGTTAAGTGGGATTTTCCATGCATTTGTCCTCATTTTAACCGGAAAATTGATTTTTCGACATTTTTCAAAATTTTTGATCTATTTTGGCCTAGTTGTATTTACTTTTCTTATAGTTATTTTCTTTCCTTGCTAGAATAAATTTTAATAAAGTGGTTTTAATTTTCAAACGTTGTGAATCTTTTGACTCAACCCGAGTTTACTTATCTAAGTTTACACTAGCTAGTATCCTTAACGTGTTTAAGTCAAATTTTGCTAGGCTTTTATATAGGAGACTTTAAAACGCGAAAGTCTTAACTCTTACGGGTTAAGAACAAGAACTTTTCGCAAGTTCCTATAATTGATCCTAGAAAGTCGTTTATCAAGGGAACTTTAAAATGCGAATTCTAAAACTTGAAAAAGTCTAAGAAGTTGCAAGATCCTATAGATGACTTGAAAACCCAAAAATTTTGATTTAATAGGCTAAGCATCCACGAGTCTCATTCCTTGATATTTTAAATTGTGGAGAACGAGAGATGATAGAGTCAATTATAAGTTTGGTATCCTTTCATGAATTTATGTGAGTTGATTATAAGCTTTTCGCTTGTTAATAAATTTATTTGCAATAAATAAGGTCGTACGATTTGAAAAGTTACTTAGCTTCTAGCCCAAGATTGTTTAAAAGTTGCTCGGTATTAATTAGAGTTTATAGCCAAGGCATAACTTAGCGTGTAAAACCCGCATGCTTTTACCATGAATAGTGCCCTTAAGATCATACGTTCTAGATTAAAACTTACCTCATGTAGTATTGATCACATTCATGTGCTAATAATCAAGCAAGTGCATACGTGTATGACATGACAAGTATCGATTACGTACGAACTCATGATAAACAGTTAATAAATATATCACGTGAACATAATTAAATCATGATCACCATTAAAATACGAACTAGAATAATTACGTAAATACTTATAATATAATTACGAGCGTTAAGTTTACGATAAACGACACGTTAGATTAAACAGAAACACTTTAAACAAGAGCACGTTTAACCACGAACGAACACGAAACATAGGGACACGAGAAAGGTACGGGTACCCCATGTGGGGCCCCCATACCCACGGCACATATACAAGAAATGGGCTTAGCCCATGGACTTTACAAGTAAAGGGGGGTAAGAGTAAAAACATGTTTTCATTTTTCACTTTCAAGAAATAAACATAAAAACCCTAAAAGAGTTTTTCTCCTCTCCTTTTTCTCCTTTTGTGCCGCCACCTAAACACCACCATTGGAGGGTGATTGGTTGATTTTGATCTCAAAAACTATTGTATAATCAGTGTTTGTTCATCCTTTTTCCAAGCTACATAGTGGTATACCTTTCTAACCCTTCTTTTTAATTCTTTTTAATTCTTTTAATCTTTGATTATTTTCATGAACATGTTATTATTTTTCTTAGTAAAACATGGTAATTAATCATTGATCTAACATGTTTTGGTATTAAATAAAATCAAAGAATGATTTAAAAGGGGTGTTATGTTTGGCCGCCTAGCAAACAAACCCGAGGGGGGTTTGGTATGCTATTGCCGCCACCACCAAGACCATTTTTGGTCTTGGTTGGCTCATGTGGGACCCACGGCAGCAAGGAGACACACGTGCCCCGGGTTTGGCTCGGGGTACGGTGTCGAATTCATGCCCGATTCATGGTTCGTTGGTTAATTCATGATTCATGCTACATGTTAATTTTTATGAATTATAAACTTAGGATATAATTAATTAATAACATGAAATATTAATTAAATCATGACTTAGGTTATTTTAATTATTAGTTTAACATGACATTAATTTAACCTAAGTATTTTATGTTATAAGTTATAATTAATTAATTATTAAAACATGCCTATAATTAATTAATTTAGACATGACTTAGGTTATATTATTAATAATAATAATACACATTTTAACCTAAGTAATTCATTTCATTTTAATTAAAACATGTTATACTTTAATTAAAATACTTAACCTATAGTTTAATTAAAATACATGAAATAATAATTAAACTATATACTATATCACATGACTTAAGAAGCAAGCTTATAAACACTTAGACTTATATGTTAGCTTATGTAACCAGCTTAATTCTAATTATGGAAACTTCTATTTATAGAAACTTAATTAAATAAGGCAACTAATCTATTAATGGAAACCTTCTATATATGGAAATCTATCTATTTCAGGCAGCTAATCTAATCATGGAAACCTTCTATATATGGAAACTTATTTAATTAAGGCAGCTGATCTATTTTTGGAAACTTTCTATTTTTAGAAACTAATCTATTTTAAGCAGTAAATTCTATTTTAGGAAACTTTCTATTTTTGGAAACTTTCTATTTTTGGAAACTTTCTATTTTTGGAAACTTTCTATTTTTGGAAACTTTCTATTTTTGGTAACTTTCTATTTTTGGAAACTTTCTATTTTTGGAAACTTTCTATTTTTGGAAACTTTCTATTTTTGGAAACCTGCTATTTTTGGAAAGTTACATATTATTACACAGTAAGTATATTAATACATGAAACACCAGTAATACTTAATCAGATAAATCAGAATACAAGATAAACACAGTTTAAGGCTTTAAACAGTGAACCATGACCTAAAACATACCAAATCAGCTATAATGAGACACCAAAACCCAGTACGTAATCAGTGAATCGATACTTATACACGTGTGTATTCATGTAGCTTTAGTGATCCAGAAGTAGGAGTCTTTCTTCCGTTCATTCACTGGACTTAAGGTACGGATTCCCGTCCTTTCAGTATGGACATTCTTTCCTTATTAGGATTTCCCCGTATGCAGCCAACTGTTTTCCCAGTATTTGTTTTATTGTTTTGAACTGCTTATGTTTAAATTAGCATAATCTATAGCCATATACAAGCATGACCAGTTTCACCTAGTTATGGAGGTACCATAACCATAGCATTGGAGGCACCGATGTTATGACTTCCCCACGGCGGAGTGATTGCTCGTGGCGTCCCTTTTCAGTTTTGGCCATATTATTATATCAGGTGGGGCGTATGGGTGCATCCTAGTTACATGTTTTATTCAGTTTATCATGGTGAATGTGGTGTGTGCCTTGCACCCTTCACAAGGAGTTGATCCCTCCTACCCAAACCAGTATATTGATTAGAGGCATCCCCTCTAATCAGCATGATGAGGTCACCCCTCCAAGTATTCATGCATGTGACCTTTTCATGACGTATATGGGCTATGGTATATATATGATAAAACAGTTTTCACAAGATAAACATAAGGCTTTTCAAACTATAAAACCAGTTTTCTTGATACTTAACCAGTTTACTCAGTACTTAGTCTTCCGCTGTTATATGTTACATGTTTACTCTATTTCATGCTATATTGTACATCCGTGCACTGAGCGTCTTGCTCAGCCGTTTTCCTTTTCATGTTCCCAAAACGGCAGGTACTTAGGGACGCTCGTAGATCTCAAACGTAGGTGCATATGGACTGGAAGCTTTACTGTCTTTCTTTACTTTATGCATTTCCTTTACTTTGATACAGTTGCTATGGACATTGTTTCGTCCTTTCCTTTTTCAGTATTTATGTTTGTGTGTGATGAGCTTTACTTTGGGGTACCGATGTTTGATTCCGGTATTTCCCTTTTATGGTTGAATAATGCTTAGACATTTATCCTTGTATGCTTTGATGACACGCCATGATTATGCGTTCCATTTCCAAAATAGGGTGTTACAATTATGGTATCAGAGCCCAAGGCTTCGACCTGTAGGCTCTCAAATATGACCTGTGATTAGTGGGTAGTCACTACGGTCTTCCTAGAACTGACAGTTGTTTTCATGCATTCATCATTTTTAAGCATACATATACATGTCATTGTTACAGGGTTTTTGACTAAGTAATGGTTGGTACAGGACTGACCCTATTTAGTCGCATGTGTTTTATCGAAACTTTTAGATTTGGGACCGACCCATAGGCGTCCCCTCGATATGTCTATTATTTTGAGTGAACTGACCGAAGGCGTTCACTCTCGAGCATCAAAAGTTTTCATAAAACTGCATCATGCATTCATACAAAGATTTTCTTGCATAAATTTTTTCTCGTGAAATTTTGGCATAAAATTTTTCTTTTATATACTTTATGTTTGAACTGTTAATCATATGTTTTATGTTATACTGTCAGATGGTTCTCACACGCGAGCAAGAGCAGCTCAATGCTGCAATTCAGGCTGCCATGCAAGCCTTACTTCCTCAACTGAGGAATGACATTCGTGCTGAAGTCCAAGCTGCGAACAATCAGCAGCAGCAGAATCAGGCACCTCCTCCTCCTCCTCCCCCAGTGACACTAGCGGTATGGTTGGAAAGATTTAACAAGCTCCGTCCTAGAGATTTCGAAAAGACTGATAGCCCCAGCGATGCTGAAATCTGGCTGACTCACATTGAGAAAATCTTCAATGCTATGGGATGTGACCCCGCCTTCAAGGCAAGATTGGCATGCTACAGGTTTGAAGGCGATGTACTCAACTGGTGGCTAGCTTTGACGCAGTCAGAAGGAGGTGATGAATGGGTCGCTGGTTTGACATGGGCCCAATTCAAGGAGAGAGTGATGGAACAGTTCTTTCCTAAGGCAGAGCAGGACAAACTCAAGCGTGAATACCACGGGATACGTCAGAGAGCGGGCGAAAATAGCAACGAATTCATGCAGCGCTTTCTTCGCTTGGCTGGTTTTCTGGGAGCAGCGGCGGGTACTCCTGAGGAGCAGGCACACCATTTTAGGTGGGCACTTCGCACCTCGGTCGCGAACAATCTGGTATGTGCTACGTTTAATACAGTAGCACAAGTGGCCGACGCAGCAAGGAAGCTTGAGATGTTGCAGGAACACGATGAGTTCGGGGAAGCTGAAAGACCCGACAAGAGGTAAAACATTTCGTGTTCTAGCGATTAACCAGATCGCATCCTATCATTATATGTTCTATAGTCATCTCTTAAACTGTATCTTCCAGGCAGAAAACTGGGGACCGGTCTCAGCCGGCTACTCAGCAGCAGCCTAGTCAGCCCAAAGGAAACGGCCACTCTAACGACCGTTCTGTTGTGGAAAGGCGCAACGGTAATGATAATTACCGTAACAATGCGGGACACTCCAACAACAGCAGGTCCTACTATTTACGCATCTTCTTATGATTTCATGTTATATCTCTCATGCTGACACTATAATAATCTCTACCAGGAACCACGGTAACGGAAGGGACCAGAACCACATGGGTTCTCAGCCTAACCGTTCAGCTAACACTGGTAAGCATCTTATGACGCTTACGTCCTATACTCGTGCATATACTTTATTCTTAACACGTTTTGTCATCAGCAGGCCCTCAACAAGCAAGGACTCCTGCTGGAGGATTCACTCATCCTCTTTGCAGCACTTGCCATCGCAGACACCCTGGCCCATGTCGTCGTGATTCCGACGCGTGCTACAAGTGCGGCCTCCCTGGCCATCGTATGAGAGATTGCCGTAAGGGTGAAATGGAGGGTACTTCGGGTCATGCTGATACTAAACCGCCTCCTACCACTGGGCGTGTCTACACGACATCGCGCGATCAGGCAAACAAATCTACAGGTACCATTACTGGAATTTTGTATATGTACGGCCAGGCTGCATGTGTTCTTTTCGACACGGGTGCCACTCATTCAGTTATTTCCACTACTTATGCTAAGAACATCAGGACACTTCCCTTGCCATTAGAAAATAAGCTTACCATTTCCACGCCTCTGAGGGACTCTGTATTAATAACTCATGTATACAAGAGTCTTCCTCTAGAGTTTGATGATAAAGTTCGTGTAGTAGATGCACTTCCCCTAGACATGATTGAGTTCGATATGATTCTTGGCATGGACTGGCTATCCAGGCATCATGCTACCATAGACTGCCACTCATATCGGGTGATCTTCGGCGACATAAATGCACCAGAGTACATTCATAACGGGTTCATACCCGGACGGTCTGTACAAGTCATATCTACCTTGCAAGCACGTGCATTACTGTCACATGGCTGCGAAGGTTATCGAGCTACGGTTCATGACATGGATGCAGAATCCCCATCGATTCAGGATCAACCGGTAGTCTCAGAATTTCAAGACGTCTTCCCAGATGAACTTCCAGGCATACCACCTGCAAGAGAAGTGGAGTTCAACATCGACCTCGTTCCAGGAGCTGAGCCAATCTCTAAGGCTCCGTATCGTATGGCTCCCATTGAGCTAAAAGAACTGAAGGACCAACTGCAGGAACTTCTTGAACGAGGATTCATTAGACCAAGCGCATCTCCATGGGGCGCACCGGTCTTGTTCGTTAAGAAGAAGGACGGCAGCATGCGACTTTGCATTGACTACCGTGAACTTAATAAGATTACCATCCGCAATAGATATCCACTGCCACGTATAGACGATCTGTTTGACCAACTTCAAGGAGCCAAACACTTCTCAAAGATCGATCTAAGGTCAGGCTACCATCAGCTAAGGGTTAAAGAGCAGGATATTGCCAAGACTGCTTTTCGTACCCGCTATGGCCATTATGAGTTTGTGGTCATGCCATTCGGCCTGACTAACGCTCCAGCAGTATTCATGGATCTGATGAACAGAATCTTTCATGAATTCCTTGATAAATTTGTCATTGTATTCATCGATGACATCTTGATATTCTCAAAGTCCACGGAGGAACACGAAGATCATCTCCGTACTGTACTACAGATTCTTCGTCAGAAGCAGCTGTATGCGAAATTCTCCAAGTGTGAGTTCTGGTTAAACAAGGTGGCATTCTTAGGTCACATTGTATCAGCAGAAGGGATCACTATGGACCCAGCGAAGGTTGAGGCTATCACTAAATGGCCAAGACCAACATCAGCGACAGAAGTCCGCAGTTTCTTAGGCTTAGCTGGATATTATCGAAGATTCGTGGAGAACTTTTCCCGCTTGGCATTGCCTCTCACCAAACTGATGCGAAAAGGAGAGAAATTCGTCTGGACGGAAGAACGAGAGAAGAGCTTCGAAGACCTAAAGCAGAAGTTAGTATCTGCACCTATTCTTACTCTCCCATCTGGTACAGGTGGATTTCAGATCTATAGCGATGCATCGGGGAAGGGGCTGGGCTGTGTTCTCATGCAACATGGGAAAGTGATCGCGTATGCTTCACGGCAGCTTAAGCCCTATGAAGAAAACTACCCTACGCATGACCTGGAACTTGCTGCAGTGGTGTTCGCATTGAAGATATGGAGGCATTACTTATACGGAGAATCATGCGACATTTTCACGGATCACAAGAGCTTGAAGTATATTTTCACACAGCGAGAATTGAACATGAGACAAAGGAGATGGTTGGAACTGTTGAAGGATTATGATATTAACCTACAGTATCATCCCGGGAAAGCTAATGTAGTAGCAGATGCACTCAGCAGAAAGTCCGGAATGATAAACGGCATTAAGATCAAGGAACAAAACATAAGGGACTTGGAACGGCTTGACATCGAAATCATGGTACGTGGGCAGCACGGATACTGGGCGAATCTTAGAGTAGAACCTGAATTACTGACTAGGATCAAGGAAGCGCAGAAGGATGATGGAGAGATTTGGGCGATAATTCAGAATTTGGAGAAGCAGACAGAATTCAGAATGGACGCAGACGGTATCGTTTGGCAGGGCACGAGACTTTGTGTTCCTGACAATCCAGAACTTCGGGAAGCATTGTTAGCTGAAGCTCACAGCTCCCCATTTTCTATACACCCTGGGTCGACAAAAATGTACCATGACATCAGACAGCACTTTTGGTGGAGTGGTATGAAACAGGATGTAGCCACGTATGTCTCCAAATGTCTTACCTGCCAGCAGGTTAAGATTGAACATCAGCGATCTGGCGGTCTCCTTCAACCGTTGGATATTCCAGAGTGGAAGTGGGACAAGATCACCATGGATTTTGTTACCGGACTTCCGCCTACCAAGAGGAAGCACGATGCTATCTGGGTCATTGTTTATCGACTCACCAAATCAGCTCATTTCTTACCGATACGCAAGGAAGATCCGGTAAGTAAACTCGCAGATACGTACAAAAGGGAGATCATGAGACTCCACGGCACTCCCTCCAGCATCGTCTCAGACAGAGATCCTCGTTTCACGTCACGATTCTGGAAAGGTCTGCAAAAAGCTTGGGGTACACAACTTAAGCTGAGCACAGCCTTTCATCCTCAAACGGACGGACAATCGGAGCGAACAATTCAGACATTGGAAGATATGTTAAGGTCGCGTGCGTTGGAATGGACAGGTGATTGGGACGATTACATCTGTTTAGTCGAGTTTGCATACAACAACAGCTGGCACGCAAGTATCAAATGTGCTCCTTTCGAAATGTTGTATGGCAGAAAGTGTCGCGCTCCAACTTGCTGGGATCAAGTGGGAGAGCGAACACTCGAAGGACCAGAGATTATAGAAATGACCAATGAGAAGATTGAGGTAGCTAAACAGAAGCTGCAGGAAGCGCGATCACGTCAGAAGAGTTACGCCGATAAGCATCGTAGGGACATACATTTTAATGTGGGAGATCACGTCTTCCTCAAGGTTTCGCCAGCACGTGGTGTTAAACGCTTCGGGATCAAGGGGAAACTCAGTCCTCGGTTCATCGGACCATTTGATATCGTTGAACGAATCGGTGAAGTATCTTACCGATTGGCGTTACCTCCTCAGCTTTCGCACGTGCATAACGTGTTTCATGTGTCCTTACTCAGAGGGTACAATTATCATCCCCTTCACATGGTTCAGTATCCACTGGAACAGATACGTGAAGATCTCACTTTTATAGAAGAACCCGAACGAGTACTCGACAGGCAAGAACGAGTCATGAGAAGGAAGACGATTCCTTTCGTCAAAATCCTTTGGAGGGACCATACCGAGCGGGAAGCCACTTGGGAAACAGAGGAGTCTATCCGGGCTTCTTACCCTCACTTCATATTTTGAGTTCGGGTATGTCACTTCTTTTCAGCTTACTTTATCTATAATTCGGGGACGAATTATTCTTTTTACGGGGGAAGATCTGTAAAACCCGCATGCTTTTACCATGAATAGTGCCCTTAAGATCGTACGTTCTAGATTAAAACTTACCTCATGTAGTATTGATCACATTCATGTGCTAATAATCAAGCAAGTGCATACGTGTATGACATGACAAGTATCGATTACGTACGAACTCATGATAAACAGTTAATAAATATATCACGTGAACATAATTAAATCATGATCACCAATAAAATACGAACTAGAATAATTACGTAAATACTTATAATATAATTACGAGCGTTAAGTTTACGATAAACGACACGTTAGATTAAACTGAAAAAACACTTTAAACAAGAGCACGTTTAACCACGAACGAACACGAAACATCGGGACACGAGAAAGGTACGGGTACCCCATGTGGGGCCCCCATACCCACGGCACATATACAAGAAATGGGCTTAGCCCATGGACTTTACAAGTAAAGGGGGGTAAGAGCAAAAACATGTTTTCATTTTTCACTTTCAAGAAATAAACATAAAAACCCTAAAAGAGTTTTTCTCCTCTCCTTTTTCTCCTTTTGTGCCGCCACCTAACCACCACCATTGGAGGGTGATTGGTTGATTTTGATCTCAAAAACTATTGTATAATCAGTGTTTGTTCATCCTTTTTCCAAGCTACATAGTGGTATACCTTTCTAACCCTTCTTTTTAATTCTTTTTAATTCTTTTAATCTTTGATTATTTTCATGAACATGTTATTATTTTTCTTAGTAAAACATGGTAATTAATCATTGATCTAACATGTTTTGGTATTAAATAAAATCAAAGAATGATTTAAAAGGGGTGTTATGTTTGGCCGCCTAGCAAACAAACCCGAGGGGGGTTTGGTTTGCTATTGCCGCCACCACCAAGACCATTTTTGGTCTTGGTTGGCTCATGTGGGACCCACGGCAGCAAGGAGACACATGTGCCCCGGGTTTGGCTCGGGGTACGGTGTCGAATTCATGCCCGATTCATGGTTCGTTGGTTAATTTATGATTCATGCTACATGTTAATTTTTATGAATTATAAACTTAGGATATAATTAATTAATAACATGAAATATTAATTAAATCATGACTTAGGTTATTTTAATTATTAGTTTAACATGACATTAATTTAACCTAAGTATTTTATGTTATAAGTTATAATTAATTAATTATTAAAACATGCCTATAATTAATTAATTTAGACATGACTTAGGTTATATTATTAATAATAATAATACACATTTTAACCTAAGTAATTCATTTCATTTTAATTAAAACATGTTATACTTTAATTAAAATGCTTAACCTATAGTTTAATTAAAATACATGAAATAATAATTAAACTATATACTATATCACATGACTTAAGAAGCAAGCTTATAAACACTTAGACTTATATGTTAGCTTATGTAACCAGCTTAATTCTAATTATGGAAACTTCTATTTATAGAAACTTAATTAAATAAGGCAACTAATCTATTAATGGAAACCTTCTATATATGGAAATCTATCTATTTCAGGCAGCTAATCTAATCATGGAAACCTTCTATATATGGAAACTTATTTAATTAAGGCAGCTGATCTATTTTTGGAAAATTTCTATTTTTAGAAACTAATCTATTTTAAGCAGTAAATTCTATTTTAGGAAACTTTCTATTTTTGGAAACTTTCTATTTTTGGAAACTTTCTATTTTTGGAAACTTTCTATTTTTGGAAACTTTCTATTTTTGGTAACTTTCTATTTTTGGAAACTTTCTATTTTTGGAAACTTTCTATTTTTGGAAACTTTCTATTTTTGGAAACCTGCTATTTTTGGAAAGTTACTTATTATTACACAGTAAGTATATTAATACATGAAACACCAGTAATACTTAATCAGATAAATCAGAATACAAGATAAACACAGTTTAAGGCTTTAAACAGTGAACCATGACCTAAAACATACCAAATCAGCTATAATGAGACACCAAAACCCAGTACGTAATCAGTGAATCGATACTTATACACGTGTGTATTCATGTAGCGTTAGTGATCCAGAAGTAGGAGTCTTTCTTCCGTTCATTCACTGGACTTGAGGTACGGATTCCCGTTCTTTCAGTATGGACATTCTTTCCTTATTAGGATTTCCCCGTATGCAGCCAACTGTTTTCCCAGTATTTGTTTTATTGTTTTGAACTGCTTATGTTTAAATTAGCATAATCTATAGCCATATACAAGCATGACCAGTTTCACCTAGTTATGGAGGTACCATAACCATAGCATTGGAGGCACCGATGTTATGACTTCCCCACGGCGGAGTGATTGCTCGTGGCGTCCCTTTTCAGTTTTGGCCATATTATTATATCAGGTGGGGCGTATGGGTGCATCCTAGTTACATGTTTTATTCAGTTTATCATGGTGAATGTGGTGTGTGCCTTGCACCCTTCACAAGGAGTTGATCCCTCCTACCCAAACCAGTATATTGATTAGAGGCATCCCCTCTAATCAGCATGATGAGGTCACCCCTCCAAGTATTCATGCACGTGACCTTTTCATGACCTATATGGGCTATGGTATATATATGTTAAAACAGTTTTCACAAGATAAACATAAGGCTTTTCAAACTATAAAACCAGTTTTCTTGATACTTAACCAGTTTACTCAGTACTTAGTCTTCCGCTGTTATATGTTACATGTTTACTCTATTTCATGCTATATTGTACATCCGTGCACTGAGCGTCTTGCTCAGCCGTTTTCCTTTTCATGTTCCCAAAACGGCAGGTACTCAGGGACGCTCGTAGATCTCAAACGTAGGTGCATATGGACTGGAAGCTTTACTGTCTTTCTTTACTTTATGCATTTCCTTTACTTTGATACAGTTGCTATGGACATTGTTTCGTACTTTCCTTTTTCAGTATTTATGTTTGTGTGTGATGAGCTTTACTTTGGGGTACCGATGTTTGATTCCGGTATTTCCCTTTTATGGTTGAATAATGCTTAGACATTTATCCTTGTATGCTTTGATGACACGCCATGATTATGCGTAATATTCCATTTCCAAAATGGGGTGTTACATAGCGGGATGCGAAGATTGGCGAGTCCGAGAAGGCCCTAACAAGGCACGAGGGCTACATTTTGTTGCTAAAGATCCCAAGTGATGTGAAGAATCTTTTATCAAAAATCAATATGAAGGATCGAGACACACGACGAAAAGCAAATACTCCCCTAAAGATCATGGAGAAGTCTATCCAAAAAGGCCCTAACAAGGTATGAGGATAAATAGATCCAAGTCCTAAAAGGAGGCAGATCGTTGTATATCGAAATCCCAAATAAAGATTGGAGAAAAATGAAGAAGTCGTGGTCCAAATATGAAAAATCTCTCAAAAAGTTCAAGTGAAGAAATTCCTATTATGAAGAGAAGACCATTATTTCATGAACGTCTCTCAAGATTCGAAGTATGAAGTCACTTCCAAATATCGGTCTGAGAAAAGTCTCAAATCATGAAGCGAGTTATGCCAAGATATGAACTTTATGAGGTCCCGAGAAGCAGTTTTAAAAGATTTAGTCCTTTAGCTAACTATTGATTAAATCGTCCTACTTTATTTTCAGCCTAAATAACTATCAAAATAAGTCAACAATGCATCCTCGTGATCATTTAAGACAATACTAATATATAAGAGATACACCTAGGAATAAGGGAGTCTAAGTAAATAATTAGCCCACATGAGTTTGTGTTAGTTTGCTAACTTATAATAACAATGATCTCGTTTTTAAGCTTGGTTTGGAGAACGTGAAACTTGAGGGTGATAATCATTCATGACATTTCAAAACCCTAAGGTAAGTCTTTGATCTTTTTACATGTTTTCTTCCTTTAAATATTTTGTCTCTATAATAAAGGCCAAGGTGGATTAATTTTAATGGAAAATGTAAAACTTGCTTTATAATTAATGCATTGCATGAGGACATTGCAATGGTCAAGTGTAGGAGATTTAATAACTGTGAAAACACTTATCCTTTTACCACTTAATTATAATATTTACCAAGCCAAAACGTGTATTTCATGTCGTAAATGTCAGAATTATGCATGGTTTGTGTTTTTGTTGTGATTTAGGATCAAAATGTGAAAAGGGAAGAAAATATGGGCTTTCACGGGCTTTTATCGAAGAAAAAGACAAAAGACGAAGTCGAAAGATCAAGAGTGCAAAAAGAACGGAAGTCTGATGTTGTGAGTTTTGCAACTCTTTAGGAAAAGAGGGCAATAAATAGGGCAAGTGAGCACGACGATTTAGGAAAACCGTGTGTGAATGACCCAATTAAGTTCGTTCTCAAGGAGGCTAGTGTGTTATGTGTGTAATGATTTGGATTAATTTGTGATTATATTTGAGAAAAGAAAAATAGAAAAGGGATTAGAAGAGAATGACGGTTATGAAGACGGATTAAACTAAATCTAAAAAGGCGTACACGTAAAGTCGTAAAAACCACCAAAATTAAAATCTTAACCTAAAAATTTCTAAAAATTACCAAAAATCCCTAATAATATTATAAGAGTTTACAAAAAATCAAAACTTGCAAAAACCTTTTAATTAATTGGATAATGACTTTTTAATGCTAATTAAAGCCCTAAAAATCAAAATTAATTACTAAAAAGCCCTAAACAAGATTTTCAAGTTTGTAAACCTTAAAAATATCCTAATTAAGATAAGAACTATTTTTCAAAATTTTAAAACCAATTAAAACTATTTTTAAACAATTAAAAACTCCTAAAATCAATTAAATATTAAATTAATTATAGAAAATAATTAAAAGACCTAGAGAATAATTGGAAAGTTGCAAAAATCCTAATTAAGTATATAGAACCTAGGAAAAATATGAAAACCTAGAAAATTAGACTTTTAATTTTTAATAATAAAATAATATTAAAATAATATTAAAAATCCAAAAATTATAAAAAATTCTAAAAACTTGCAAACTAGCTTAATTTAACCTAAATAACTCAGAAATGAAAGTGAAATTACCTAAATACCCCTATTAGGCCTAGAAAATGGGCCAAACCCAAAACAGTCCCTTATTGGGCTTAATTAAGGCCCAATAAGAAAAAGTGCTCAAAATAAGCTCAAAAAGCACAGGTTGACTCAAAATTTGATTTTAAACAACCTTTTCCAAAGGCCCAAAAGCTGAAAATGTGAAATAAGCTAACTTATAATAAGCAGCTTATTCTTAATGGGCTTTTTGGCCCATTAAGCCATAAGCTGTTGCCATAAGCTAAAATTTAACACACAACCTTCTTTTGACCTAACAAAGACTTCTGCAAAAAGAATTTTCAAATAAGACCACTAAATAAGCCAGAAACAAGTCAACAACTTATTCACAAAACGACAAAATAGTCGTTTTTATGATCTAGACCACCTCAGAAGCTGATTCAAGTTGCAAAATGTCACAAATAGCTTAACTAAGAATAATCAATCAAGAAAATCACAAAAAGCCAAGTAGAATAAGCTGTGAGAACAGATAAGCTGGCTGAAAAAGCCAAATAAGCTAGTTTCCTAACAAAAGCTTAACCAAAAGACTTGTAAACTTCCAGACTTGATATTAAGCTGAGAAAAATGAGTTCTATTACAAAAACTACGTTGTTGCATGTACCAATAAGCAAAACAGATTTAATAAGCTTAAAACCAAGTTTGACCAAAAGTCAAACGCTGATAAGTTATAATCAAACGCTGACAGGAACAAAATGGACGTTGACAGACTTAATGAAGTGTAAGGACTTGTTTTTCACCCTGCTGATCAAGGTTTGAGTGCAAACCTTGTGAATCAAGGCTCACCAGTTGGGTAAACTTGATGTGTTTTGGCACAGATAAGCCAATAAGCCAGTGGGCTTATAAGCTATGATCAAAGCAATCCAAATAGCAAAAACCAATCACAAGCAGCACATGAACAAGATCCAAGCAACAATACAACAATCCTAATGCTAGAAATCACAATGCAACACCAAATGAGGTGGTCACTTTGCTGATGCAAATGACCACTTCAGCAGACTTTGATAAGCTATAAAAATCACAATCAGCCAGCCAAATTCAACCAAATGCACACACAAGCTATAATAAACTCCAATAAGCAAGTCTAAACAAGTTTCATGCACTGGTTCAAAGAATTAAGCAAGATTCAAGCAATGAAAGTTACTGATGAACACTACACATGCAGTTTTCTACTTTTGCTGATGTATTTGACACACAAGCCAATTTCAACACCTCAAATCTTTCAAACAGGTTACGTTAACTTTGTTTAAACCACTTCTATCCCTAAGCATGCATACACACTAAGTGTTCCCAAAATCCTAGGTCAAAACAAGCAGAAACAAGGTCTATATAGCAGATTGATTGATTCAAGTGTTCAAACCCAAAAACTTGCAGAAAAACACTATAAAACAAAGGTATAGCAGATACAAAGCATAAACAACACTTTCCCTTAACACAAAAACAGATTACAAGCATAAACCTGTAGACCCAAACACCCCTTTAACTTTTTCAAATCAAAATTTTCAAAAGCAAAACAAGATTTCAGGCCAACCAAGCATCAATTAACACTAAAACAAGTCTAATAAACAGATTCAAGCAAGAACAAGCCACAAAATTCACAAGAACACCAGTTTCATACAAATATCACCAAAAATCACAATTTAAGCAGATTTGGAGATTAAGTAAGCAAACCTCATGGATGTACATCCACACCCACGAATTTTGAGCTTATGTGCTAGCAAGAACAAGCACAAGCTTCCACAAAAGCCTGCTAAGATTTAACAAGGGTTAAGCACAATAACATGAAAAATCAGAAACTTCAAAAATCTTGATTGGTGCAAACTTGTTACCCCACACTTGATTATCCCCAAGTTATAAGCCTCACCACACCTTAACCAACTCAGTTAGGATGCTATGATCAGCCCTATAGCCCAAGAATTCCAAGATTGGAACAAGACTTAGCAAAATGTCAAGAAAATGAGGAAAATATGCAAATTTGTGCACACTCCTCTTTTGAAAACAGGTTTTAAACTTCAAAAGCAGTAAACTAAGAACATAAACAAGCAGAATAAAGATGGCACTTGGTCTTTCTTCAAAGCACTTAACTCAAATTCATTAATCAGAAAAAGGATTTACAAGTGTTTGAACAAAGGAAAAACCAAAAGCAGCTAAAAAATGAAGGCCTAAGTGGCTTTATATAGCCTTACAATGAGCTAAGTTACAGCTAAAAACTATAAACCCTAATGGTTGAAGTCCCCAATATGCCCTTGTAGGATTTTGAAAACCTTGGACTCATGTGATGTTTCCTTGGACGTTTGCATGAGTTGGCAGGGTTGGAATTTGATCAATGGCCCATAATAAGCTTAAGTTTGAAGCAAGGATGTGGGGCGTTGGATTTGCTTTACTGTTTTGTCATCTTCTCCAAGGGGTAGAAAGCAGGGTAAAACATGTGACAAAGGAATGATGTGGCAAGCTGTTTGTGAGTTTGGTTGTGATTAGGGAGACCCTAATTATAATTCTGGAGGTTACTGGGTGCTAATTACAAACGGATTAAGAAAACCCAATTTTGTTCTTATGATGAATAGTGCATGTTTTGATCCAGATTAATATTTGAATGTGGTGTTTAGCGCGTGTTTTAAACTAATCTGTTAGGATTAGTTAATAAATAAATGTGAGTGGGATCTGATGTGGACAAAGGGTGAGTTGTGATTGGTGGAGTGGTGGTAGTGGGGCACGTGGCAGCTGGTGAGTGGTCTAGGTTACAATGTTGTCTGGCCAGTTTAACACCCTCATGTTTCAAAAAGTTGTCAAATCCCTTCCAAACTCTATCAGCGCCCACTTTCTTCCTTGTCAACTTTTGCCTTTTTACACTTCTGGCCCAAAAACTTTTACAAAGTAAAATCAGGGGTAATTCTTGCCATATTTAAATTCTTCAAGGGCTGAATTGGTATTTTCTTCAATGATAATGGTCTAGACTTGCAATATTGATAATTTGAAGGACTGAAATTGCCAAGTCTTGATGATTGAGGGACCATTTTTGCCAATTGTTGAAAGTTGAAGGTCCTTTTTGTAATTTTGGATTTTTCAAAGGACCAAACTTGTCATTTCTTGTACTTTGAAGGACTTTATGATATATTTGACTTTGTGGATGATATTGGTTGACAATTTAGCTTTGTTGAGGGGCTAAACTTGCCAATTCTTCAAAGTTAAGGACCCTTTTTGTAATTTTGACAAACTTTAGGGACCAAACTTGTAATTATGAGGATACAAGGGTATAAAGTGTCAATTCTTCATAATTGGAGGACCCTTCTTCATAATTCTTCAAATCTTCAAGGGTTGACCTTGGGAAAGTCTTCACTAGGGCTTGGTTCATTGTGCGGCTTCGTTTCCCGTGTTCGTTTTTGCATGATTCTTGTGATCTTTTGTCATTATCTCAATATCCGTACCTAAAATACACAAGCAACAAACACAAGCATATATTTGGGTATTTTGATGATATTTAATGCATTTTAAGCCCTATTTGGAAGATGAGACTATGTATAAAAGCAGTCTCATCAAAGTCCAAGGCCTATTCTGAAGATTTATCGAAGAAAAAGTCTAAAGATGGAAGTTTAATGAAGTCGAAGAACGCAAGTCTAATAAATGAAGAAATTATAAGACAAGTTCAATTACTCCCGAGACAAAGTCGAAAAAGTCGAAGAATTTAGAAGACGAAAAGACGAGAGAAGAAAGAAAGGAGCAACACATGCTAACCTCCAATCACCTATAAATACCCTCCTAATGACACATTAGGAGGTGTTGGCTATTTGACACATAGTTCTCCTCTTTTCATTCTCTTCCTTAGGAGAATTAGAGGAGGATGCACTTACCTTACTGAAACGTATCCAAAAATTTCCCATGGAGACATTTGGGCACGTGTTTTCGTCCATATCTTTAATAGGATTGACTTTGTTGTAACTAAGGGAATGATGACCTAGATATTATCCCGGCTTCCTACTAATGTTTTGTAATTATCTTGAGTTTCTAATAATTAATTATTATTATAATACAATAACTACTTTTTGTATTATTATTTTACCATAGCTGAAAGAGTGATAGCTCAAATAGTATCTCGGCTTTTCACCAACTTTTTTGTAAATCTTCTTATTTTAGTAAAGTTATAATAATAATAATAATAGTAAATATTATTATTAGTTGATATTAAAATAATACAATAACAATTGATAATAATATTTATTATTATTAAATTTTAATAATATTTTTTTATATAATAAAAACCATTTATTAATAATAACATTTATAGGGATGTCATCGGACGTTTCTCTCTGTCTTTTTGGGGGCATACGTAAGACTGCTTTGTTTTAGCTCTGTGCTCTTCTAAGATAGTCTTATCGGCTTCTGACGCTTCCGATGTGTCTATACTTTTATTTTCATCTTCTTCTTGAGAGTGCATCTCTACGTATCCAGGCACGCTGCAGAGTGGGGTATGGTTTAGCATTAGCCTTCCTTCCCCGGGAAGGACTCGATTCTTGAACTTATAAGCCCATAGTGCGACCCCTACAACTATCCTTAGCAGTTGTTCTCCTTTCGCTAGCATGTGTGGTCGCATAGTGACGGTCTTAGGGTGCTGACGCCTCGCTAATTGATGAATACTTAATTCTGCATTAAGGAGGTAGTGCGGCTTTAGTATAGTGTAATGGTATCAGGTCACAAAAATAATACAAAAGGGTGATTACTAACCATGTCCAAAGTTATCAAAGAATTGAGGTACTTGGTCTTCGCGCAAAGTCGTATTATGACTTAGCCCAATAGTATACAGAAGTGCTTCCGGATAGGCTTGTATAGGTATATGATTACTATTAATTGCTTCGGCATCAGCATCGTTGTACGTTCCAGGCTCAGGTCGTCCATTCCTCATCATATTCTCTTGGGATACGAAGTCAAGGTCAAAAGGGAATATCACATTGTCTATCCAGAAAAATTTGGTGTTCCAATTCTTTAGCGAATCAAGTTTTTCCTTATAACATTGGAGCGGACCTGAACGTTTTGAAAAAGATACCCATCCATTTTCCCATGAGGGGAGATAGAAGGCACGGAAAAGGTTTACCGTAGGTTCTATGCTGAGGACGCAACAGTTGATCTCGGAATTCGATATCTTGGCCGCACCTATACAATGTAGTTGAGATATATGAATGCGGTGAAGCAGTAAGAGATCTACTAGAAAACATGATAAAGGGATACGGTTATTGGAAAACTCGAAGAATTTCGTGTATAATCCTACCTTCCCAGTAGGGAAGCTCCTTATATGAGATTGAAGTCCTGGTACTTCGGGTCGTAGGTAGACCGGGATGTGATATTCTGATGTGAAGTGAAGCAATACTTGCTCCGTGATGCGTGAATTTATGTCGGATAGTTGTTTTACCATCTTCAGAATAGACGAATGTTGATCCTAAACTTAGATCGATTTAGCTTTATGTATACGAGATTAGATCAAGTAATACACTTAGAGAAACCTTTGTATATGTATATGAGAATCTAAGTGTTATGCGGAATTAACACTTAAACAAGAACACACAAGATATAAACAAACTTTCACTTTGATTAATGATATCAAACTTGCTTACAATGAAAGTAGTTTACGTATGAAAACTTATATTGAACATTAACCTAAAGGTCTTCTTTTATAGACATAAGAAGCCTTGTACAATAATCTACGTATCAGCTATTCTAGGTAAATATAAATATAGAAAATACATTGTTGTTCCTATCTTTACTAGAAGTAATCTAGAATACAATACATGCATAGAGTATATCCTTCCATCAGTGCTTGTCTTCAATGTATCAACGCTTGAATTTGTCTTGTCAACGCTTGATCTGTCAGCGTTTGTTTTACTCCTATCAACGCTTGTTTTACTCTTGTCAGCGCTCAAGTAGACTGGCTATAATTTATTCCCAACAATCCTCCCCTAAACTTGATATCTACTCTAGTGATCAAGTTTCTGAATAAACATTAAGTACTAGGAGGAATCTTACAAACCTTCTCATATTGGTAATAAATAAATCTGATCCAGTCTTTGGCTACTTCACTTGAATAATCGATTTCCAGCTGAGTGTTCTTCATCTTCTCCAAGATTTCCTTGGACATGAAATACTGACCATCCACAAGTAGATACTCAGCAAACTTTGTAGAACTCAAATAATAAACACCAGCAACTGAATACAACCTCCATTGAAGACCACTGAGATCATCTTCAAGATCCTTCCAAATAGCAGAATCTTCATCAATTGGTCCACACATTCTCTTGAATGTTGACCACAGTTTTATTCCATTGACTGAAGTTGGTGTTTCAGTCACATACTTGTCTTCTAATAACCTCCATAGATCTACCAAGTCTTCTCTGTCAAAACTTGCAAACAAAGATATAAGGGTGGTAAAAGTGTGAACCTCTTTTCCGTACCTGCCAATCTTCCAAAACCCACATTCATCTTCTTCATAGCTTATCATAGGGTTTCTGGAATCAAGTGGTAACACTTGTACCATATCTGAAGCTTCTAATGGTGAGAGCTTGAGGCTCTTTCTTATGACAGCTTCACTTGGATATAATGGATCCATATCTTTGGGAAACTCAAGAGGGACTCCCTTTTTCACTGGTCTGGGAACAAACATTGCCTTATTAAGCTCCATTTCCTCTGCAAGTTCTTCTTTTCTTTCATCAGAAAGAAGTCTTAGAGTGTTTGCTTCCTGCACTCTAACCCAAATGGGATAAGCTCTACATTCTAACTCTTCAAATGTCAACCCAGTCAATTTCTTATAAGTCCACCCTGTTCCATGACATCTGAGCAGCATGAAGTACAACTCCTTTCTATCCCTTTTCAAATTTGAGAGAACATTGCTTGCTTTGTGTTTCAGAATGACCTTGCAATCCTTTTGTACTATGAGAAGAATCTCCAAACCCCATATCTGATCTGAAATGGTCAAGTGTGGATTCTCCATACACCTATCTTCCCAAGCATGATACATCTGAACCACCTCTGGCATATCAAAATCAACCTGCAATTTCAACTCATTCAGTTTCTCCTTGGCCAACTCATCACCATACTCAAGTGTTTCTGGTTGTTCTATGATCATAACACTTGAGTCTGAACTGGCTTCATCACTTCCTTCTTATTCTTCTAAAGTGACAACAAAAGGTGATTCACCCACCTGCTTTCTTTCTTGTTCTACAATTTGTGCAGCCAACCTTCTATCAAACTCAATTTGTGCTGCATTCTTTGGAACAACTTCTTCTACCATAATAACCTTACCCTTATCTAATGGATCAACTGTTTGTAAGGTAGATGGTAATACATGTGAAGAAACCTCTTTGATGATGGATGATGACTGGAATACATCAACCTCATTTGCAGGTCTGTCAACGCCCAATTCTGCTTTGTCAGCTCCCAAGATACTCATGTCAGCGTTCAAATTCTCCTTGTCAACGCTCAAATTTAATGCCTCAGCGCCTTTTGCAATTTCCTTTAACATGACTGTAAATGATAAATTTAAGTTTGTAGGAGAGACTAGAGACGTATCAAAACCTGTCTGTTTCTTCAAACTTGTTAGGGCCTCAGTAACATCCAAAGACTGACCATCATGAGAGCCCTTATCACTCACATTTATTTGTTCATCCTCCTATTTGGAAGATTCCTCCATCCCTCTCCTTGTACTAGCAGTTTCCAAGATAACAATCCTCTCCCTCAATTGCTTGAGTTCAAGGCCTTGTGTGCTGACCACTTGTACCAAGTCTGCATTTTGCTTTTGCAAGCTCATGCAGACAGCCGTCAATTCCATTAGGGTCATTGGTTCCAATCTGCCCTCTTCTAAAATGGGTATTTGACCTCCCAAGTTAGATTCATTGGGCATGGATGAGGTCTTAATTATGATAGGACTGTCTTGGCCAGCTTCTAAGCCAGAACCAATAATCCCAGCCTCATCCATAGCACCAACCACACTTGTGGTGGTGGTTCTCTCTGCTACATGGCTAGGACCACTAGAGGAGAACACTCCAGTAGTCCTTTGGCGCTTTTGAAACCTATATTGTGTTGGGGGAGAAGAAGATGCGGATTGGGTGGATGTGGGTTGGTTAAGGGGTGTTTGGATCTGTGAAGGATGTGTGTCAACGTTTGAAATAGGCACATCAACGACAACATTTAACGTGTCAGCGGCGAAGGGTTCTTGGTCAATTTGCATATGTTGTGGTGAAGGTAATGGTTCAGGGATTGGGTCAATTTGGGGTTGTGGATCTGGTTGGGGTTGTGCTGCGTCAATGACAACAATCATAGCTGGGGTGAGAGGTAGGTCACGACGTGGGGGTGAGTTCATCTTCATAAAAATTGCTTTATTTTGCACATGGATCTCATAAAAATCATCATGATCCCTTGTGCAGTATCCTTGGACATAAAAAACCATTTGTAAAAATCTGGGATAAGCTAAAGTCATTTTGTTCCCTTTACTTTTACACATGCCCTCAAAAATCATTTTGGAATAATTAAACTTTTGCCCAGTAGCAATGCACACAATAGCACTTGCAATAGATCTATTGATCTCATTGTGTGCAGTACACTTGGGACTCAAACATTGCAAGAGGACATGTATTAGGTACTTCTAGGCTGGGGGAAACTCCTGTTTATGATATTTATTTAAAGTTCCTTGAGCAGGAAAAGGATAACCCAAAGCCCTTAGTCCTTGTTCTATTTCATTAATGGGGAGGGTGGTTATACCATCAACATCATCAAGATGCAAAGTTTGGCGTACCAAAGCTTCAGTAACCACCCATGTGCGCCCATGAACAATAGAAGATAATGTAGTCACTCTATTAACTGTTGAGGAACTTACATTGTTCCAAAACTGTTTAATATGTGTGACAGGAATGAGTGGGGCATGAGAAAGAGCATACCTAAAAGGAGACGCGTTCAAATACGCCACCATTTGTGTGTATTGGGGAAACAGAGTATCATCAGCTTCAAGATACGCGATCATGTTGTGTTGACTTCTGAATCCTAGTTCCAAATCACTTGGTTTGAATTTTGGTGCCATTGTTGAAAGCTGTTTGAATGATTGATAAAGATGAAGTTGATAAGAGAAAATTGTGTTAGACAAGAATAATAGGTACCCTGTTTAAAAATAGGAGCCAAATATATAGGAGAAGAAAATGCATGTGATTGGCCCAAAAATAGGCAAGTATTTTCAAAATGCAATCATGAAAATATTGAAAAAGAATAAGTTTATCTCATGCATTAAATGAAAGTTATCAGATCCCAAATTTACGGCCTAAAAATATGTCAAAAAGTAACAACTGGGTAGGTCCCATTGAGTGTCAACGGTCAAAAATAACCCATCAACGCCCAACGGCTATATTCTTGTCAACGTTTGCCAAAGCCATGTCAGCGTCCAAATTAGTCACAACAACGCTTGGAAAAATACTTGTCAGCGTCCAAAAATAAAAATGTTTAAAAATGAAAAATGACCTTAACAAAGTAATTTATCCTAGAGAAGATAACCAAAAAGTTGATAATTATTATAGGGCGGCAAGCACTGTCCAATTATGCACACTTGCTTATGCAAGATAGACATAACAGTCCTCTAGTGTCCCTTGCTAACCAAAAATCTTAACAACTAAGTTACCTTATAAAATCCCTTGTTACTCCCAGGTAAAACCCATGACAAAAGCATTCCCAAGTCTCCCAACAGACCACAACCAATTCTAAGCCAAAAATGTCTTGGCAGCATGCATAGTATATCAACTTTGCATGCTATAGTGCCTCATGATTTAGTAAAACTAACTCATACTCACCTGTGGACACAATCTAGAATTGCGATAAGAGTATCATATGGATACCCAAACATCCTAAAGGTTCCTAAAACCTCCCATTAAACTATGATACATATGTTACTGAAAATATGCATGAACATAAAAAATTTATGTCAAGATAGCAATTAAAAATTCCAACCATCATCCATAAATAAAAACATGTCCAAATGCTTCTCCAATGATCCATAAGCAACTCTGTATCCAATGGTATACTGCTAACACCACCTGCACATTTAGATTGAAAACCACAAAACTAACATTGTTGCTGACAACGCCCCGATAACACTTGACAGCGTTGAGGGAAGCTTTGTCAGCGTTAGACAAATATATTGCTGACAACGTCACAAAAACAATTATCAGCGTTCAAGCAACCTTTGTCAGTGTTAGAAAAATATAGTGGAAAATCTAAATCCTCAAAAAGACCAATAACAATGCATTATCCTGTACATACTTTTACAAAAAGACTCCAAAACACATATTATGTGAGATTGATCATCCCAATACTTGTTAACAAGTATTGAAACCTCCCAGCATCAAAAGGTTTAGTTAGTAAATCTGACACATTCTCTTCTGTGTCAACCCTATCTGGTTGTATTAAACCTTTTTCAAAACAATCTCTTATAAAATGGTGTCTAATTTCTATGTGTTTAGTTTTAGAATGATGTACAGGATTCTTAATAATGCATAAAGTGCTGTTATTGTCAACAAATATCTTGGTATGCATGAAATTATACCCATAGTCCAACAGCTGGTTCTGAATCCACAAAACTTGTCCACAACAAGCAGCTACAGCCACATACTCTGCTTCAGTTGTAGAATTAGCCACCACTGTTTGTTTCTTGCATTGCCAATATATCAACCTGCTCCCAAGAAACTGACATCCACGAGTTGTGGATTTCCTATCAAACTTATCACCTCCATAGTCACTGTCTGAATATGCAATCAGCTCCAATGGTGAATCCTTTGGGTACCACAAGCCAAGACTAGGATAGCATCTTAGATACCTAAAGATCCTCTTGACAGCATAAAAGTGACATTCTTTGGGAGTCACTTGATGGCGTGCACAAGCACACACAGCAAACATGATGTCAGGTCTAGAGGCTGTGAGATACATCAATGAACCAATCATTGATCTATAGTGCCTGACATCAACATCCTTTCCATCTCCAATATTTCCCCAAGGGTGTTCTCTATCCATAGGAGTAGTAGCCCTCTTTTCATGTGGAGAAAAGCCAAACTTCTTCAAGATCTCTGCCACATATTTATCCTGGGAGATGAAGATACCATCTTCTTTCTGCTGAACTTGTAAACCAAGAAAGAAGTTCATCTCCCCCATAGCAATCATCTTGAATTTGTCTGTCATAAGCTTGGAGAAATCCTCACTCATCTTTGGATCAGTAGACCCAAAAATTATGTCATCAACATAGACCTGAACAAGCAACACATCCTTACCTTTCTTCTTTGTAAACAGTGTCTGATCTATGGTGCCCCTTTTGAATCCATTGTCCACTAAGTAAGTAGACAAAGTACCATACTATGCTCTTGGGGCTTGATGAAGTCCATACATAGGCTTCTTGACTCTATACACCTTGTATGGATTCTCTGGATCCTCAAAACCAGGAGGCTGCATCACATATACCTCCTCAACAATTGTTCCATAGAGGAAGGCACTTTTGACATCCATTTGATAGACAATGAAGCCCATGCAGGATGCATAGGCTAGAAAGATCCTGATAGCTTCAATCATTGCAACTGGTGCAAAGACCTCCTCATAGTCTATCCCCTCCTCTTGTGTATATCCCTGAGCCACTAATCTTGCCTTGTTTCTGACCACAATACCTCTTTCATATTTCTTGTTTCTTAGAACCCATCTTGTCCCTATAGGTCTGACATATCCAGGACAATCAACCAGCTCCCAAACATCCTGAATTGCAAATTGGTGAAGCTCATCCTGCATTGCTTCCACCCAACTTGGTTCTTTGAGAGCATCAAATATCTTATTGGGTTCCTGTTGTGACAGAAAACAGGCAAACAAACATGCTTGTACAAGAGGGGTATCAACCTTCTTGTGTATATTGGCAATAAATCCACCGAGACCTTGATGAGATCTTCTAGTCTGAACAAGAGTCATAATATCACCAATGATCTGAGAAGTAGGGTGATTCTTCATAGTAGAAGTGAGAACTCCTCCTTCAAAAAGTCTGGTGTCTTCAATCTCATTCTCCAAGTTGCCAATATCTTCATCTTCAGACTATCTTTCATCAACATGAGGATGAACCTCTTCATATAAATTGGAAGGTTCACCTTGTTCAAAAGTAGAAGAGAAAAGATGTGCAAAAGTGTTGTCAACGCCTGAACCTTGGTTGTCAGCGTGTGGGCTAACAACGCTTGAACTATTGTTGTCAACGTCTGAGCCATCAACGTCTGAATTGGTCTTGTCAGCGCTAGAATTGCCTTTGTCAGTGCCTGAAGGACCATGCATGTTGTTATCTGGTGGTACTTGGGGACCACTATTATCTTTTCCAGCAGCAACAGCATCAGCAAAAGCATTTGTCCACATGGGAATTGTGACATATTCTAGTATAGGAGATGAATTTTCTGCTTGTGATCCAACCTTTTCATGAACCTGTGTACCTGAAACATCAACAACTTGTTCTTCCACAACATTTGAAGTTACCTTCACAATGTCTGGATTAGTGACATGCATATAATTTAAAGTCCTAGATAAAGGTTCCAAGTCAAACAACCAATTTGGACCACTTTCTGGATCACTAGGTTTACTCTCTAAAAACCTAACATGTACTCTTTCAAGTATACGTTTTTCCTTTTTAAGATAAACCCTATACCCCTTGCTCTGCACTGAATACCCCATGAAATAACCTTCATCACCTTTTGCAATAAATTTACCTAAGGCATCACTAGTATTTAAAACAACTAAATGACAACCAAAAGGTCTGAGAAAACCAATATTAGGTTTTCTTCCCCAAAGTAACTCATAAGGTGTTTTGTTTTGTATTTTGTTGACCAATGCTCTATTTTGAACATAGAAAGCTGTATTAACAGCCTCAACCCAAAAGGCTATAGGGAAATGAGCATCAACCAACATGGTTCTGGTTGCTTCAATTAGGGTTCTATTTTTCCTCTCAGCAACCCCATTTTGCTGTGGGGTTCTGGCAACACTAAATTGCCTAGTAATTCCCTTCCTGGCACAAAAATCATCTAACACTTGATTCCTGAATTCACCACCATTATCACTCCTAAGCATTTTAACTTCATTACCAGTTTTCTTCTCAATCTGAGTGATAAAATCAATTAAAGTGTCAGCTGTGTCACTCTTCATAGCTAAAAAGAAAGTCCAAGTAAACCTAGAAAAGTCATCTGTGATGACAAAGCAGTAGGACTTACCATTCAAACTTTCTATATTGGTTGGACCAAAGAGGTCCATATGAAGCAAGTGAAGAGGTCTAGAACTAGAGTGTACATGTCTGGACTTGAATGAGACCTTGTGTTGCTTGCCTTTAAGACATGCAACACAAGAGTGGTCATTGTGGAAGGCCTTTTCAGGCAAACCATCAACCAAGCCAAGTCTCACAAGCCTGTTTATATTTTTAAAGTTTATGTGCCCTACTCTCCTGTGCCATAAATTACTTTCATCTACTGAAGCTTTAGCATAAAAACAAGACATATTGTTATTCATTCTAATCTCATTCAGATTCACATTGTATATGTCTTTATGCCTAGGTGTTCTATAGTCAATATATTTCTCATCAGGGATCTTATAATCCTTGCTTAACACCAAACATCAAGTATCAGTAAACAGAACTTTATTTTTGTTATCACAAACTTGTGATACACTAAAAAGATTGTAATCAAGTTCCTTTACCAAAAATACGTTCTCAAAACGCAAGTTCTTGGTGAGAAGTGTTCCTTTGCCTGTGATAGTAACATATCCGCCTCCAAAGTAAACCTTATCACCATCCTTAATGGGAGTGAAGTTAGTAAGATAATCTTCCTTCCCTGTCATGTGCCTTGAGCATCCACTGTCCCAATATCCATAATCATTGACCTGTTTTTGAATGCCCTGCACATAAAGAAAACAAGTTAGTTTTCTTTGGGAACCCAAGCCTTAGCAGACTTGGATTCATCTGGTTGTTCAACAAGAACAGACTTAGTTCTCATAACAACCCCATGTTCATCCTTCTTTGGATGAAATACCCAGTTAACCCCATAGGTTTTGTAATGACCTTTGAAATGTAATTAAATCTGTTGCAGGTCATTGAAATCCCATTATCATTAGGGTTTTGATCTTTCTTAGGTCTCCATGTCAAACTTGAAGAAGCTTTAGACCCCTTACCCTGTGGTTGCAAATATTTAGGTCTGGTCACGTTTCTGTCAGCGTTGGAATTGGTCTTGTCAACGCTGAAATTACCCTTGTCAGCGTTGAACCTAGGGTTTGCTACAGAAACCCATTGCCTATTAGACCAAGTATTTGTCTTTTGAAATGGTCTTTGTCCATGAGTGTTAGACCCTCTAGTGAAGAATGAGGCAGGTCTAACAACTTGTGGACTTTGCTGCACACAAGGTTTGGGTCTGACAACGTTTGATTTTCTAACAACGTTGACTTTGGAAGCGTTGACACACTTATATGCTAAATGTGAAAAGCTACCACAAGTGTAACAGGCTTTTTTAGACACAATCCTAGGTCTAGATAAGAAGAAGCATGTTCCATCATTGCTAACTTGGCTCTTAGGTGACCTAGTATTCCTATTCATCTCTGCATACTTAATGCTAGGTTTTCTAACAGTGTTTGAGCCAAGGTCAACAGCCTTACCAGTGATTGGGTTTGTAACCTTAATGGGGGTTGACTCATTTGGACTTTCACATAACAAGCCACCCTTAACAAATAAGGTAGGGTTAGCTTTCTTCCATTCATTCAAGTCAGTCAACTTCTGTTGATACTCTTCAACTGGGGTAACAACTCTTGGTGGAGGAATGAATTCCTCCTCTTGGAGTTCTGGCAAACCAATCAAAGATAGGTCCTTATGTTGGACACCATAGAAGTCACCAGCTGGTGGTGGAACCACAGAGTAGTCTTTCATCCCAATCCCAGTCATGTCCTTAGGACCCCTTTGTTTACTCACACATTCTCCTAGGGTTTGTGTGGCCTTATCAAATCTTTGAATTTTAAGGCCAACATTATCTTTATTCTTAATGGCCTCATCTAACTTAGCCTGTAGCTCACCATTAACCCTTTCCATAATGCTCCTAATATCATTACTAGCATTCAACTCATGTTTTAAGATATTTATTTTATCTTTTAAATCAAATTCCATTTTCTTGTATTCAGAAACTGTCTTCTCAGTTTGAGTGAGAGCTAGTTCGTAATTAGACAGTTTGCATCTTTTAGTACTCACATCATCTAATAATCTTAACACCTCTTTGTTAAGTTTCTCAGTATTTAACCTACAACCCTTACTACAAAAAGCATCATCGTATACCTCATTATCAGATGAAGAGGAGGAGTGTGCCATGAGAGCATATTGAACATGCTCTTCTTCTTCTATCTCAGCAACCAAAGCTTTATCTTCTTCCACATCCTTAGCAAAATAGCTCCAGTCCCATCCCATACCATTAATTCCTTGAACTACAACCATGGCCTTAGGATCTTGAGCTTTAACAATTTGACTAGAGGGTTTGCCAGCATCAGATCTTCTAGGAGATATGCATTCCCTCATGAAGTGCCCCATACGATGACAATTATAGCATTCAACCTTTGATTTATCAAATCCAGCTGTGTCCTTTGCATTGAAGGTCATATTCTTCTTAAACCTTCTATTCCACCTGTTTGCTCTTATACTAGCAAGAGCCATGTTCCATTTAATATCCATCTCTTCCAAGTGCTCATCACTTATCTGCTCAAGGTCCTCATATGTAATCACTGAACCATTGGGCAAAGAAGCAATATAAGCACATACAGTATCCAGATCCAAACCAGCAGGTTTAACTCTTGGTGAGTCACTTTTGTATGTGTCAGCGTCTGAATAGGAGGCATTGACAGGACATGTTCCAGCGTTGACACATGATGATCCAGTAACTGGATGCATGTAAGAGTCCTTCTGATTAAATTGACCTTCACTATGAGAGAAGAAGGCCATATTACTGTTGGTAGACTTGCTTCCATGCTCCAATAGAGTTTCATTCTCCAACAGCCTCAATTTGTTGTAGATATCATCAAAAGTAGAACTTTTGTGAGTGTTGTTGGCAAGTATAGATCTTGCCTCAATCTTCCACGCATCACCAAGGCTTTTAAGAAAAGTGGCATTGATGTCAACATCACCAAGTTGTGTCCCCATGAAGGATAGCTTGCTTGTAATGTCAAGCAGTCCGCTTCTCACACTGCTAAGCTTCTCATTAGGTTGAGCCTTGAAAACAGCATACTCATGCATGAGTTGCTTCTTCTTCTCTTCCCTAGTATCATCATTGCCACCATATGCAACTTCAAGAGCTGCCCAAAGGTCTTTTGCAGAGTCATAACCTCTGTATTTATGCCGGTTCTCTTGTCCTAAAGAGAGTTTCAGAATGTTTAGGGTTTTCATATCAACCCTTCTCTTTGCTATGTCTTCAGCAGCCACAACTCTACCATCCTCTGGCTTTTCTTTCTTGTCTGCTTCTGAACATCCAGCAACAGCTGCTCTTCCAGCAATAGCATTAGCAATCTTTTGGGCTTTATTGAATGTGTTTCCATATTTAATAATCTCCCAGAGAGTGTCGTCATAGATCCCCAGATATTGTTCAAAGTTGAATTTCCACAATTCAAAGTTGGTTGCATCAAGCATGGGAATCTTGATGTTTGGTAATGGTGAGGAGGAGGAGGTGGGTACTTCTGGATTTGACATGATGTTGTTAGGGTTTTTGTGAAAATTAAGATCAAAAGTTCCTCAACAAGCTCTGATACCACTTGTTGATCCCAAACTTAGATCGATTTAGCTTTATGTATACGAGATTAGATCAAGTAATACACTTAGAGAAACCTTTGTATATGTATATGACAATCTAAGTGTTATGCGGAATTAACACTTAAACAAGAACACACAAGATATAAACAAACTTTCACTTTGATTAATGATATCAAACTTGCTTACAATGAAAGTAGTTTACGTATGAAAACTTATATTGAACATTAACCTAAAGGTCTTCTTTTATAGACATAAGAAGCCTTGTACAATAATCTACGTATCAGCTATTCTAGGTAAAGATAAATATAAAAAATACATTGTTGTTCCTATCTTTACTAGAAGTAATCTAGAATACAATACACGCGTAGAGTATATCCTTCCATCAGTGCTTGTCTTCAATGTATCAACGCTTGACTTTGTCTTGTCAACGCTTGATCTGTCAGCGTTTCTTTTACTCCTGTCAACGCTTGTTTTACTCTTGTCAGCGCTCAAGTAGACTGGCTATAATTTATTCCCAACAACGAAAAGATTGGAATCGTAGTGTTTTATCTTTGTCTGGTGTTATTCGCAGAAAGGTATGAAGGTTTATTATGGCGGCAAGAAATTTTCACTGTATGTAACACAGTGAAATGGAGGTTGGGGGTATGTATACCTCTAGGGTTCACTGTTTAGTCACACGAGTACACGCCGCGTATTGTCCACTTGCACAATCTAATGGTGGCAGATGAATCGCCTAGCTGACTTGTCTTGTGTTTTTTCACATTTACCAAGCTAGTGGATGATAAATGCTAGGTAGGTACAGGTCTTGGCTGGAGAATTTAAAACTTCTTCGCTACACTTCTTTTTTCCTACCAACTCAGTTTCAAGTGCGATCGCGTTACTTTTATAGTCGAGTAGCCGTGACACGCCATACGCCTATTAGACTTGGGGGACATGATGACGTATAGTCCATAGTCGGGCTGAAAACCCGACCCACGGGTACTACCCGTATCCAATCAATTACTAATGGGTTATGATAGACAACGGCGAAGTCCATGAGGCCCAATAAGCTATAGTCGCACACGGTTTCATGAAAGCCGCACTCTGACCACACGCGATAGAGTCAAACATAATCATAGTCTACTTAGGATTATGATTCACCTAAGTTAATAGGAGATACACTCTCCTTATTTACGAGATAAGGATCTCGTTGTATATGGTAATTATCTTTTACTTAGGCTACAAGATTAGGGAAGCGCAACTAGGGTTTCACCGGGTATAAAAGGAACACTCGAGGTTCCACAAAGGTACGATCTAAGATGCACTAAAACCCTTACTAACCCTCTCAAACCGATTACTTACTCTCACACCGGAGTCTAATCGTGGGATAAATTCCCACGGTAAGCCTAACAGTGTCTGTTCTTTTGTGTGTGCAGGGTCTTCATATCAGTTCACTTGGTGAAAGAGCCGGAGTCCTTAAGACCCGAATTAAGTCAAATTTGGGTCAAGCGCGGTCCATCCAACTTTTATATCAACAACATGCAAGGATCCCAATATTAAATCAATTTCATCCACCAACATATTGCTTATGGCTTGATTTGGGGAGTGGATGTGGATGCAGGAAACCTACTATTTGGAAACCTTGTTGAAAAGGTCAGAGGAAACAAAAAGAGGAAAGAGATAAGAACATTTGTTACTCACGTTTTCTCCCTCATATCATTGAAAATCTCTTAGGTGATAGATATCTTAACTATGAACTACATTCTCTTAAACCTAACACATTACTGTCTACAAGGTGCCTGGACCTAATGATGTTCTTTTGACGGCTCACATGTTGAATGTTGCAAGAAACTTGACCTTTAGGTCTAATTCTTTGATCCATTCGTCTAAGAAGGTTAATACTATTGGAGCCTCTGATAAGTCTAAGTCCAAGGCCTTTGTGCAAAGCTCTACGCAACCCAAAGGAGAAATGGATATGAGATTGAAGGATAAGTCAATCCCAACTTCTTCCCAACCCACAATCACTCAAGCTACCAGGAAGAAGAACTCTAGAAAGAAAACCTCTGTTCATCAGCAAGCTGGAGAAACATATTTCTCAACTGACAATCAACTAGTGTCTAGTTCCTCTAAGTCACCAGAGGAGGTAGGAACCCAGACTAAGACCGTTTTTGTCACACATGTATACAACATTTTTAATTTTTAGAGGTTCTACAAGGAGCCACTCTAAAACTTCTGTAGGAGAGAGTGGTGAAGTATAGGGTTATCCTCGGCCTATTAGAGTGTATGTGTCTGCACTTAGGATTCCCTAGCCTTATGTACACTCTGTCTTAGCACCAGGGAGTGATTTATTTATGTATATGTCTCAACCCAAAGTGTCTGAATGTCACTCGATCTGTGGGTTCCATCATTGTAAAAGAGTCTCAAGGGTTTATCCTTGGGGGGGGGGGGGGATGAATAATCACCTTCAACCTTCCTGAGGCAGCGTAACAGGTGACCATTACCTTCATTTTAATTCACACTTGAAAAATTCCTAAGGATTTATCCTTTGGGGGGCTGAATAATCACCCTCAGTCTTCATGAGACAACGAATTACGACCATATCCCTTATAATTTTCACAATTAAAAGACTCCCAATGATTTATCATTTAGAGTGGCTGAATAGTCACTCTAAGCCTTTATGGGACAGCAAAACGCTGTCCATTCCCTTCATTATAAATTCACAAATGTTACTAACTCAAACTTTACATGCATCAAATGTGTCAATAACGATTGAAAAGCCTACCTCTAAAACTGCAGTGTTGATTGATGTCAAGCTTGTGTCAAATGATGAACAGGCAGCTGATGGTGACACATAGATGGTCCATAAACAAACTCATACAAAAGATGACACCAATCTTATTGGACTACAGGCACATCCAAATGAAGAATATTTTTTAATAAGTGTGGAACTCCTTTCTAATCCAGAGTCAATGTTTGATGACGATTTTATCTCTGGTGAGATATGGATGAAGACGAAGGAACAAAGGTCTCTAAAGATTAATTTATCCTTGATCCTACATCTCCGCCAGAAAATGCCCCAATGTTCTCAGCACATGAGATAGCTATGCACAAAGAGTTTGATACTCTGAACAAACAGAATGGTGGTTGCCAGTTGTTACTTAAGAACTACAGCAAAAGGACCACCAACAAGCATTGCAACTGTTTATTATTGATATCAAGGAGATCACGAACCACTCAAAAGAAGATCAAGACCAAGGTTGTGACAGTGTTATGCGCCTCAAAGCACTACAGGTAAGGCACAACCAGCTGATACTAGGGGGGGGAGAAGAGTCTTATCACAACCGCGCATGTCAATAAGAAGAGGATCGGTTCACTTGTGTTTGAAGACATCCCTAATTATAGAACCTTAATCACACTAACTCCTATATCAACCATATCACCATCTCTCATGGCACCTATTTCAGATACTCAGTGAAAGAATCAACTATTAACACATCTGCCTACACATGATCGTTGGACCTAGCTTTACTTCAAGAAAATCTATCTGATAATACAGATGCTGATATGACCGAAGGTGGAGACAACTCATGCACCTTAACACTACTTCAAACACATAACAAGCCTGAGGAGTCTGAACAACCACCCCAAAAACGACTAAGGGTTGCTCTTGAACAAATACCCAAGGTCGTATACCAACAACCACCTATGTCATACACTTAGTTCTCTGATAATCTGTTCAAGGGAGCTGAGTTAATCTTCTCGCATGTCTCTCTAAAGAAACTAGACAGATGCAAACAAATAGTATTGGTAGATAATGAGGAAAGATTCAAGAAAATTGCTTCTACGTTAGAAGGGGGAAGGGGGGGGGGGGGGGGGGTTGTTCCAAAACTGATGAATCAAACTTCTCAACCTTCAGAGCTGCTGGTGAAAAACACATGACTACAAAGGAAATGCAAACACAGCTTGAAGAAATGAAAAGGTTAGAAAATGTCAAGAATGCAAAAGAACTGAATGAGGCCAAGCTCAAAAGAATGAACCCTTCACAAAGAAAGGAACATAGAGACACTCTGAAGGAGATTGAGCAAAAACACACAGAGCAAATGAAGAAAATAAAGGCTCATGAATATGATGCCTGTATGCAAAACAGACTTCACCAGATGAAATCACCAAGTTCAAAAAATACAATAGACAACCAAGTCAACCTCGTACCATTATTAATAGAGAATGTTGTAAAGAGTTAATGTTGTTCACTTTGTAATATTTTATAGCATTAACTCTTTCAAACTCACACAAAATCAACCGTTTACTTTGAAAGACCCTTAGATTTTGCTTGTAAACTTAACATACTTGTTAAGTTTGCTTGTCCAAAGGGTATAGCATATATTGCCATTCAACTTGTGTGATTTATAACACATTGTACTTTGATTTAGATCAATAAAGTCTTATATGTTTAAAAAGTATTTTTGGTGTTATTATTCCTTACTTATTGTTTTTGTCGTATATGAGGGACTTTCATTAAATTATAGTGGTTAGATTAGCAAGTTTATGACATAGACACGGTCTCGTCCGGGTCTGAATGTATCGTTTAATTATATAATAGTGTGAAATCACAAGGAGATGATAAATGATTAAACATAATATGAAGCCAAAACATATGATGAATATGATATGAAGCCAAAATATATATTGATAGCCAATTACATAATGTTTCAATTGATCACAGATTTGATACTAATTGATCTCAATCACATTAGCTTTTCTATTGAAAAAAAAACATTTACACATTCAAACTACATATAAGGTTACACAGTTGTTCAAATGAGATTTGAACATACTACATGTACTCCATTAGGCAACAAACTCTTAAATTCTATGTACTGTATATATAGCTCATTTTACTTTCAGTTTTGACACAAGTATATCCTAGGCAAACTCAGATAACCAATGTTCAAGAAAAAACAGGCTTCTATAGAAAAATAACTAACAACCAATATAGTATAGAGAAAAGTTATTTTGAAATTGTTGTTCTACCGAATTAGATTACATTATCAGATTTGATCAAACTTGTCATTCTATTTTTCTTCTCGATCAAAAAAATATGGCAAACAATCTATATATTTAGAAATAATTCGTGAAAAACCAGAGTTGATTATTCAACCTAAGCAAACCTTATTTAAAAATTAAAATTTATAATAAAATATTATTAATAATAAATTGAGCATACAATATAAGGTAACAACAGCCTGGAAATAAAAAAATGGTAAAGACTCAAAATTTCTCACTGCATCTGAACCCAAACACCTGGACTTGGGATATCTTTGTGAACAACAAATAGAATATAATTCCCTGCCGGAGCAATGTTACCCGAAGGAGGTGTGGTTACAACGACTTGGTATCTTGACTTCCCCATAATCTTGGAAGCGACGCCATTTTCGAGTTTCAACAATCTTTGATTCATAGAAAACGAGTGTGTGTTAAATGAAGGTGACACCATCGTTACTTCGACCGAGTTTGCATCAAAAATGCCCGAGACTGTAAACGCAATGAGCATTTTTTTCCCATAGCGAAGTTTAGTATTTCTGACGGGCAAGATAATACTCGGGCGTAGGTCAGATGAGTTTGAATCCAAATAAGAAGGGGAAAACGCCTCTAAACTCAGTTCAGTAGGATAAAGTGTGTTTATGAATTCGTATTTATCGTGTGCATTACTACCACCAACAAGAACACGTCCATCGCGTAGTAGAACCGCTGTGGAATGATACACTCTAGGTTTAGAGCTTGGGTTTTGCACCTCAAATCTAGACGCGAGTTCATTATTAGGGTGGTAAATTACTGGAGTGAGAACTGGGTTCCTACCAAGTTCCCACCCTGCAACTCCAGCCGAAACACCATTGATTATCAAAACACGGCCATTGGGGAGCAACAACATATCACCCATGACTCGTGCAAAAGGCATGGTCTCCATGATCCATTGGGGGTTGACATCAGATATTTTTATCCGCCCACATGTATCCAATGCTCCATCAAATACGCCTCTATTTGCATTGACGAAAGCTCCTTTTGGGGCACCCCCGCAAACCAATACTTCAACCTCGGTTACCGTCCCTTGTTTTATAAGCAAAGGCAGTAGTACTGCCGAGCCCGTACTTGGATAACTTCTTGGTTGACCACCGGGCATCGTGGGGTAAGTCTTTACAACTAGGTTGTTTGAGTAGTCGAACAATATAGCACGATTGTTGGCAAAAATGAACAGATTTCCATCAGGATAAAGAAATACAAATGGGTATAGATTATTCTCAATGTTAGGGTCGTTGGTTTGAACCAAAAAGGGCAAACTGGGAGCGTTCTCAGTAGCTGACATCTTTGGGTAGAACTCATAGCTAAATGCTTGGCGTCCTCCGATGATAATTTGCCTCCCATCAGGTAATATATGATTAGTGGCATACCATCGTGATTTACTCACACCATTTGGAAACTCTTGCCAGTCGCATGAATCACAAGATTTGTAAGTTCGGACAACACGGTAACCATCATCAAATCCACCAGTTTGGACTAATGTACCATCTGGCATTAAAGTTCCCGAGGAACACCAGACATTAGTAAGTACCATTAGTGGACGTACAGAGTTTGATGCAACATCATATTCAACAGAATGAGCAGAACAATCAGTTGAGTTGGGACGACATCTGCCCTCTGGAAGAGATATGTTGGATGTCCCAAAATCCGTCCGGTCATACATGACAACACGGTCGTTTGGAAGTAACTGCATGTGCATGGCGGAGATGCCTACGCTAGGGAGCAGGAGGGACCACGAACCACCTGCGGCGGGACATGGTTGGGCATTGATGAGGAAGAGAAGAAAGACAAAGAGGAGGAATGAAGCAGGAGCCATATACATTTCGTATTAGTGCTTTTGTTATCGACTTTGTCAATTCTGATAATTTGTGTTGTAGAAGGTGTTGATGGTGGCTTTAAATACAAGCTGAAGTAATCATAGTATGAATTTGAGAACCATTTGGTCAACTTTAATAATTTAGGATTAATTCCATTTGGTCAGTTTACAACCATGAACTATCCTCTCTTAATATTATAACAAGAGCAATTACAATAAGCGTATCCACTGTTTGATCTTGTTTTGCTGTCAATATGAAGTATGGAATGTTTGTTATTGTCTAATCATTAATGTGAAAAACTCAAAATTGAACCTTCCAATTTTCTCTTTTGAAATTGAAATTATGTGCCTATCTAGACAGCATAAAAACTATTGTACTTCATATCTATCTGTATTTGCACACATAGGAAGCTCGTCTATTATCTGTATAGTATACGTATGTTTGTACTGAGTGCTTCCACACGTCCACCAAGTATGAGTGTGGGCGTGTGGCAATGAGCATGGAAACGAAAGGGACCACGCCATCATATGATTCGCGATTCTAATTACTCTGTCATTTTGTTGAGGCGTGACTATACAAGAGATGTACGAACGATACCCCATGTATTTCAAATTTTGATTCACTAAGCATAACCACATTCTCTTAGATTGTCACAATATTAACTTCAATATATTTCCTGCTTCAAATCGATCAGGTGCGTTTTGAGTCCTAAAGCTATTAGAGTTTTGGGGTACACTTTAGACATCAATTCGATCAAGTAATATATGCAAGAAAGGAGAGCTAAGTAAAACCAAATACAGTAATAGTGCAACCATGAATATCATGGTAAAGGCATGTGCATTTATCTATTAGTATTGCAAAACTGATGCAAAAGATGTAGACCATCACCATCACCCGAGTCGTTTTGTTCGAAGCTATCCAAGACGTACACCGTACGGTACATCAGGTCTCTGTTCATAGCTTCTTGCTATGTTAATAAAATTGCCAAAAAAAAATATTTTGAACTCAATTACCTTTGGTAGGTTGTGTTTGACATTCCTTCAATCAACCAATTCTTTCTGTACCTGTATTCAGTTTATGTTCAAAATTGAAAAGGTTTTATTTCCCTTAGGTGCATGCATAGAAGTAACTAGGAGGAGAGGAATTGAAGTGCATACCAAATTAATAATTAAACATTTTGTGTCTGCCAATGATTAATTATCTTAGGAATTGGAACAAATCGAATGATATCCAAATTAAATATGTAGACTTCCATTCAAGAACACGATTGTTAAACAATTATTTTTTCATTCTCAATCTCATGCATAATTTTTTTAAAGAAATTTCACTCGGTAAATAGATTATTCCAAAAAATAGTTAAGTGCATAACATGTAAGTGAATTGACAATATCATACATTTGACTCATAAGACACCAAACATAAACCATATTTTGTCATGACCACGAAGATTAATATCCATCATATTACACACGCTACAAGAAAACAAAGAACAGATGACGGGAGTTTCTCTGGCGACACAATGTCGCCAGGGATAACCCCTCTCCCTGGCGACAACGCTGACGTGGAGGTAAAGTAGGTTTAATTTTTGGTCAAAGTTTAACTAGGGTTTCCCTGGCGACATGTCGCCAGGGATACTCCGTCCAAAATCAGATACCAAGTGAAAGAGCGCGAAATTTTCCCTCCAAAGTATCCCTGGCGACACGTCGCCAGGGATACTTTGTCCCAACTTATCCCTGGCGACATGTCGCCAGGAAAAACTCGTCCATCGTATTTAACAAAAACTAATTTTGCTAATTACCTGTCAAGATTATCCCTGGCGACATGTCGCCAGGGAAACCTTTGCCATTTGTGATAGTTTCAAAATTAAACACAAAATGTGTGGCGGGCTTTTACCCGCCAAATCCCAAATGTTTCCCTGGCGACATGTCGCCAGGGAAACTCCCTGTCATATATTTATTTAGTTTTTGCTTGTTAATTATTATTTTAACTATCGATCCGATGTTATTTAATTTTTGCGACGTTTATATAATAAAAATGAGAAATTTATAAAACAAATATTTATTTATTCCAAATAATTATTATTTTAACTATCGATCCGATGTTATTTTATTTTTGCGACGTTTATATAATAAAAATGAGTCATTTATAAAACAAACATTTATTTATTCATAATATTATACATAGCCCTTGTGGAATCAAATGGAAAACTTATAAACAGACATTACTAATCAACTTAAAGTTCGTGAAGTAGTGCAGCCGATTACTACTCAACGCTACGATTTTTCATTTCATTTAAAAGCTCATGAAGTATTGCAGCCGATTGACATGCGTGGTCTTCAGGATGCCTTTCCATTTCTAGTCTTGCCTCTAACATCTTTATCTTTAGATCTTTGATCTTGCAATTTGAGCACTCAGTGGGTGCAGATTGAGAAGGACCTGTAGAAGAACTTAGATGTGAACCTTGAGGTGTTGAAGATCCAGGGGAAGATCTTATACGGAGTTCGAGATCAAAATCATCCTTCCATTTAAAATATTTACATCCATAATCATCTGTTTTTGGCTGTTACAAAGTAAACAAATAACATGACATGTCATTTTAATAATCACACGTATTACATAACTAAAACAATTGATTGTTTACCTTCGAAAAAGGACATGCATAGTAGAGTTTACCAAAGCTATGAGGTTGATGTGACTGTCTCAACACAATATATCCCTTTCTACATGTACACTTATAAGCTTCACGGGGATCCATCTGCTACCAAATCAGGTGGTGGTGGTGGTGAGTTTGGTAGGAGATGATAAGTGTGTGTATGTGTGATCTGCTGATGATAAGTGTGTGTGAATCCTTTTATGGTCAAAAAGTGAGGGAAATGGTTAACATTTTCCCGCCAACGTTTTCCCGCCAATAGTTAAACGTTGGATGTTCAATTGATGACCCGGTTTGTTATGGTTGTACGTTGGATGTTCAATGGATGATCCGGTTTGTTATGGTTATACGTTGGATGTTCAATGGACGACTCGACATGTGTTGGTTACACGTTAGATGTTCAATAAATGAGTCGGCATGTCTTGGTTAGACGTTAGATGTTCAATGGATGAGTCGGTATGCATTTGTTAAACATTAGATGTTCAATGGATGAGTCGGTAGATGAGCTGGCAACATAGCTATGTTGAGCTGGCAAATGACTATACTCGTTGTGTAAGCTATTTTGGTGAGGTTACATCAAATGAAAAGCTTCTTTCTTTTGTTCAAACTTACGTGAAAGCTTCTGATATACCTTATTTATCTCCACCCAATGCTGTTGTTCCTACTATGTTATCCCCGTTAACTAAATCAAATACGTTCTTGCTTCTAAACTGGCTTAAGATTTTAAGGACAACCGGGACTTGTTTGCCGGAACTCTTTTTGTCATCGATTCAAAACGGAAGCTGGTTAAAGATTTATTTGAATGGTTGTTCTGGGTACAAACCACCTTCTGAGTCGTTCATGCTTGAATCATCACTGGTGTATAATCTTCATAATGAATCGGTGCTTGTTGATATCCCATTGGTAGATGAGAAATTTTATGGTGATGAGATAAAGAATTACAAACACGAGTTGAAAACAATAGGTGTTAGGTTTGAGATTCAAGAGGCTTGTGAATTTACGGGGAAGCATCTCAGGTCTCTTGCAGCTTCTTCGAAGCTTACGAAAGATAGTGTTTTGGCAATACTTAAATTTATCAAGTATGGAAACATAATAGTTTCAATGTCGACAGAACTAAAGAAACTCGGTGTTTTGGTGGAATCTGAGGATACAATTAAAGAGTTTACTCGAACTTTCAAGCGACAGGCTTCGTCATCTTCAATTAGTAACCAAAATGTTTTTTCGTTTCTGGAGTGCTGTAGAAAGTTGAACAAGATGGAGGTCAAATTCCCTTCAGAACTCAAGGATTGCATATCGGAAGAGAAGTGGCTAAGAACAGAATTAGGTGACTACATATCACCCAATGATTGCATTCTTTCCGGTACAGATTGGTTACCCATTTCTTCAATTGCACTTCTTCCGTTCATCGATGACAGTGATAATTCTTACGGAAGTGGGATACATCAACACGGATTGGAATTAAAGGAGTTAGGTGTGACTATCAATTTCAAAGATGCTGACAAGTTTATTGCTTGCTGTTCTCTTCTGAATGGGAACCTTTCTTGAATTGCAGTGATGGTCCGTTCATTGATGAAGAATATTAACTGATATCAGCAGCGGATGCCGGTTGGTTGCCGGTTGCCTCAACTTTCACTCAGATTTCGAAATTGTTTGTCGAATCTACAGTTACTTGTGTGATAAATGCTGAAGAAAAACGAATGATACATTGGGACAAACTGAACAACAAATTCTTTCTGCAGAAGTTGGATAGATCTTCCAGCTATAAGAACGTTATGACATATGCTTCTCAGTTTAGTGAAGCGATAGCGGACGGGATGTTGTGTGAGAATGAAGAACATGTAACCAAGCTTGGTTAGACGTTAGATGTTCAATGGACGACTCGACATGTGTTGGTTACACGTTAGATGTTCAATAAATGAGTCGGCATGTCTTGGTTAGACGTTAGATGTTCAATGGATGAGTCGGTATGCATTTGTTAAACATTAGATGTTCAATGGATGAGTCGGTATGTTTTGGTTACACGTTAGATGTTCATTGGATGAGTCGGTATGCATTTGTTAAACATTAGATGTTCAATGGATGAGTCGGCATGTCTTGGTTACACGTTAGATGTTCATTGGAAGAGTCGGTATGCATTTGTTAAACATTAGATGTTGAATGGATGAGTCAGCATGTCTTGGTTACACGTTAGATGTTCAATGGATGACCCGGTTTGTTATGGTTATACGTTTGATGTTCAATGGATGATCCGGTTTGTTATGGTTATACGTTGGATGTTCAATGGACGACTCGACATGTGTTGGTTACACGTTAGATGTTCAATAAATGAGTCAGCATGTCTTAGTTACACGTTAGATGTTAAATGGATGAGTCGGTATGCATTTGTTAAACGTTAGATGTTCAATGGATGAGTCGGTATGTGTTGGTTACACGTTAGATGTTCAATAAATGAGTCGGCATGTCTTGGTTACACGTTAGATGTTCAATGGATGACTCGACATGTCTTGGTTACATGTTAGATGTTCAATGGATGAGTCGGTATGCATTTGTTAAACGTTAGATGTTAAATGGTTACCGAATTAGAATAAATCGAGAAACTAAACGGAATAAATCGGAATGAATTTAGAAATTAAACTGACCGGGATGATATAGTTATTTTATAAATAATAATAATTATTTTATAAATTGTAATAATAATAATTATTATTTTATAAATAATAATAATTATTATTATTATTTTATTACTAATTATAATAATACATAAGTAACAAGAAATTTTATTTTCACAAAAATTATCCCTTGCGACATATTTGACTATCCCTGGCGACATGTCGCCAGGGATAGTTTCCCTGGCGACATGTCGCCAGAGAAGGTTTGGGAGATACGACAAAACAATTTAGGTACGTGTATATGCGTTGAAAAGTCAAAGGTATCCCTGGCGACATGTCGCCAGGGAAACTTTGTCACACCCCTCCAAAATGTTTCAATCACGCGCGCTTTTGGCTAAACGACAAAAGTCAAAAGTATCCCTGGCGACATGTCGCCAGGGATTGTCGCCGGGGAAAAAAAGACCTTTTTGACCAGATCTGCTTCTCTTTTCTCACAACACTTATAAAAAAAACACATCCACACCCTTCGCTGCTCTTGTTGCTGTATCATCACCACCACCACTCTCCTTCACACCCTTCGCTGCTATATCACCACCACCACCACTCACCACCACCACTCACCATCTCTCTCCTCCACACCTGCACATGTGCACTCACCACCACTCACCACCACTCACCACCATCTCCAGTCACCAACACCACCACCACGCCATCTACATTCACCGGCACCACCACCACCGCAATCTATATTAAGGCTTTTTATATAATTTATATTGTAATTGATAGTTTAAGGTTTTTTTTATATATATATTTTTATAATTTATATTGTAATTGATTTTTTATATAACTTATATTATAATTGATAGTATATTTGGTTTTGTTTTTACATATCCGGTCACCGCAGCCGAGTCCCGACCGTAGCCGAGCCCGACCACAGCCGAGACCCGACCGCAGCCGAGCCCCGACCACACCCGCGCAAGAGTGATCGTGCAGGATAAGTTTAATTTGACGCCACACAAGAGTGATCGTGCAGGATAAGTTTAATTTGACGCCACACAAGAGTGATCGTGCTAGATGGAAGGATATACGTGGCGGCATCAATCAAATGCTTACAAAGAGTTACAATTCTCGAAAAAATACGCTCAAGACAAAGCATTGGGTCCGAGACATCGATACCGGCACGGTAGATATCGGCAGAGTCCGCAGCGAGCGTCTAGAGGAAATTACTTCCGAGGACTGGGAAAAACAGATCGCACTTTGGAGTAATCCGGATTATGAGAAAAGATGCCTGACGAACTCCCAGAACCGGTCTAAGCAGAAGACGCCGAGTCGGCAGGGATCCCGATCGTTGGCACGCCTTCGAGACCAAGTGGTGAGAAATTCTATAATTAATTTACATACATATATGTCTTTGATTATATGTTTTGGTGTGTTGTGATTTTTTGTTTTGAATTTGCTTCATTCTATATATGCGTGTCTATGTATGTACAGACGCAAGCTGCAACTGAAGCTGATGTGCCACCCCCGACTGTCATTGATCACTTCTTCATTGCGCACACCGACCAGGATGGGAATTTTCCTTGCGATGCGGACCGCGTTATGTATGTAAGTATTTTTTTTTAATTAATTAATTAATTTTTTTTTGGATATCCTTGGTTTTTTACTATTCCATGCCGATAAATAATGTCCAACCCGACTAATAAATAATATACTAACTGTCGTTTGTTTTTGTCACTTCACTAGGAAAGGATGCTTGCGATGAAGGCTGAAGGCAAACATACAGACGACGAGATCAACCGTATCGTCCGAAGTGGAAAGCAGCGAGGCCACATGCCCGGTGTCGGCCAGATAGTGCCGAGAAGGACTGCTCACTATATTCCTCCTCCTCCTCCCATCGACCCACGGTTGGAACAAGCGGCTCAAGTGTTTAACTTTATGAGAAGTGACGATAGGTTTGCCGATGCGTTCTCAGCATTTCTATCGGGTGGTGCTAGCGGGAGTGGCACGGGAGGCAGCGGCAGTGGCGCCGGTGGGAGTGGCGGGAGTGGTAATAATAATGTCGACGGGTAGAATGGCAATAATGGTTAGTATGCTTGTCTTGTTTTTCCTACCTTAGCATGCAAGTTTAATAATTGTAAACCCCGAATTGCAAGTTTAATAAGTGTAACTAGGAACTTTGTACTCAAGTTGTGACATATGTATTTGTATTGATCGAGAGGTTACATGTTATTGTGTTTTGGTACTAGATTCGTGGTAGATTTTTAGTATTTGTATCTTCAGGTTTTATATTTGTATTCCCAGGTTTTGGTAGATTTTTTCCGGAAAAATTCCGGAAAAAAATCTGGAAACAGCCTGCTGTGCAGGCTGCTAAAAAAAAATGTCAAAGTTTCCCTGGCGACATGTCGCCAGGGAAACTTGGGCTCACTTGACTTTCTAAAAAGTCAGCCAAGTTTCCCTGGCGACATGTCGCCAGGGAAACTTGGGCTCACTTGACTTTCTAAAAAGTCAGCCACGTTTCCCTGGCGACATGTCGCCAGGGAAACTTGGCTCACTTGACTTTCTAAAAAGTCAGCCAAGTTTTCCTGGCGACATGTCGCAAGGGAAAATCTAGAAGAACGTTGACTTGTCAACGCTAGGCGTTGACTTGTCAACGTTACGAATAGTTTCCCTGGCGACATGTCGCCAGGGAAAAGTGAGGTTTAATAAACTGTTATACTTAAGTTCCATATCAACCAACTTTTCCCTGGCGACATATGTCGCCAAGGAAACTATCCCGCACCAACTCCAGCGTGGCACCAATTTTTGAACCAAAGAGTTGCGGGGCCCACTTAGTCGCCAGGGAAACCCTAATTAGTCGCCAGGAAAACAATCCCGCACCAGCCTTTCTTGGCGACGTTTCCCTGGCGACCTATCGCCAAGGATTCCCTTCCCTGGAGACATGTCGCGAGGGAAACATCGCGAATTTGACCAGGGAAGGGGTCGAATATTGTAGTGACAATGCCAAATCTTTCTTCATTAAACCTTTAATATCATAAGTATCATAGATGTCATAATCTTTGTCTCTATATAAGCTTGCATCAATTGGTGTCCACTAGCTGTAAATTGAGCTATCTCATCATAAGCTACTTCAACATATCTGAATTAACTGGAGCGTAATCAACTTCACCATTACCTATAACAACAGCGCAAGAAAATTCAGAATATAGATCAACTGAAAGTTTGAAGTAGGTGGTGATTGGAGGTTTTCATGGTTGGGAATTACAAATCCACATTTGGCCACATAAAGTCATAAACACAACAATAAAGATAAGTCATCATATTCATACCTGCTAATGAGTTACTTAGAATATGCGGAGCCGAAATATTTCGTATGTCGTCTCATGGTGACGATTCAGCCATATTCACCAAGACCACGCTTCCTCTAAACAACCGGTTTCGTGGCAATCACTATTGTTAATCAGTTCTTCCACACCTTCCGGCCTTTGGTATATACGTGAATCTTTGTTGTCATCCTTACAAACCTTGTTGCCTAAGATATTTACCCGCGTCATCTTTAAATATTTCTTAAACTAAAATATAATAAGAAAATGATTTGTATGTCAAGTGCTTTGTTCAGGGTTGCTTTTTATGGTTACATATGCTATCTGAAATAATTAGAATACATGATCAACAATTTTCAATATATTGTAAAAGCAACATTTAGATCATCATTCGTATGTGTATTTGGCATTTCTGACCATTTAACGATTTGAAAGGCAAAACAATAAGTTTAAAAAACTAAATTCTTAATACACAACATTAAAAGTGATCATCTAACGATCACATAACGTCATAACGAAATCAATATTCAGACTTTAAGATTAAAAAACTACATATCTAAGAACATGTACATGTACTGTATGTATCATCTGAAACAACAATGAATTTACTGTCTTCCCGTATTCCCTGACGCAGTCATATCGGCAGCTTCCTGATGACAGAAAGGGCAGCAGTTGCAACCTTTAGGGCTGCTGCCACCGACGCTGTTTTATTTTTCCAGAAAATGAGAATTGATTATTGTGACTTCAAGTTGTGTAATATGGAGTTCCAAACACGTACAATCAATAAAATGTTGGCTTTAATCGGTTATATATCGGGTTCACTACGAAACGCATGGCTGAAGTTTTAATGTTAACAAGTATAACTTGAACTTGTATTATGTTTGACCTAGTAATAGCATTGTATTAAGAGAGTGGCTCATATTTATGTGGTTCTTTAGGAGAGGTTGTGTACCCACGTTGCTATTTTTCTGGTTGCTATTTTGTAGCTTGTGTAACTATTTAAAGCCATTTGTTATGTTGAATATGATAAGCATTCCACAACTTTTGTCATCTCAGTAACTTGTGCTATTCCAAATTTACATTTGGTATCAAGAGCTAGTTCGATTAAAGACGGGTTTGAGAGTCAGTTTCAAGAAAAGGGTGCAGCCCTTCGTTGCAGGGAGGACGCATCAGGAACCGAGCTTCGTCTTTAAGGGACGTTGTGTTGTTTGTGTTGATCAGCTTCTTGTGCGTGGAAGCTGTGTATGCAACTTTTGGTCATTTGTTCGTGATAAGAGTCTAACCGGCGGAGGTGCGTGAAAATCGAACGTGAAGGATCCGTCAAAGCTGATGGCTTTGGATTTTGTTCGTTTAGCAGGTTAAAGAAAACGGTAAAAGCAGTAGCTCGTTTTCTTGATCGGGTGAATAGAGCTCTTGGAACAGGTCTTGGAGGAGACGGGGAGTACCGTTCGAGACGACAGGGGTGACTGGCGATAAACATAGGCTGTCCGTAGGTAATAGGTGTGACCAAATCCCACGGTAAGTTGTAGGTCACCGGGAAAATGGGGAGATTAACCGGGCTGCGGGATAAACGGACGGGAAGAGTCGGGACAAGCAGGTAGCTTTTACTCGGTTCGTTTGGCGGGTGAAAGAAAACGGTAGAGCGGGTGGCTTTGTTTCTTTATCGGTGGAATAATGCTCTCGTGTGTCACATAAGTGTCATGAGAAGACGGGTTATGTGTGGTGACAACAACAGTTGGGGTTGGGTGTTGGAGAAATGACACAGTGTTAACATTATGGTGTTGGAATCGGGTGGCTTTGGATGTGGTCGGGATGAGACCGGGGATCCGAGAAAAGTCGAGATGGTAGAACGTATCCAACGGGATGCCATGGTATATGTTACGAGTGTTGTGGACAATCAAAAGAGTTTGAGCTAGCGACTTTGGACGTGACTAAGTTGGAGGTCGGGTGTCCGGGAAAGGTCAAGAATCGTTGTGACTAAAGGATACGAAGAAACCGATTAAGGGGGTGATTGTTGGCTTTAATCGGTTATATATCGGGTTCACAACGAACCGCATGGCTGAAGTTTGTTAACAAGTATAACTCGAACTAGTATTATGTTTGACCTAGTAATAGCATTGTATTAGGAGAGTGGCTCATATTTATCCGGTTCTTTAGGAGAGGTTGTGTATCCACGCTTGTGTAAGGTTATTTAAAGCCATTTGTTATATTGAATATGATAAGCATTCCACAAATTCTGTCATCTCAGTAACTTGTGTTATTCTAAATTTACATAAAAGTCATGTATCCTATAAGCAAAATTGGCTGCTAATTGCAACCACAAAATGAAATAAGACATTACCCATATATCACTACAACAATTTTTGGGTTTAGGGTCGAAATTTTCGACCCTAAATACAAAGGGTTTTCGACCCTAATATTTAGGGTCGAAAAATTCGACCCTAAGTGGTCGACCCTAAGTTTTGGACCCTAAATAACTAGGGTCGAAAATCCCTTTGCAATCTGCAATGTTTTTGGGCAAGTATTGTTGTACTCCGTAAGGAAGTAACCGTTGCATCATTATATGACAGTCATGAGATTTCATGCCCGTTATGTTGTCATAATTAGCAGTGACTTTTTGCTTAAAGTTGGATCCAAACCCATCAGGTAGTCTAACTCCTTTGATGAATTTACAAAAAAGTTCCCTGTTAGCTTTGGTGAAAGAGTACTTTGGATGAGGCTTCTCAAACTTCCCGTTTCCTTTTGGAACTAACCACAACTCGGGTCGAACTCCCAATTTTTCCAAGTCTTGCCTTGCCTTTGCCGTGTCTTTGGATTTATCGTTTTGTAACAAGATATTCAGTATTGCCTCAAGCACGTTCTTTTCGATGTGCATGACATCCAAATTGTGTTTTAGTAGAAGAAAGGGCCAATACTCAAGCTCCCAAAAGATAGAACGCTTAGACCAATTCAATTCAACATTTCTATCAGGAGGTGGGTTGCTTTTCTTAATTTTTGGATGCTTCCCCGGCTTACGACTCAAGAGGCTATTAATTTGTAACTGGATATCCATCTCGGTAAACTTTCTCGGTTTAGGCTTCCGTTCGGCTTTACTATTCGAGAATATTTCGGCAGCATTTCCCCTCTACTCCCCAAATATGTGTTTTTAAAGACATATTCGTAGGAGTAAAGGAGAAACGCTGTCGAAATCATCTCAAATAATAAACCAGTTATACGCATTCATATCCTAAATGAGACAAAACATTCAAAAAGCAGTCCCAAAAATGGGGACTTTCCGAAATTAATTTCTAATAAATTAATTCCGGACGGGTTTTCTAAGGTTGATTAATTTCGGACGGGGCTTTTCCAAAATTAATCGACTAGAATCCTAAAACAATCCTAAAATTATTTACTACAAAAGACTAACAATATATAATATAATAAACATATGCATAATATTAATTACACACCTCGGTCACGGCTGAAATAAACAAAGATGGAAAGATAGAAAAAAAGGTCCGGATGAGGAACTTGTCCCGACTGTCCCGGTGCTAACCAAACACAAACATAAAATAAAAAAAATCTAAATTAGTTGGTTTCCGAGATTTTATCTAATTTGAAACAAACACTAAAACAATTTCAAAAAAAAAACATTACCTTTTATACGACTGTGACTCGGGAATTCGGTTCTCGGCTGTGACTTGGGTCTTGGCTACGATAAACATATAAAAAAATTAAACTCGTGCCTATATATATATAAGTCCAAATTCCTTAATAAATATTAAGCCATATATAAGCCGTAATCCATTAAGCCTAAAAGAATTAAGCCGAAATCAACTAAACCTAAATATAATCCGAAATCAACTAAGCCTAAATCAACTAAACCTAAATAATCCGAAATCAACTAAGCCTAAATATAATCCGAAATCAACTAAGACTAAATATAACCCGAAATCAATTAAGCCAAAATAAATAAGCCAAAAACAACTAAAATACGTTTTAATATAAGACCACCTTTAGTATGCTCTGTGGTGGTGGTGGCTACAGTGGCTGCCGCCGGCGATGCCGTGGTGGTGGTGGCTACAGTTGCTGCCGCCGGGTGGTGCTGGTCACAATTAATAAATAAACACAATTAATAAATAAAAAATTAATAGATAAAAAATTTTAATAGAACAAAATTAAACAAGAATTGAATTACCTTATCCGAAATTAAACAAAAAACATAATTAGTGCTCGTGTGCGAGTGTGGTGGTGGTGGTGGTGGTGGTGGGATGAAACGGTAGTGGTGGTGGTCGGATGAGACGGTGGTGGTGGGATGAGATGGTGGTGGGTCGGACGGAGTGGGTCGGACGGAGTGGGATGAGATGGTGGTGGTCGGATGAGATGGTGGTGGTGGTCGAAAATTGAAGAATGGTGGTGGTCGGATGAGATGGTGGGACGGAGTGGGATGAGATGGTGGGTCGGATGGCACGGTGGTTAAGGAGTTCCCGTTTTTTTTTTAATGAATGAAGATGAAGATAGAATGAAGTGTTTTGGGTAAGCTGTAGATAGAATTTAGGGTCGAAATTTAGGGTCGAAAATTTCGACCCTAATTTTTAGGGTCGAAATTTTCGACCCTAATTTTCGACCCTAAATATAAACCGCGAATTTTTTAATTTTGGTATAGAATTTTAAAATTTTCGTGAAATTTTTCGAAAGTAAAAAGTTTTAGTGCCAAATTTAGGGTCGAAATTTCGACCCTAAATTTCGAAACAATAATAGTTTTAAATATAAAATGTTTTAAAAAAATCAATAAATAGAGTTTTTAAATTACTAAATAATATAAAATATTAACAAATTATTTTATTTATATAAAAAATTAATAAGTATCACTAATATATTTTATTTATGTAAATTTATTTTGTAAATTACAATAATTACGTTTTAAAATAATAAATTTCGAAACAGAATAATTTTAATTTTAAAATGTTTTAAAACAGTAAATAGAGTTTATAATTACTAAATTATTTATATAAATATTAACAAGTTATTTTGTTTATATAAAAAATTAATAAGTATCACCAATATATTTTATTTATGTAAATTTATTTTATAAATTACAATAATTACGTTTTAAAATAGTAAATTTCGAAACGAGAATAATTTTAATTTTAAAATGTTTTAAAACATTAGTAAATAGAGTTTATAATTACTAAATTATTTATATAAATATTAACAAGTTATTTTGTTTATATAAAAAATTAATAAGTATCACCAATATATTTTATTTATGTAAATAGGGGATCGTATTACATGATATGAGCCAATAGGGGATCGTATTACATGATATGAGCTAATAAGGGATCGTATTACATGATATGAGCCAACGTGGTATCGTATTACATGATATGAGTCAATAGGGTATCGTATTACATGATATGAGCCAATAGGGGATCGTATTACATGATATGAGTCAATAGGGTATCGTATTACATGATATGAGCCAATAGGGGATCGTATTACATGATATGAGCCAATAGGGTATCGTATTGCATGATATGAGCCAATAGGGGATCGTATTGCATGATATGAGCCAATAGGGGATCGTATTGCATGATATGAGCCAATAGGGGATCGTATTACATGATATGAGCCAATAGGGGATCGTATTGCATGATATGAGCCAATAGGGGATCGTATTACATGATATGAGCCAATAGGGGATCGTATTACATGATATGAGCCAATAGGGTATCGTATTGCATGATATGAGCCAATAGGGGATCGTATTGCATGATATGAGCCAATAGGGGATCGTATTACATGATATGAGCCAATAGGGGATCGTATTGCATGATATGAGCCAATAGGGGATCGTATTACATGATATGAGCCAATAGGGGATCGTATTGCATGATATGAGCCAATAGGGGATCGTATTACATGATATGAGCCAATAGGGGATCGTATTACATGATATGAGCCAATAGGGGATCGTATTACATGATATGAGCCAACGTGGTATCGTATTACATGATATGAGTCAATAGGGTATCGTATTACATGATATGAGCCAATATGGGATCGTATTACATGATATGAGTCAATAGGGTATCGTATTACATGATATGAGCCAATAGGGGATCGTATTACATGATATGAGCCAATAGGGTATCGTATTGCATGATATGAGCCAATAGGGGATCGTATTGCATGATATGAGCCAATAGGGGATCGTATTACATGATATGAGCCAATAGGGGATCGTATTGCATGATATGAGCCAATAGGGGATCGTATTACATGATATGAGCCAATAGGGGATCGTATTACATGATATGAGCCAATAGGGGATCGTATTACATGATATGAGCCAATAGGGGATCGTATTACATGATATGAGCCAATAGGGGATCGTATTACATGATATGAGCCAATAGGGGATCGTATTACATGATATGAGCCAATAGGGGATCGTATTACATGATATGAGCCAATAGGGGATCGTATTACATGATATGAGCCAATAGGGGATCGTATTACATGATATGAGCCAATAGGGGATCGTATTGCATGATATGAGCCAATAGGGGATCGTATTACATGATATGAGCCAATAGGGGATCGTATTACATGATATGAGCCAATAGGGGATCGTATTACATGATATGAGTCCTTATCATCACAACCACCAGCATGGGAGGGAAAACATTGGAGGGAGTCAATTGGAGGGAAAACTTTGGAGGGAAAACATTGGAGGGAAAACTTTGGAGGGAAAACATTGGAGGGAAAATGTTAACAATTTCCCTCACTTTTTTAGCATAAAAGAGAACCACACACACTCCTTATCATCACAACCACCAGCAGATCACACACACTTATCATCATAAACAAATTGTTATTATGTACATGTTGAAGCATGAAGCTTTTCCGTGCAAGTGTGGACGTGGAGATGTAGTTCTTCGAGAATCGTGGACAACTGAAAACTTTGGTAGACTGTACTATGCTTGTCCACGTTCACGGGTTCAACCTCCAGTTTCGTATGGATGCAAATTTTTTTTATGGAAAGACGAACGCGTACAACTACTAATCAATTCTCTTGGAGGTTCAATGAGCTTTTCTCCTCCAAGCTCTTCTTCAAGACCTTCAACGAGCTTTTCTCCTCCAAGCTCTTCTCCCAGACCTTCAACGATTCCAGTTTCTTCTCCAAGCTCTTCAGCGTGTGCAAACTGTGTGCGCTTGAATGGAATGATAATGGTCCTTGAGCGTACGATAGAGTTGTACCGCCACTCCGATAGGCACACAATGGATTCAGCTGCACTACTTCATGACCTTTACGATGACATGGGGAACCTTAGTTTGAACTAGTTTGTGATGTGTTTTTTTCCGTGTTTACGAGTCTAATATCGTAGTAATATCCATGTTTAATTAAGCGCGTGTTTAAGTGTCCGTGACGAATAAAATTATGTTTAGGAGTGTTTGTCTGTAAGTCTCTCATGTGATATTACAAAAGGTTTTATGTAATATTTGGAATAAAGTAGTGTTTGGTTCTATGAGTAATTAGTATTCTAGCTTGAATCATTGTGAGAGTTTAGTTTGTTTGAGTCACACCGATCCTTACACTTTCTATAAGTAATCAGGTATGTTTCTGTCACCCGGATTTTAAACAAGCCATGCTATTTCAGATTAATTTATCGGTTGCAACAACATCTTAAATTTAACGCGTTCAAACTGACAATACATTGCCCGCAAAGCGCACAGCCCGCGCTTCACGTACCAAATAAATAAGACATGGGCCAACACAAACCACCCTTAGTTATTATAGATGCACACCCTAAGAACTTGAATGTGACATCTAGGCACACAGATACAGAAAATAAAAAAAAACACACAAAAACCACACACAGGTCATCGACATAGACAACCCCCTTTATTAACATTGCACACAATCACACCTTCACGCAACAAGCTTTTCGCACAATTCCACTTTCACTTCTCAATTACCGGTCAGCTTTGCCTTGAAGGCTTCTTTCTCGCGTATCCGCTTTGCGGACGCCTGAACCTCTGCACTGAGCTTATCACGGAACTTGCACTCCTTGTCCATAGTTTTGCTAAGAAACGCGACCATCAATTCAACAGCCCGGACACCCCTGACTGTCTTCAGCTCCTGGCGTAAATGCTCACGAGCCATAATCACCACATTCACATCATCATACATGCTTTGAACCTTCGCTTGCCAAGATGTCTCATCTTGGATGTCGTTATCCACATAATATAGAAACATATTAGTCCAGTCCTCCGACTGGGCTTCAGCCTGTAGCGCAGCACACCTACGGAGATGAGACATGTTTTTTCCCTTTGTTTCTAAATTCAAGAACTGCTAGAACTGTGATGTGAAGAAACCAAACCAGTTTTCACCTTCTTAAATAGATAAACATTGACTCCTTTCTACACCTATTTCACCCAACCCACTAAACGTTTTACCCCCACCAACAGTTCCCATCACCACCGTACAGTAGAACCACTCACCATTTACATGGCTATCTACTGGCCTCTCCAAAAGTACTCAGAAAAAGTATACCCTCCAAAAACCACATCCTCACATGTTGCTCTTTTCCAAAAGTAGGATAAAAAGATACTACTTGATATGGCCAAACACACATGCCTAGGCCAATATCAACAGCTCTTACTGTTGACACACCCTTTTGTCTTTTCACCCACTGAGGCTTACAATATTTTACAAAGCCATGTTCAATGGCACATCCTAAGCTACAACAAACACACACAGCAACAACGAAAACAAACAAACCAAAGGAGCATTGTGAGAATTTAGTTTGTTTGAGTCACACAATTTAGTTTAAGTCTGTTGTGTTAGGTTTTGCAGTCAAAAGTTCAGTCAAAAGCATTTTACTTCAATCAAATTTTGCTCAAACTCATAAATAAAGGAGCCTTTTTTATTCATACAAACATACAAGTACATTTCAAACACAAAAACCATCTAAATATATACATATATTAATATTTTAAAACCATTAACACTTAAAAAAAAAAATTAATAATTTAGGGTCGAAATTTCGACCCTAAATATAAACCGCGAATATTTAAAATTTTTCGTGAAAAATTTTCGTGTGAAATTTTAAATTTTTGCGTGAAAAATTTTTAAAATTTTAAATTTAGGGTCGAAAATTCGACCCTAAAGTTTTAAATATTAAAAATAAATTTTTTTTAAAATTATTTTTAGTTATTATAAATATAATATATAATACATAAATTAAAATTATTTTAAATTTTATATTTAGGGTCGAAATTTCGACCCTAAATTAATAAAATTAAAATTTAATTCTTTTAAAATAGTTTTTAATTATTAAAAATAATTTATATAAAAAATAAATTAATTTTTTTTAAAACTTTTAATTTAGGGTCGAAATTTCGACCCTAAATTTTTTGGGTCCCACCTGCTTTTTGACCAGCCTTTTTGGGCTCTTTTGGGTTGAAAATGTGTGGGCCCCACCTCAATTTAGGGTCGAAAATTTCGACCCTAATTTTAGTCCGACCCTAAACAATGATTTTGTTGTAGTGTATATCACGCGAAGGAATTTTCATTAGTCTGTACATCATCGGGTGTATTTCATGCTTAAATTTGTTCTACTTAATACATTGTATCTGATTCAAACACCCACATCGTTTCTCATGTATATCTCATGAAGTGCATAGTGTTTTTTATGATTGTCAGGAACCGCATGTTTATTTAAGTAATCTAACCTGGTCATGCCATCCAGTCAGTCCACCGTAGGCTACATCAGCATCTTTAGTAACAACTTCTCCGGAAAAGAAACAACGTTCACAATGACATATAAGGATAGATTAATCAAAGATACTTACATTTTGACGCACGACAGAATCGAAATAATTTACTGGTTGTGGATAAATGGCGTCGGCAGAATTTGAAAATATGAGCTAATTAGCTTATTCAAGTTGCGTTTCTTTTAGGAATACTCGATACAACGTCTCCCATCATCACGATAAACTGCCGTTATAATGGGTTTTAACCCGTAATCACACTTTCATCATTGATTAAAGATTTTAAAAAGCTTCAATTTTTTATAGCTAAAATGCAACTAAACCTAAAACTCATATACATAATGACACTAAAAACATAACCAAAAAAAAAGCTGTAATTTTTCTATGCCTGATTGAACTCATACTCTCTAGAGGTGTTAAAAAAACCGAAAAACCGCCGAACCGAGCCGAACCGTTCAATCCGAAACCGCAAAACCCAAAACCGAATAAACAGAAAAAAAAACGAAACCGAAAAAACTGCCCATCAAGTTCGGTTTTTACATTTAAATATCCGCGGTTAACCGAACGGAACCGTGCATATTATACATGATTTTCTTAGCTAAATATTCAAATAATCGTACAAGTATTAATAATTTTATTGCGCTACTCTAATAGTATATGTGTGGAAATTAATTAATTTAATTGTAATATATAAACGAAATATCTTTTATACGATTAAATTTGATTAATTATATGATATGTTATTTGATTTAACTAGAATGATATATTATGTTCTAGAGCACGTTATTTTTTATACGGGTAAATTCGATTAAACATAAAAAAACGAGAACTGAACCGCGGGTACCCGCATGTCCGGTTACCCGCTTAGTACGGTTGGGTTTCGGGTAGTAAAAATAATTATTCGCCCTGCGATGAATAGTTAAAATCTTCCAACAAACCAACCCCACCCGTGAACACTCATAGAGACTTCTTCAAAACTAAATAAGCACGAAAGCAATCCCAAACATCTCTGAATGCTTTATCCCAAACACGTGTATACTCGAAATCGAAATACATGTTGAATAGTGCCAAAATAATATGGAAACTTTTTTATTAGAATAATAGGAATATTCATTGGGCTAACTTTGGCCACAACTATTAAGCTCATAATCCCAACTATCAAAGCCTTTTTTGTCAATATCGTGCATGTTGAATAGTGTCAAAATTATATAAATAATTTTTTAAAAGAAATAATATAAACATTCATTGGGATAACTTTGGCTACAACTACTAAGCCCATAATCTCAGCTGTCAAATCCTTTTCTTTAAAAATAATTTTAGAACCACAATTTTGCTTCCAATTGCATGTTATCGGGTAATGATAAATGTTTGTAACTTTTTGTTGTTAGCTCCCATCAAATCTTTTGTAACTCCGTAAGTAACTTGGTTGCACTATGTATCTCATGCCAACGCGATTGATCACGTTATGGTCAGTGTCTAATATTTCGATTCGATGTTTTTATTAAATTTGTATAAATTTTTGTATAACATAATTCCTACATTTTGTTTTGCAGAATTGTTACTAGAGTTATCAAGAAGACAAAACTATGCTTTTTGTTGTTATTCGGGATGCTACAATCAAAGGTCAACAAGCCATCAACATCTGGTACACTCCAGAAGAATTATACAAGTGCCAATGCTTTATGGTTGTGTTAAGCCTCTCATACATTTTTCTCATGGTATCCCATAAGTAGATTTCCATCATATTCTGGATGTCTGATGTCTTCACAGTTCTAAATATCCTTTTTAGTATCCCCCAAAGATCATTTACATCCTCTATGTCTAAGACTGAAACATATCTCCTAGAAACTGATATTGCTCCACGCCCTGTAGATTTTCCACCACCTTGATTTGTCTTCATTAACAATTTTCATAGTTGATGATTGGAAATTTTGAATTCAAAGGAATGAATGGAGTAACTGCAACTACTAATTTCAAACACTTTTTAAGTTCTGGACTAGAAGGACTATCACCTTTAGCTATGAATCTTCCAATATGAATAATCTTCTTTTGCCTTTTAGTTGATCCTTGTTCATCCAAGCCTAATACATATGTTGATGAAGTACCAATCTCTGTAGCTATTTTTCTCTTTGCTCTGCATTTTTCAAGAAACCTTTCTTGACCCTAATGATATTTTCTCTCCATTTCAGAACTAGGATCTAAGAAATTTTCTGCAAACCTAATAACTAGAATAGGTCTTTCCTCCAGTTCTTTAAAGGACAACCCAACAAAGTTACTCTTCTTGTAACCTTTGTGATTTCTTCACATGGCTTTGTAATACACCCTTCTTCCAGCAACATAAGACATATACTTTTCTTTCTTTTCATGATTTTCTTTAACCCTAATATAATCTTGTTGATACTTTAGAGTCATGGAAACTACTTCATACCTGAATTTAACAGGTTTTTCATGCACCACTCTCTGTACTCTTCCAAAAGTTTAGCCACAAGAGGCATTCCCTAGTTAAGTTGACTAAGCATCCTTTAAATCTCTTTCTCTAAAACATGTTCTTCGTTAGCAACTTCTTCATCATCATCGTTAGAAGAAAAAGACCAGCTAATATTTAACTCTAACTCAGCTTCTTGCTCTAGAAGACTAGTATTAACACCAGTATTAAGATTTATATTTTTAGTACTATTACCAGCATTAACCTTCTCACTCCCAGCATTAACATTCTCACTACCAGCACTAGCCTCCCCTAAAACCAGTATTATCTCCTACTTTGTATAGATTTTAAATCCAATACTGTTTTAGCTAAGTCCAACATCTCCTATTCTTAAACCTCCTTATCACTCATCTCTACCCCTAATTCCTCCCCTTGATTGATGAGGAGGCCATTAAAGGCAGTTTGAGGAGAAAAACCATCTGAAAATGTCACATGAACTCTACTTCTATTATGTTCTTCATAGATGTTGGGAAACACTGCTCCTTATAGTTTTTAATTCTTAAGCATGAGCAGTAAGAACACCATCTTGATCATCCCTTGCTTTCTCCAGTAAAGACACCTTGGTACAAAGATTTGAAACCATCAATTCCAATTGTGACAATCTATCCTCATTACCACCAAGAGAAGTAACCCTTGATAGAGACTCATTGGATTTGGTAGAGGTCTTATTAATAGTACTCCACCCTTGTGCTACATCAGCAATAGTAGGAGTAGCCTCACTAGTTCTACTAGGCTCGCCAACACTAGCAGTCTCATCTACTACAAGGTAAAAAGTAGATTCCTCAAGCTGAGAAATCGAGGCATCTCTCTGTGTCTAATTCTAGAAGTTGAGGATAAATGTTGTAAAGTTGAATGCATGTCCTCAATCCTGGGTGATTTGGGTTGGGACATAGTTGGGCTAACTGTTCCCTCATCAACACCAGCTTGTAGCATAGACTATGTCAATGGAATTACTACACCATTCCATCTATCATTGCTCCTCTTCATTTGTCCAAAACCCTACTTATTAAAGTAGGAACCTTGTACAACCTATGGTGATTACCCATAGAGTGTCCCAAACCATTGAGAATGGTCATGAGAAACCTTGGGTACATAAAAAACTTATGGGAGCTTCCAACAATCTTGAGCATATTAACAAAAACCAAATGGCTAAAATTGAAAGTTCTCTTAGTAGAAGAACAAACCAGTGCAGTTGCAAGATGACTACCAAATTGATCCCATGATGACTTCTTCTGACTTATACAATGTATAAGATTGTTAACAAAGAACCTCCAGTATGGTGAGAGAGATCCCATATAGAAGGTAAAATACATGTCTCCCATATAGCCAAGTGTTGCCATTCCATCCATAATCTCAGTATTAAAAAGTGTAAAAATTCCATCTGCATCATTCATCTTCATGTGCCTTCTGACATGAGCTTCAGTAATGTATACTTCTTTCTTGTTGACAATGGCCTTAATAACCTCTTCCTCATTCACTTCTTCCATATTAGTAGTACCCCAAAATTGATGAATAGTAGACTTAAGTACATTGGGATGAACTGTAAGAGCATAAAACATGTGGTTGCGTCTCAAGAACTCTAGAATATTAAAGAAAGATTCTTGACCAACATCCTTTTGTAAATAAGCAACCTGGTTGGGTTTCTTACAGAATGATAAGGTCGACATGCTTGAATACAAGAATGAAAAGGATGAAAATCGGTGAAGTAAGTTAGGTGAAGGTAAAAGTAAGATTATAGGAAACAAAATTTAGCTTATATAGGTGAGAGAAAAGATTTTGATTGGGCCGTAAAATTTAACTTTCTAAAAATAAGGTAAGTCTAGGAAATGATGAAATCTTTAAAAAGAAAAGGTAAATATCTATCAAAGATTACCTATGGTTGAAGTAATTATCACAAAACTACACAATGGTAATTTTATTATAGCTTCCTTCAAAGAAGATGTAACGGACACCCACCAGAACTAGTCTATACTACCAACATTAAAAATAATGCTACCATCATATATACTCAAACCAGTATTAAGCTAAATTTCCTAAATTACAAAACCCAAACTACTTATAAGAAGTAGAAACATGTACATAAATGAGTACATAACAATGTACAATAATTTTTTTAAACTCACACAATAGTATAATTTCACACACAAAGAGAAATGAAATAACTTCAAAATCTAAAGAAGTCATCAAAGTACTCACAACACACTCAAACATATGAGATAGATAATGAGTCCTGTATGGTTCCTTGATTAGGGATTTCCATTAAAACAAACTCTTCCTTGTGTGCTCAATATGAATCCCACTAAACACGTTACACTTGTAGTTTAACCTCTAGTTTGTGACAACCATTATCAGTACAAAGATACTGCATGTGATCAGATGGACTTACATAAGAAGTCTTCTTAACATGATTTCCAGCATAAAGCTGTTATCTATGACTCTCACTAATGAGATATCAAAGAGTGAGTCATCCAGTGAGAACTAGATGACTAAAAGTAACCCAACAACTCACAAGTAGTATACACCATCCAAATTCCTTCATTCTTCTTTGCTCATCCTGCAAATGTTAGTCCAAAACCAAGAAAATATATGCCCAAAATATTTCTCTTTTTATATTTAAAAACATGACTAACAACATTAAGAATTTGACTACCATAACTAATAAAAAACACAAACAACATTAAAATTTTACAACATATTTTGACTTCACAAAACACTTTATAGTTCTTTTTTAAAAAATCTGTTTTTGATGAGAACCCAAGACAGATCTGGATTCTCTTTAGTTGGATAAACAAACTTATATACCTTGTGATAAGTTTCCCCATGCAAATCTCTAAACTCTAAAGTTCGAGTTTGTGTTATATCATCAAACTTACCATCTGATTTTGTTTCATGATACTTCAGCTTCTTCATTGCTTCAACTTGTTTATACATTCATACAAAGTGCTCATTCAACTCTTCCTCTGAACTGACAAAATATCCTTTCTCAATTTCAACCTTTTGAGTGTTTTATGTTGGCTGAACTTTCTTTGGCACCTAAACCATATTCTTGGGGGTTGGTTTATTGTGAAACTTTTTAGCAACTACTCTCACTCTCTCCATGTACTCAGCCTTACCTTTGGAGATCCCATAATTTCTTTTTTGAGGTGGTGCTTTAGTAGAGGGTTGTGACACAAAGGGCTTTGGTTTATAAGGTCTTGTGTTAACAGAATTGACAGACCTTGGACTGTTGTTCCCTGAATTGACAACTTTGTTCTTTTTATAGGAGTTTTGAGAACTAAAAGATGTTTTACCTTTAGGGGGAACTCTAGACTGTGGTTGTGTCACATATGGTTTGTAATGACCAAAGCATGGTCTTGTATGACAAACTTTACAGACCTTGGACTATTACTACCATTATAAGACCTTGAGTTGCCAGAATTAAAAGGTCTACCAGAATTAAATGTTCTACCAGAATTAACTAGTGAAGGTCTACTATAATTAAAATGACTAGCATTATTAATTGTTTTAAAACCATCCCTAAGGAGTACTGACCTAGGGATCATCCTAGTATTAGGCTGATAATTCCCTTTGGAACCCTTGTTCTTATTCTTTTAGTTGTTCCTCTCACATTGTGCCTGCAAATGATCAAACTACCACATATATAGCAAGCTCTATTCCCATTCTTATGAATTTGATGGTTATTTCTATTTCTTTGATTTCCCCTAGGTGTGTTGGGTCTGTACATCTCAACATACTCGAAAGGCTTCTTAATAGGTTAGTACTTAGGAGAATTTGGGTTCAAGTCACTAGACTTCACAACAATAACTTTCTCTTCTAGATCCTCAGTATAAGAATTTGTGCTCTCTGAACTAGATGATTTAGAGATCACTTCCTCAGGCTTCACTAGAGGAGCTAGTACCATCCTTTTGAAACTTAATGGGAAAAAACTCTAGTTCTTCTTTCTTGTAAAACTCATGCAAACCAGTATCAGACATATTAGGCATAGGAGGAAAATATACAAGAGGAGGCTCAACAGCATGATAATCATTGTTGTATCCTAGTCCCCACTTGCATTTATCAAGGACTTGACTATCAATCATTTTCTCCATACTTTTAGTGACATTACTAAGACTCTTAAACTTAAGTTCATTTTTAAGTCTGAGAATTTCACATTCCTCAAGTTTAGAGTTAAGCTCAGTCATGTCCCTAGCTTCTTTAGCAATTTCCTTTCAAAAGAATAATAGAGTCTTTAAAGGCACTTTCTTGTTCCTTATAACACTCTATTTTTTCTTATAATACTTTCAGACCTCTTTTATAAGCATTTAAATCACGGGTAGACCTATCATAATTTAACATAATACTATCACTATAGGTTTCACATTCCTTATAAGTTTCTAGACATTTAGCAGTGTATTTTTTCTTACGAATTACCTTAGAATCTGAAAGTGCCATGAGTGCCATGTTAGTGATAGGTTCCTCATTGTAACACCCCATTTTGGAAATGGAATCTTACGCATAATCATGGCGTGTCATCAAAGCATACAAGGATAAATGTCTAAGCATTATTTGACCATAAAAGGGAAATACCGGAATCAAACATCGGTAACCCCAAAGTAGAGCTCATCACACACAAACATAAATACTGTAAAAGGAAAGGACGAAACAATGTCCATAGCAACTGTATTAAAGTAAAGGAAATGCATAAAGTAAAGAAAGACAGTAAAGCTTCCAGTCCATATGCACGTACGTTTGAGATCTACTAGCGTCCCTGAGTACCTGCCGTTTTGGGAACATGAAAAGGAAAACGGCTGAGCAAGACGCTCAGTGCACGGATGTACAATATAGCATGAAATAGGATAAGCATGTAACATATAACAGCGGAAGACTAAGTTCTGAGTAAACTGGTTAAGTATTAAGAAAACTGGTTTTATAGTTTGAAAAGCCTTATGTTTATCTTATGAAAACTGTTTTAACATAAATATACCATAGCCCATATAGGTCATGAAAAGGTCACGTGCATGAATACTTGGAGGGGTGACCTCATCATGCTGATTAGAGGGGATGCCTCTAATTAATATGCTGGTTTGGGTAGGAGGGATCAACTCCTTGTGAAGGATGCAAGGCACACACCACATTCACCATGATATACTGAATAAAACATGTAACTAGGATGCACCCATACGCCCCACATGATATAATAATATGGCCAAAACTGAAAGGGACGCCACGAGCAATCACTCCGCCGTGGGGAAGTCATAACATTGGTGCCTCCAATGTTATGGTTATGGTACCTCCATAACTAGGTGAAACTGGTCATGCTTGTATATGGCTATATATTATGCTAATTAAACATAAGCAGTTCAAAACAATAAAACAAATACTGGGGAAAACAGTTGGCTGCATACGGGGAAATCCTAATAAGGAAAGAATGTCCATACTGAAAGGACGGGAATCCGTACCTCAAGTCCAGTGAATGAACGGAAGAAAGACTCCTACTTCTGGATCACTAACGCTACATGAATACACACGTGTATAAGTATCGATTCACTGATTACGTACTGGGTTTTATGTCTCATTTTAGCTTACTTGGTATGTTTTAGGTCATGGTTTACTGTTTAAAGCCTTAAACTGTGTTTATCTTGTATTCTGATTAATCTGATTAAGTATTACTGGTATTTCATGTATTATTATACTTACTGTGTAATAATAAGTAACTTTCCAAAAATAGAAAGTTTCCAAAAATAGAAAGTTTCCAAAAATAGAAAGTTTCCTAAAATAGAAAGTTACCAAAAATAGAAAGTTTCCTAAAATAGAATTTACTGCTTAAAATAGATTAGTTTCTAAAAATAGAAAGTTTCCAAAAATAGATCAGCTGCCTTAATTAAATAAGTTTCCATATATAGAAGGTTTTCCATGATTAGATTAGCTGCCTGAAATAGATAGATTTCCATATATAGAAGGTTTCCATTAATAGATTAGTTGCCTTATTTAATTAAGTTTCTATAAATAGAAGTTTCCATATTTAGAATTAAGCTGGTTACATAAGCTAACATATAAGTCTAAGTGTTTATAAGCTTATCTCTTAAGTCATATGATATAGTATATAGTTTAATTATTATTTCATGTATTTTAATTAAACTATAGGTTAAGCATTTTAATTAAAGTATAACATGTTTTAATTAAAATGAAATAAAATACTTAGGTTAAAATGTGTATTATTATTATTAATAATATAACCTAAGTCATGTCTAAATTAATTAATTATAGGCATGTTTTAAATAATTAATTAATTAAAACTTATAACATAAAATACTTAGGTTAAATTAATATCATGCTAAATTAATAATTAAAATAACCTAAGTCATGGTTTAATTAATATTTCATGTTATTAATTAATTTATATCTTAAGTTCATAATTCATAAAAATTAACATGTAGCATAAATCATGATTTAACCAACGAACCATGAATCGGGCATGAACTCGACACCGTACCCCGAGCCAAACTCGGGGCACGTGTGCCTCCTTGCTGCCGTGGGTCCCACAAGCACCAACCAAGACCAAAAATGGTCTTGGTGGTGGCGGCAATAAGCAAACCAAACCCCCCTCGGGTTTGTTTTGCTAGGCGGCTAAAACAAACACCCTTTTTATATCATTCTTTGATTTTAATTTACCCCAAAACATGTTAGATCAATGTTTAATATCATGTTTTAATAAGAATAATAATAACATGTTCATGAAAATAATCAAAGATTAAAAAGAATTAAAAAGAAGGGTTTAGAATGATATACCAATACGTAGCTTGAAAGGGAATGAACAAACACGGTTTCTAGCACTTGTTTTTAATGTCAAAAATCAACAACACCCTCCTATGGTGGTGTTATAGGTGGCGGCACAAGAAGGAACAAAGAGGAGGAGGAGAAAATCTTTTAGGGTTTATGTTATTTTGCTTGAAAGTGAAAAATGAAAAACATATTTACCATAACCCCCCTTTACTTGTAAAAGTCCATGGGCTTAGCCCATTCTTGGTTGTTGTGCCGTGGGTATGGGGGCCCCACATGGGGTACCCGTACCTTTCTCGTGTCCCGATGTTTCGTGTTCGTTCGTGGTTAAACGTGCTCGTGTTTAAAGTGTTTCTGTTTATTTTATCATGTCGCTTATCGTAATCTTAACGCTCGTAATTATATTATATGTATTTACGTAATTCTTCTAGTTCGTATTTTAAATGGTGATCATGATTTAATTATGTTCACGTGACATATTTATTATCTGTTTATCATGAGTTCGTACGTAATCGATACTTGTCATGTCATACACGTATGCACTTGCTTGATTATTAGCACATGAATGTGATCAATACTAAATAAGGTAAGTTTTAATCTAGGACGTACGATCTTAAGGGCACTATTCATGGTAAAAGCATGCGGGTTTTATAATTCTTCCCCCCTAAAAAGAATAATTCGTCCCTGAATTATAGATAAAGTAAGCTGGAAAGAAGTAACATACCCGAACTCAAAATATGAAGTGAGGGTAAGAAGCCCGGATAGACTCCTCTGTTTCCCAAGTGGCTTTCCGCTCGGTATGGCCCCTCCAAAGAATTTTGACGAATGGAATCGTCTTCCTTCTCATGACTCGTTCTTGCCTGACGAGCACTCGTTCGGGTTCTTCTATAAAAGTGAGATCTTCACGTATCTGTTCCAGTGGATACTGAACCATGTGAAGGGGATGATAATTGTACCCTCTGAGTAAGGACACATGGAACACGTTATGCACGTGCGAAAGCTGAGGAGGTAACGCCAATCGGTAAGATACTTCACCGATTCGTTCAATGATATCAAAAGGTCCGATGAAACGAGGACTGAGTTTCCCTTTGATCCCGAAGCGTTTAACACCACGTGCCGGCGAAACCTTGAGGAAGACGTGATCTCCCACATTAAAATGTATGTCCCTACGATGCTTATCGGTGTAACTCTTCTGACGTGACCGTGCTTCCTGCAGCTTCTGCTTAGCTACTTCGATCTTCTCATTGGTCATTTCTATAATCTCTGGTCCTTCGAGTGTTCGCTCTCCCACTTGATCCCAGCAAGTTGGAGCGCGACACTTTCTGCCATACAACATTTCGAAAGGAGCACATTTGATACTTGCGTGCCAGCTGTTGTTGTATGCAAACTCGACCAAACAGATGTAATCTTCCCAATCACCTGTCCATTCCAACGCACACGACCTTAACATATCTTCCAATGTCTGAATTGTTCGCTCCGACTGTCCGTCCGTTTGAGGATGGAAGGCCGTACTCAGCTTAAGTTGTGTACCCCAAGCTTTTTGTAGACCTTTCCAGAATTGCGACGTGAAACGAGGATCTCTGTCTGAGACGATGCTGGAGGGAGTGCCGTGGAGTCTCATGATCTCCCTTCTGTAAGTATCTGCGAGTTTACTTACCGGATCTTCCTTGCGTATCGGTAAGAAATGAGCTGATTTGGTGAGTCGATCAACAATGACCCAAATAGCATCGTGCTTCTTCTTGGTAGGCGGAAGACCGGTAACAAAATCCATGGTGATTTTGTCCCACTTCCACTCTGGAATATCCAACGGTTGAAGGAGACCGCCCGATCGCTGATGTTCAATCTTAACCTGCTGGCAGGTAAGACATTTGGAGACATACGTGGCTACGTCCTGTTTCATACCACTCCACCAAAAGTGCTGTCTGATGTCATGGTACATTTTTGTCGACCCAGGATGTATAGAAAATGGGGAGCTGTGAGCTTCAGCTAACAATGCTTCCCGGAGTTCTTGGTTGTTAGGAACACAAAGTCTCGTGCCCTGCCAAACGATACCGTCTGCGTCCATTCTGAATTCTGTCTGCTTCTCCAAATTCTGAATTATCGCCCAAATCTCTCCATCATCCTTCTGCGCTTCCTTGATCCTAGACAGTAACCCAGGTTCTACTCTAAGATTCTCCCAGTATCCGTGCTGCCCACGTACCATGATTTCGATGTCTAGCCGCTCCAAGTCTCTTATGTTTTGTTCCCTGATCTCTATGCCGTTGATCATTCCGGACTTTCTGCTGAGTGCATCTGCTACTACATTAGCCTTCCCAGGATGATACTGTAGGTTAATATCATAATCCTTCAACAGTTCCAACCATCTCCTTTGTCTCATGTTCAATTCTCGTTGTGTGAAGATATACTTCAAGCTCTTGTGATCCGTGAAAATGTCGCATGATTCTCCGTATAAGTAATGCCTCCATATCTTCAATGCGAACACCACTGCAGCAAGTTCCAGGTCATGCGTAGGGTAGTTTTCTTCATAGGGCTTAAGCTGTCGTGAAGCATACGCGATCACTTTCCCATGTTGCATGAGAACACAACCCAGTCCCTTCCCCGATGCATCGCTATAGATCTGAAATCCACCTGTACCAGATGGGAGAGTAAGAATAGGTGCAGATACTAACTTCTGCTTTAGGTCTTCGAAGCTCTTCTCTCGATCTTCCGTCCAGACGAATTTCTCTCCTTTTCGCATCAGTTTGGTGAGAGGCAATGCCAGGCGGGAAAAGTTCTCCACGAATCTGCGATAATATCCAGCTAAGCCTAAGAAACTGCGGACTTCTGTCGCTGACGTTGGTCTTGGCCATTTAGTGATAGCCTCAACCTTCGCTGGGTCCATAGTGATCCCTTCTGCTGATACAATGTGACCTAAGAATGCCACCTTGTTTAACCAGAACTCACACTTGGAGAATTTCGCATACAGCTGCTTCTGACGAAGAATCTGTAGTACCGTACGGAGATGGTCTTCGTGTTCCTCCGTGGGCTTTGAGAAAATCAAGATGTCATCGATGAATACAATGACAAACTTATCAAGGAATTCATGGAAGATTTTGTTCATCAGATCCATGAATACTGCTGGAGCGTTAGTCAGGCCGAATGGCATGACCACAAACTCATAATGGCCATAGCGGGTACGAAAAGCAGTCTTGGCAATATCCTGCTCTTTAACCATTAGCTGATGGTAGCCTGACCTTAGATCGATCTTTGAGAAGTGTTTGGCTCCTTGAAGTTGGTCAAACAGATCATCTATACGTGGCAGTGGATATCTATTGCGGATGGTAATCTTATTAAGTTCACGGTAGTCAATGCAAAGTCGCATGCTGCCGTCCTTCTTCTTAACGAACAAGACCGGTGCGCCCCATGGAGATGCGCTTGGTCTAATGAACCCTCGTTCAAGAAGTTCCTGCAGTTGGTCCTTCAGTTCTTTTAGCTCTATGGGAGCCATACGATACGGAGCCTTAGAGATTGGCTCAGCTCCCGGAACAAGGTCGATATTGAACTCCACTTCTCGTGCAGGTGGTATGCCTGGAAGTTCATCTGGGAAGACGTCTTGAAATTCCGAAACTACTGGTTGATCCTGAATCGATGGGGATTCAGCATCTATGTCGTGAACCGTAGCTAGATAACCTTCGCAACCATGTGACAGTAATGCACGTGCTTGCAAGGTAGATATCACTTGTACAGACCGTCTGGGTATGAACCCGTTATGAATGTACTCTGGTGCGTTAATGTCGCCGAAGATCACCCGATATGAGTGGCAGTCTATGGTAGCATGGTGCTTGGATAGCCAGTCCATGCCGAGAATCATATCGAACTCAATCATGTCTAGGGGAAGTGCATCTACTGCACGAACTTTATCGTCAAACTCTAGAGGAAGACTCTTGTATACATGAGTTATTAATACAGAGTCCCTCAAAGGCGTGGAAATGGTAAGCCTATTTTCTAATGGCAAGGGAAGTGTCCTGATGTTCTTGGCATAAGTAGTGGAAATAACTGAGTGAGTGGCACCCGTGTCGAAAAGAACACATGCAGCTTGGCCGTACATATACAAAATTCCAGTAATGGTACCTGTAGATTTGTTTGCCTGATCGCGCGATGTCGTGTAGACACGCCCAGTGGTAGGAGGCGGTTTAGTATCAGCATGGCCCGAAGTACCCTCCATTTCACCCTTACGGCAATCTCTCATACGATGGCCAGGGAGGCCGCACTTGTAGCACGCGTCGGAATCACAACGACATGGGCCAGGGTGTCTGCGATGGCAAGTGCTGCAAAGAGGATGAGTGAATCCTCCAGCAGGAGTCCTTGCTTGCTGAGGGCCAGTGTTAGCTGAACGGTTAGGCTGCGAACCCCTGTGGTTCTGGTCCTTCCCGTTACCGTGGTTCCTGCTGTTGTTGGAGTGTCCCACATTGTTACGGTAATTATCATTACCGCTGCGCCTTTCCACAACAGAACGGTCGTTAGTGTGACCGTTTCCTTTGGGCTGATTAGGCTGCTGCTGAGTAGCCGGCTGAGACCGGTCCCCAGTTTTCTGCCTCTTGTCGGGTCTTTCAGCTTCCCCGAACTCATCTCGTTCCTGCAACATCTCAAGCTTCCTTGCTGCGTCGGCCACTTGTGCTACTGTATTAAACGTAGCACATACCAGATTGTTCGCGACCGAGGTGCGAAGTGCCCACCTAAAGTGGTGTGCCTGCTCCTCAGGAGTACCAGCTGCTGCTCCCAGAAAACCAGCTAAGCGAAGAAAGCGCTGCATGAATTCGTTGCTATTCTCGCCCGCTCTCTGACGTATCCCATGGTACTCTCGCTTGAGTTTGTCCTGCTCTGCCTTGGGAAAGAACTGCTCCATCACTCTTTCCTTGAATTGGGCCCATGTCAAACCAGCGACCCATTCATCACCTCCTTCTGACTGCGTCAAGGCTAGCCACCAGTTGAGTACATCGCCTTCAAACCGGTAGCATGCCAATCTTGCCTTGAATGCGGGGTCACATCCCATAGCATTGAAAATCTTCTCAATGTGAGTCAACCAGCTTTCAGCATCGCTGGGGCTATCAGTCTTTTCAAAAGCTCTAGGACGGAGCTTGTTGAACCTTTCCAACCACACCGCTAGTGTCACTGGGGGAGGAGGAGGAGGTGGCTGATTGTGCTGCTAATTGTTGGCAGCCTGAACTTCAGCACGAATGTCATTACTCAGTTGAGGAAGCAAGGCTTGCATGGCAACCTGAATTGCAGCATTGAGCTGCTCTTGCTCGCGTGTGAGAACCATCTGACAGTATAACATAAAACATATGATTAACAGTTCAAAACATAAAATATGTATTATATATATATACATGAAAAAAAAAAAAATTTATACCAAAATTTCACGAGAAAAGATTTATGCGAGGAAATCTTTGTATGAATGCATGATGCAGTTTATGAAAACTTTTGATGCTCGAGAGTGAACGCCTCTGGTCAGTTCACTCAAAATAAAAGACATATCGAGGGGACGCCTATGGGTCGGTCCCAAATCTAAAAGTTTCGATAAAACACATGCGACTAAATAGGGCCAGTCCTGTACCAACCATTACTTAGTCAAAAACCTTGTAACAATGACATGTATATGTATGCTTAAAAATGATGAATGCATGAAAACAACTGTCAGTTCTAGGAAGACTGTAGTGACTACCCACTAATCACAGGTCATATTTGAGAGCCTACAGGTCGAAACCTTGGCTCTGATACCATAATTGTAACACCCCATTTTGGAAATGGAATCTTACGCATAATCATGGCGTGTCATCAAAGCATACAAGGATAAATGTCTAAGCATTATTTGACCATAAAAGGGAAATACCGGAATCAAACATCGGTAACCCCAAAGTAGAGCTCATCACACACAAACATAAATACTGTAAAAGGAAAGGACGAAACAATGTCCATAGCAACTGTATTAAAGTAAAGGAAATGCATAAAGTAAAGAAAGACAGTAAAGCTTCCAGTCCATATGCACGTACGTTTGAGATCTACTAGCGTCCCTGAGTACCTGCCGTTTTGGGAACATGAAAAGGAAAACGGCTGAGCAAGACGCTCAGTGCACGGATGTACAATATAGCATGAAATAGGATAAGCATGTAACATATAACAACGGAAGACTAAGTTCTGAGTAAACTGGTTAAGTATTAAGAAAACTGGTTTTATAGTTTGAAAAGCCTTATGTTTATCTTATGAAAACTGTTTTAACATAAATATACCATAGCCCATATAGGTCATGAAAAGGTCACGTGCATGAATACTTGGAGGGGTGACCTCATCATGCTGATTAGAGGGGATGCCTCTAATTAATATGCTGGTTTGGGTAGGAGGGATCAACTCCTTGTGAAGGATGCAAGGCACACACCACATTCACCATGATATACTGAATAAAACATGTAACTAGGATGCACCCATACGCCCCACATGATATAATAATATGGCCAAAACTGAAAGGGACGCCACGAGCAATCACTCCACCGTGGGGAAGTCATAACATTGGTGCCTCCAATGTTATGGTTATGGTACCTCCATAACTAGGTGAAACTGGTCATGCTTGTATATGGCTATATATTATGCTAATTAAACATAAGCAGTTCAAAACAATAAAACAAATACTAGGAAAACAGTTGGCTGCATACGGGGAAATCTTAATAAGGAAAGAATGTCCATACTGAAAGGACGGGAATCCGTACCTCAAGTCCAGTGAATGAACGGAAGAAAGACTCCTACTTCTGGATCACTAACGCTACATGAATACACACGTGTATAAGTATCGATTCACTGATTACGTACTGGGTTTTATGTCTCATTTTAGCTTACTTGGTATGTTTTAGGTCATGGTTTACTGTTTAAAGCCTTAAACTGTGTTTATCTTGTATTCTGATTAATCTGATTAAGTATTACTGGTATTTCATGTATTATTATACTTACTGTGTAATAATAAGTAACTTTCCAAAAATAGAAAGTTTCCAAAAATAGAAAGTTTCCAAAAATAGAAAGTTTCCAAAAATAGAAAGTTTCCTAAAATAGAAAGTTACCAAAAATAGAAAGTTTCCTAAAATAGAATTTACTGCTTAAAATAGATTAGTTTCTAAAAATAGAAAGTTTCCAAAAATAGATCAGCTGCCTTAATTAAATAAGTTTCCATATATAGAAGGTTTTCCATGATTAGATTAGCTGCCTGAAATAGATAGATTTCCATATATAGAAGGTTTCCATTAATAGATTAGTTGCCTTATTTAATTAAGTTTCTATAAATAGAAGTTTCCATATTTAGAATTAAGCTGGTTACATAAGCTAACATATAAGTCTAAGTGTTTATAAGCTTATCTCTTAAGTCATATGATATAGTATATAGTTTAATTATTATTTCATGTATTTTAATTAAACTATAGGTTAAGCATTTTAATTAAAGTATAACATGTTTTAATTAAAATAAAATAAAATACTTAGGTTAAAATGTGTATTATTATTATTAATAATATAACCTAAGTCATGTCTAAATTAATTAATTATAGGCATGTTTTAAATAATTAATTAATTATAACTTATAACATAAAATACTTAGGTTAAATTAATATCATGCTAAATTAATAATTAAAATAACCTAAGTCATGGTTTAATTAATATTTCATGTTATTAATTAATTTATATCCTAAGTTCATAATTCATAAAAATTAACATGTAGCATAAATCATGATTTAACCAACGAACCATGAATCGGGCATGAACTCGACACCGTACCCCGAGCCAAACTCGGGGCACGTGTGACTCCTTGCTGCCGTGGGTCCCACAAGCACCAACCAAGACCAAAAATGGTCTTGGTGGTGGCGGCAATAAGCAAACCAAACCCCCCTCGGGTTTGTTTTGCTAGGCGGCTAAAACAAACACCCTTTTTATATCATTCTTTGATTTTAATTTACCCCAAAACATGTTAGATCAATGTTTAATATCATGTTTAATAAGAATAATAACATGTTCATGAAAATAATCAAAGATTAAAAAGAATTAAAAAGAAGGGTTTAGAATGATATACCAATACGTAGCTTGAAAGGGAATGAACAAACACGGTTTCTAGCACTTGTTTTTAATGTCAAAAATCAACAACACCCTCCTATGGTGGTGTTATAGGTGGCGGCACAAGAAGAAACAAAGAGGAGGAGGAGAAAATCTTTTAGGGTTTATGTTATTTTGCTTAAAAGTGAAAAATGAAAAACATATTTACCATAACCCCCCTTTACTTGTAAAAGTCCATGGGCTTAGCCCATTCTTGGTTGTTGTGCCGTGGGTATGGGGGCCCCACATGGGGTACCCGTACCTTTCTCGTGTCCCGATGTTTCGTGTTCGTTCGTGGTTAAACGTGCTCGTGTTTAAAGTGTTTCTGTTTATTTTATCATGTCGCTTATCGTAATCTTAACGCTCGTAATTATATTATATGTATTTACGTAATTCTTCTAGTTCGTATTTTAAATGGTGATCATGATTTAATTATGTTCACGTGACATATTTATTATCTGTTTATCATGAGTTCGTACGTAATCGATACTTGTCATGTCATACACGTATGCACTTGCTTGATTATTAGCACATGAATGTGATCAATACTAAATAAGGTAAGTTTTAATCTAGGACGTACGATCTTAAGGGCACTATTCATGGTAAAAGCATGCGGGTTTTACACTCATCCTCCATAAATCTCTAGTCTACTCCAACTCCATCATCAACTATCAATGCCTTGGTGGAAGGCTCTTCAACACTTACCTGATTCTTTGGACTTCTGCACTTCCTAGCAAAATGTCCCTTCTTATGGCAATTATAGCATTCCACCTTTGACTTATCAAATCTATTCTTATCACCAACATTAAGAACGATCTTCTTTCATGTTCTTCTCAAAAAACTTCTTGCCCTCATGATGAAAAAACCAAGTAAGTTTTTTTTATCTCCATCTCTTCTAGATCATCCTCACTTAAGTGTTGCAAATCATCAACAACAATCTCTACTACATTCTCATAGGTAGACAAGAACTCATAAATGGTTCCATCACTTAATCCAACAACACTAATGGTTGATTCATCAGAATCAGATAATGTACTACCAATATTAAGAGATACACTACCAGCATTAAGAGAATCTTTTGAGTTTTCTTTACTATGACAAGAACTTGATATAGATGCCAAGTAGTGTCATTAGAGACTAATCCATTCTTCTTCTTGAGTTTCTGCTCAACCACTTTAAAGTGATTGTACACATCATCAATATTGACTTGATCAATATCCTCCTTGTTTTCCCAAATAGATACCTCTATAGCCATTTCAGAAGGCATACTTCTTAGGAACTTAGCATTTATGTCATGTTCAGCATTTCCTCCTTGAGTAATGAGTTTGCTCACAATCCCTTGAAGTCTATTGTAAATAGAGTCAAGAAATGCATATCCTTCAACATTGAAGTTTTCAAATATTGATTTTAACAATGCTTTCTTGGCCTTCTTCATAGATTCATTCCCACCAAACCTCATAAAAAGGCATCAAACATGGATTTTGCATCTTCATATTGCTGGAAGGCAAGAATATGCTCATTTGGTATTGCTAGCATAACAATGCTTCTGGATTTCATATCATTAGACCTCTTCTTCTTTTCTACAAGCAATATTTCAGGTGCTTTCCTATGAACCAACACAGGCTTAGTGTGAATGTCTCCATGGACAATTACTTGTCATAGATCTCAATTGTACATCTGCATAAATTGAGTGAATATGAATTTCCACTCCTCAAACTCTCCTTGTTCGAAGACTGGAACCTTGTTCATATTGTTGGGCAATGCAGTTTATGACTCTATCTCTTTAGTTAAGAGAGTGTTGATCCCAAAATTAGATCGATTAGCTTTGTGTTAACGAGATTGTATCAAGTTTAACACGTAGAGAAACTTTGTTGTGGTTATGAATAATCCAAGTGTTATGCGGAATTAACACTTAGAATAAAGAACAAGTAAAACAATTAAACAAAACTTTCACTTTTGATTGATAATCGAACTTTCTTACAATGAAAGTTGAATACTGAATAATGTGTTCATACTACAAACCCTACGACCTCCTTTTATAACATAAGGAGTCGTGTACAAAGGATAACCTATCAACTATTCTAGGTAAAGATAAATATAGAAAATACAATATTGAGTATATCTTTACTTCAAATAATAAACGTGTTGACTAAGTATTCCTATCAGTGGTTGGACTTCTTCTTGTCAGCGCTTGGATATCTCTTATCAATGCTTGATTTGTCAGCGCTTGATTTCTTCTTGTCAGCGCCCGATTTACTCTTGTCAGCGTCTGAGTGACTTAGCTCATTTTATTCCCTACAATCCTCCCCTAAACTTGATATCTACTCTAGTAATCAAGTTTCTAAATAAAAACTAAGTACAAGGAGGATTCTTACAAATACAAATTACTTTTTAATTAGATAATAAACAAATCTAATTAAATCTTTGCCAACATCACTAGTATAATCCATTTCCAGTTGTGTAGACACCATCTTCTTCAAAACATCCTTGGACATAGGATATTGGGCATCAACAAGAAGATACTCTGAAAACTTTATAGTGCTTAGATGGTAAACACCAGCTATTGAATGTAGACGCCATTGTAGTTCACCGATATCATCCAGATCCAACCATATTTGATCTGCTTCATCTGGTTGAATCATCCTTTTGAAGGATGTCCAGATCTTTATTCCATTGACTGAAGTAGGTGCTTCAGCCTCATACTTGATATTCATCAAGTTCCAAAGATCTACCAAGTCTTCTCTATCCAGGCTTGCAAATAATGAGATCAAAGAAGTAAAAGTATGTACCTTCTTGCCATATCTGGTGATCATCCAGAACCTACTTGCATCTTCTTCATAATTAATTATTGGGTTTCTAAAATCCAAGGGTAATACCTCTACAACATTTGAAGCTTCCAATGGTGAAAGCTTAATGCTCTTTCTGATTACTGCTTCACTAGGATTCAATTGATCAAGAACTGGGAATTCAATGGGAACTCCCTTCTTCACTGGTCTTGGTGCAATAGAAGCCCTCTAGATCTGCACATTCTCTTCAATCTCTTCTCTCCTTTCAGCTGAGAGAAGCCTCATAGTATTTTACTCACAAGTTCTTACCCAAATTTGATAAGCATGATGTTCCAATTCGTCAAAAGAGAGTCTCCTCATTCTATCTTAGGTCCATGCACCTTGATGACACTTAAGCAACATGAAGTACAACTCCCGTCTATCCCTTTTTAGTTCAGAAAGCACCTTGTTAGCCTTGTGCTTCAAAATTACCTTGCAATCTTCTTGAACTCTTAGCAATATCTCCAAACCCCAAATTTGTCCAGTTATAGACATATTTGGGTTCTCTTCAACCTTAGACTCCAATGCAAAATACATTTCCCTTACTTCTGGCATGTCAAAGTCTACTTTCATCTTTAATTCTCTTAGCCTCTCCTTGGCTAAGTCATCTTCCCCATATTCCAATCTCTCTGGCTCTTCTAGAATCATCATACTAGAATCTGATCTCTCATCATCATCACTACCATCCTTAGCTTTCTCTGTGGTAGTCCAATCCTGTTCTTGCAATTGAGCAGCCAAAACATGATCAAAGTGTACCTGTGCTGCATTCTTTGGCACCTCAAATTCTTCCAAGATCCCTTTACCCTTATCTTGTGCTGCAATGGCTGGTAAAGTAGTTGTTGGCACCTTGTAGCTACATCCCTAATAATAACTGGTGGTTGGGATACACCAGCAATACCTGTGGGTGTGTCAGCGCTTGCTTTACTCTTGTCAGTGCTCAAACTCTGAATGTCAGCGGCTGACTTTGTAGCTTGTTCCATCATCTCTAAAAATGACAACTTCTTTGGAGTGAGTAATGAAACATCAAGAACAGGCTTCTCCTTCAAACTGGTCAAGGTTTCAGCAATTTCCACCTGTTTACTACCAAAAGAACCACCTTCTTCTTCCTGTGAGCCCTTGTCACTCAAGTTGAATGGTTCTGTTGGTACATCCTCCTCCCCTTTGCAAGAATCCTCCCCTAATGAAAGGACTCTTGCCTGCCTACTCCTAGCATTGGCATCCTCCAAAACAACTAGCCTCTCCCTCAATTTCTTGAGTTCAAGACCCTGACCTGTGACAACTTGTATAAGGTCTGCATTTTGCTTTTGCAAGCTAATGTAAACCACCGTCAATTCCAAAAGGGTAAAAAGTTCTAATCCGCCCTCCTCTATGATGGGAATTTGACCTCCCAAAAGAGATTCATTGGGCATGGATGGGGTCTTAATGATGTTGGGACTGCCTTGACCTGATTCTAAGCTAGAGTCAATAGTCCCAGCCCCACCCATTTCACCAACCACACTTGTGGTGGTGGTTCTCTCTGCTACATGGCTAGGACCACCAGAGGAGAACACTCTAGCAGTCCTTTGGTGTTTTTAAAACCAATAATCGGGTTATGAAGAAGAGGAAGTGGTTTGAGGGACTGTTTAAGTATGAGGAGGTGTTTGGGTTTGTGGTAAAATGGTGTCAGCGTTTGGATTAGATGTGTCAGCGCCCACATTATGAGTGTCAGCGCCTGATGGTTAAGGGTCAATATCTATATGTTGAGGTGATGTGGGGTGTTCTGGTAATGGGTCTGGTTGAGGTTGTGGTTGAGGTTGAGGGTTTGCTGCTGCCTCAATGACAGCAAGCATGGTTGGGGTGAGTGGTAAGTCTCTGTATGGTTCTGTATTCATATTACCAAAAACTATTTTCTTTTGAACAAGGATCGTATAAAAATTGTCATGATCCCTATTGCAGTATCCTTGCATGTCAAAAACCATTTATAAAAAGATAGGGTAAGCAAGAGTCATCTTGTTACCCTTATTGTGACACATGCCATCAAAAATCATTTTTGAAAAATTATAGTTTTGCCCAGTTGCAATACACACAATGGCACTCCCAATAGAACGGTTGATTTCATTATGTGAGGATCATTTGGGACTCAAACATTGAAGGATGACATGTATAAGGAACTTCCAAGCTGAGGGAAATTGTTGTTTGGTATACTTATTTAAATGGCCCACTGGGGGCAAAGTATAACCCAAAGCTCGAAGTCTAACTCTAGCTCTGTGAGGGGAAGGGTGGTTATACCCTCAGCATCATCAAGATGCAAAGCTTGGCGAACCAAAGCTTCAGTAACCACCCATAGAACCTCATGAACAGTAGCAGTTAATGTAATCACTCTATTAACTGTTGAAGAACTAACAGTGTTCCAAAACTGTTTAATGTGTGTGATAGGGATAAGAGGAGTATGTGAAAGTGCATACCTTAAAGGAGACGCATTCAAATACCCAATCATTTGAGTGTATTGGGGAAACAGAGTATTATCAGCTTCCAAGTAAGCCACCATGTTGTGTTGGCTTTTGAACCCCAATTCCAATTGAGCAGGTTTAAACTTTGGTGCTATGAAGATTGATTCTAGAAAAATGTGATATAAAAGTTATGGAGATATGAAGGTTTGAGAGATTTTAGTTAGACAAGAAATAGTGATAGTTGTGTAAATACGTCTTTTAGGAAAAAGAACGTATAAGTGCGGCAAGTATTAAACTCGACGATTTAGGAAAACCGACAAGTCGAATAAATGCGAGTTCGTTCTCGAAGGAGGTGTGTGTATTAATGTGCCAAAATAAAATAACAATGTTTGGATTAGTGACGTTTTTGGTTTAAAGAGAGAAAAAGTAAAGACGAGCTACGATTACGGTTAAACTACGACGTTGACGTAAAACGCGAACGTAAATACGTAAAACGTGACGAAATTAAAATTAAAACCTAAAAATTAATTAAATGATTAATCTAAGTCTTAAATAATATAAATAAGAATAAAAATCCAACAAATATATTTTAAAACCTTTTATTAATTAAATATTCAATTTTTAATGCTAATTAAAGCCCAAAAATTAAATATAATTAACAAAATGCCCAAAATATTATTTTATTGAACTAATAAATCACTTATATTATTTAAAGACTAAAAAGTATTTTTTCTAAATTTTCAAAACTATTTTTCTATTTTTAAATGACTTAAAACTATTTTTAAACTAATTAAAAACTAAAATAATGATTAAAAATAATAAAATAATGCCAAAATTAATTGACCAATTTTAAAAATCCTAATATACTCTAATGAACAGTAGAAAAATCAAAAAGTTTAAAAAATGTAGAATTTTACACTAAAAGACAAAACAGTTTATTAATTAAACCCTAATTAAACTAATTAAATTATAAAAAATAATTAAAAAGGTGAACAGTGAAAAACTTTTTGACTAAAAATCTTAAACTAATATTCTAAACCTAGGAAAAATTTTAAAACAGAAAAATAAAACTTTTTAGCACTAAATGCCAAAAACAGATTAATTAAAAGTAATTAAAATAGCAATTAAATATAAAAAATGGAAAATGAACAGTAAAATAAAAATTAATTAAACTGAAAAATCAAAGATTAAAAAATAAAAATATAGAAAAAAGTTGGAAGTCTAAATCCTAAAAATTACCACTAAAGACAAAAAATAAGGGAACTGAAAGTGACAACTACTTGGTTTTTGTCCAGTAGCAAAGCAGGGGGAACTTTTCTCTAACAGTGGGAACTTTGTTCCCACTGACTGAGCAAAAAATGTGATCTGGTGCTGTTTGAGCTTAGGGAAGCTCGTTTCTTGGTATTACTTGGCAACAAAGGCACCCCCACACTCAGTGGAGTGTGGGGAGTCAGTATAGAGCACAAAAACAATAAGTTCAACACAAGAAAAGCACGAAAAATGAAGCTATGCAGTCACTGTAACTAAAATATGGGGTTGAGGCTACTTGTTGACCTGATATGCAATCTAGTGAGTTATGGGCTTGCACACCTTACTCCCTAGCACACAACAATGAAAACCAATAGTACACAACTCTGATCTAATCTTAGAATTGACTGATGACCAGATTACAAGACTTAAAACAAGGAGCTTACCCTAGATAACCCTACTGAAGAAATTAAGCAGAATATACCAACAATATAGCAAGTGAAAATCTATTTAATCTACCAAACTAGAAAACAGTCTACTCATACAACCTACTATTGCCACTTAGGGTGTGTTTAAGCTAAAATTAATCCACCTAGTGTCACCCAAGGTTTATAATCCCCAAAACCAAACACCCCTTAAAGCTTTGTTTTTCAATTTATTTAAAGAAACTTCCACTAATTCAAGCTAAAACTACTCAAATCATTCAGAAAATATCCATATAGCATTTGAAAAATACTTAATACTAACAAGAAAATAATGAGATGCAAACATCACAAGAGCATTCTATATGGCAGATTGTGAAGGGAGTTCGAAAGAAAACCTCACTTGGCCTTGTTCAGGCCAAGTATCTTCTTGATACCACCAGCTAGACAATTGTTGCCACAAGGAAGAGCTTGATATCTGCAAAACACAACACACCCAAGCAAACCAAAGCAGCAAGAGCTTCTATAAGCTCGAAGCTTATGCTACAGTGAGAGTTAAATCAAAACTGAAACGGGAAGATGACAATAATTCTTAACAAACCTTGATGAACCAATTTTTAGAAACCCTTTTGAAAGAGATCTAAGGTGACAGAAATTTAACATAAGTCAACAAACAAATTCCACAAGCCATTTTGTCAGAATATACTTATGAACAACTTGTTGACTTATGGGTCTCAAATATAATTTTCCAAGAAAACTTGAGCAAAATATGAATTTGATGAATAATAATTTAAAATTGCATTAAGAATAAAGTTTATACTAAGAAAAATTAAATGACAAGGGAACTCAGCAATGCATAACTTTATAAAAATTAACTTTAACTATTCATAATATTTAAAAAAATACAGAGCTGGAACAAAAAAAAAGTGAAAATCCCTATGCCTTTATATAAGAGGCGTACAAGGTTTCTAAAAGACTAAACCCTAATGTTTCGAATTTCCCAGATTGCCCCATCATATTCAGACGAATATGCTTGATCCAAAATCATTCTTGAAGCTTCTTGGCTTGTATGTCGACATATGAGGTGATCTTGATGGTTGATTTGATGTGGGGGACAAGTAATTTGATCAGAATCGTTCATTTCATCAAGTAACTTTGGAGTCTTGTGGTATCCCGTGATATGCTAGCTGTCCTTGGTCCCCATTGCTGACTTGGCGAGCGAATCTTGCACATGGAGGAGTTCCTGAGATGCTTAATCATAAAACCCCCCAAGTAATTGTTGAAACCCCTTTGGTTTGAGTATACCCAATCTGGCAATATGCTTAGGGTTTATGTGTGTTTTAAGGATCTGTTTAATTTGGTGAGGGGAAAAAGAAGTATGTTTAGCGCTTAATTTTTTTTGGTTTGACTGGTTTGACCATTAAATAAGACGTGTATATGGGGTAGGGTTTGGGCTAGTGGGGTTTAGACTGGGCTCATACCGGGTTTAAACTGGGTCTGGGTTTGTTTATGCCAAGTTACCCCCCTGATGTCTCACATTTGTGTAAAACCAAGTTTAAAGCAATACTATCTTTTTTCCCCTTATAATAAGTTCAGGGTAATTACAAAAGTAGTCCCTCTAGTTGATAATTGATGGAACAAGGACCATAAATGCAATATTGGGATTCTTCAAGGGCTTGTTTTGTCACATATTCAAAGATGAAGGCCCTTTCTTGCATAGTATGATTTCTCCAAGGACTTTTCTTGCCAAACCTTCAAAGATGAGGGACCAAACTTGCCAAATCTTCAAACTTCAGGGACAATTTTGGAAATTCAGGATTCGGGTCCGGTTCTTTGTGCGGCTTCGTTTCCCGTGTTCGTTTTTGCTCTATTCTTGTAATCTTTTGGTGAATTCACGATATCCGTACCTGAAATACACAATGAACAAACACAAGCATATTTTGGGGTATTTTGATGATATTTTAAGCATTTTAAGCCCGATTTGGACGATGAGACTATGTATAAATACAGTCTCATCACTCCCCCATACTAAACCATTGCCGTGTCCCCACGCAATGCTAGAATTAAGTATCGTAGCACTTCCAAAATTCATTTTATGATGACTTTTATTCAAGACATAAATTTAAATAAACTACTACACGCGTTTCAGACATAATGTATTGTTTTCATCACGAGAACGTGACTTTTGGGATCATAGAACAAGAACACGTGAATGCTTCGTTAGAAATAATTTCGTCGTCCTCGATTTTCACCCAATTCCATGCTAAGCGTGTAACGAGATCATTGTTATTATAAGTTAGCAACACGATCACTTCTCATGAGTGTTAATTACGAACCTAAACTCCCTTATTCCTACTTGGTATCTCTTATATTTTATTTTGTCTTAATGATCACGAGGATACATCATTGACTTATGCGTGAATAGAGATTAAGTCTAAAAATAGAAACTTAACGGTGTAACCAAAATCATCAAATCAATAATTCATCCTAATAGACAACGATGTCAAAAAATTAAGTCAACAAGAAGGATCGATAAACACGGTTTTATAACGGTTTTGAACATGAGACTTATTACCAAGACTTTTATACGCCCCCTAACGGAAGGGCCTTATTATCTTTGGTTTACCTCCATCTTTTATTCAACTTCGCCATGAAGCTTTTATTATGACTTCGGTCTTGCCTTGCCTTTTATTATCCGCCTCATCGGTGGTTTTATTAGCCAAAGACGTATATCCTCACGCTAAAGCGAATTTTGGATCTTTAAAGCTTCGAAGATTAAGGCTTGATTCACTTTCAATTTGGGCATAGATTTTTCGGCCTTGTGAGCTTCAAATTTTTGCTTAATTTAGGTGAGCACTTGAAATCTTATTATTAGGTGAAGCTTTCGATTATTCGGGTGCCAATACTTCAAAACCGTGACGCTGGCGATACCTTAATGTTTTCCCAATTTAATTACATGGAAGCTACCAAAACAAATTAGAAACCCAACAATAGTGACTAAACCGCCAAATCAATATTTATTAACAATTTATTATGCAAAAGCGTTGGGAGAATAAGCTAATAATTACTACACATAAGATTGTGATGATTACTAGACTTATAAATAACTCTATCATTTCTCATCCTCATTTAAGAGACTTAGCCTAAAAAGTTAAGGAATCGAAGCTAAGTGCTCAACACGCACGGTCGAGTCAAAAATTACTCTCGTTCTCACCATCGGAAAACCTACATTCGTGTCTTAAACACTTATGAAAAACAAGAAAAATTTTAAAATTTGGCCATTTTTAGCCTTATTTGCAACAAAACGATAACAAAAAGATGAATATTGGATTGCGTGTTGAGGTAAGCAAGGTGAAGTATCTGCTCACCCCCCCATACTAAAACTAAACATTGTCCTCAATGTTTTGAGTCTAGGGGTGTAAACACCCCCATACTAGAGACGAAGTCGAATGCTTAATCTCGAGCATGGAAAGGGTAAAACGAATATCCTATAAGCCGTTTATGAATTATGCTAATAAGATAAACGTTAGAACATAAAAGGATATCATCGGATATCGGAATCTCCAAAGGCAACGATCGAAGCTCGAGTGATCCGTGAAACGAACACGAGAGGCTTCAATGATGACGATGAACCTAATGAATCACAATCACAAACAACCACGAAACAAAGGTAGGAAGAGCACAAGTCCCCTCGTTACATTAACTAAGAAAGCAATAATATTTACAAGGATAAGCATGAGAATCCCCCACGAGGCACCTTGTTTTTGATAACCGAGTCAAAAGCTCGAATCGAATCCCCATAAATGTGATCATTTAGGGATAATCTTGGTTTGGTCATTTTTGGTGGGGCTTACATGATAAACAAGGCCCAAAAGTACGTGGAGTACTTTAAAAACCCGATAAACGTATACCGGGGTCAAATATAGCGTCCTCGTTTTCGGATGAAAGACGAAACAACGCTACTTCAACACAAACCCCAATGGGGTAGAAGAAAAGAGATAAGAAGTAGAAAGGTGGGGCAATGGGTAAGGCAACATAATGAGCTACTCGAGGTAGACTCACACCAAGCAAACGAAATGATTTTCCATTTATTGCATCGGTGGAAGACCGAGATTTCCCTTTACAAGCAATTCCGGGATCGTAAATCTCGTCCTCGGTGGAGAAATAGGAGGGAACATTTGGGGCTTCCCCCACACTAGATCCACACCAACCGTCGTCAAAGGAGTAGACGAGGTGGTAGCACTCATGAAACGCGGTGATGACGGAGTTAAACATGTAGAAAAATCATTTAAAACATTTTTAAAATCTTTTCCTTTTTCATCGTTCAAAAACTCTTTATGAAAACCCGATTGAATAATGTCGAAAATATTTGGCGTGTCAAATTCAAAATTAGTCGCGCTAAAAATCCTCACATTTAAGTCGTGGTTAGGGGGTGGTGGATTATATAAGTTCTCAAAACGTCGATCAATAAAGAACACCGCCCCCTCGGGGTCTACATACTCGTCATCCTCATGAACGTCGATCTCATCGATTTCCTCATCAAAGATAGGCTTGTCAAACCAAGGTTTGTCATTCCCCTCCTTGAGTATCTTAGAAACTCTCTCGAAGAGATCACGATCAAGCACGAAACCATCATTCTTTTGTGGGGATCGTTGATAAGTTAGATCCTCACGAATGTGGTAAACGTCATTCTCAAATGAGGAGTGTTGATAAGGTAACTCCTCGAGAATGGGACTTGTGTCTATAGCAAGAAAATCATCAACCTCCTTAAAGAATTCTTCATCATCACAATTGTGAAACGAAGGAGGATCGATGATATGGTCATCAACGTTCTCGAATTCATCATCAAAAATGGGATTATGATGAAAAATAGGTTCGTATACGGAATTCGAGTACGTTGTGAAAGTGTCGGCATTCTCATCATCATAAGAAATTTCCGACATGAGATCGTCCTCTTCATTTGAAGATTTATCAAAGGGTAAATCCTCGAAGATGGATGGCGGATTAGCAAGTATATGCTCGATCTCGGCAAACTCACCATCGTCATCAAAGAAAGTGTCGATGTGAGCAAGTTCTCGAGTGGATTTCTCGAGAGTCACAACCATGGACTTACAAGTCGAATGACTATGCTTAGGTGACATTTCTATGATGGGTGAGATTGCATTGGGTTGGGCCACTTCCTTAGCCTTAATGGATTTGGGGCTAGGAGTGGGAGGCACTTCAATGTTTTTAGAAGTATAGGCCTCAAAGTCATGGTCCTTCGAAGGTGGTGAAGACGAGCCCATATTGGTCTTTGTCGTGATGGCACTAACGTCGCCCTTCGGAATTGGTGTTTCACTTGTTTCGCTAAAAACATCCCAAAGTGAGTTTTCATCCATAAATTTACACATACCCTTTTGAATTAGGTATACGTATTCTTTATCATTAAAATCATCATCTTTAAAACCGTTTTTCTTAATTCTTTCAAAACATGCATCAAGCTTCATTCTTTCCGTTAAAGTAAACATTTTGAAATCATTAGAATTTGAATCATTAGGTTTTGAAACCTCGGTTTTTTCATTCTCATAAAATCCTTGGGATTTTCTAGCGAAAAAGTCTATTTTCTCATCCCCATATCTCATAGTAAGTCTCCCCTCGTGAACGTCGATTACGGTTCGAGCCGTTGATAAGAATGGTCGGCCTAAAATAATGGGACATTTAGGGTCACACTCGTAATCGGATATAACGAAATCCGCGGGAAAAACAAACTTTCCAATCCTAACATAGACATCCTCGGCTATTCCAATTGGTATAAGTGGAGTACAATTTGCAAGCTCGATTGTCATGTTCGTGGGGGTAAGCGAAGGCAATCTCATCAATTTCCAAAGAGAATGAGGCATAAGATTGATGCTAGCACCTAAATCAGCAAGGGCTAAACATCCCTCAATCTCGGAAAAATCACAAGGTAGTAGAAATTGGCCCGGATCCTTTTCCTTTCTCGGCATACGCCTTTTGGGTTTTTTAAGAAGGATCGAAGCACAAGTTTCTTCAAGGGTTACTTTGGTAAGGTCGACAAAGCTCTCTTTTTGAACCGTGGATGGAATTTGAGGTACACGAGGGTGTGCACTCTTTTCCTTGGTCGCCACGTTCACCCCATCGACTTTAGAACAAGAAGACGTCTTAGAAGTCGAGGGTTGAGAGGGATAAACAACACGGAATCCTTCAAGGTTAGGGGTAATCACACGACCTTTCTCACGAGATGAGGCGGCTTTGCATTGTTCTTTCGGATTAGCAACGGTGTCACTAGGTAACGAACTTGATGACGAACCCGAGGCTTTGTTCATAATGGCCGAAAACATCTTTTAATATCAATTTGCCCTTGCTCAATCTTCGTGTTTTGCAATTTCAAAGTATTTGTAAAGTCGTTTTTCAAAGTACCAATTTCTCCCTCTAATCGTCTCATATTAGCCTCATTCGTTTTCATGTAATTTTGAAAATCGTTTGACGAACTATTTTGATTAAAGTTCCCTTGGTTTTGATTGTTTCTTTGAAAATTGTTTTGATTCCCACTTGAAAAATTATTTCCTTGATTGTTATCTCTATTTTGCCAAGTTATATTACGACCTTGATTATAACCTCCTTGATTTTGATTCGAAAAATTTCCTTGTTGATTATTTCCATGAAAATTGTTTCGGTTAAAATTGTTGCCTTGGTTATAATTGCCTTGTTGTGATGGACCAGCGTTATTTTGATTTGAAAAATTGTTGTTTCCATTTAACGCACTCACATTCGACGTTTGGCCATCCGTAGCCGCACACTCGTAATAATTATGAGGTCCACCACAAAACGTACACGAAACCTCAACCGCTTTCACCGTAGCGGGAGCGTCTTTCTTTTGCATCTCAATGAGATAAGACGTAAACACATTCGTCAACTTGTCGACTTTCGCATCAACTCTCTCAATGTCGCGATTAGAACTACTAACATTGGCGACATTGGCAACACTCGGTGCGTTGCGGAGTTGGTAAACCTTGGATCGGTTTTCGATAATTATCAAAGCTTCTCTCGGAGTTTTACACAAAAAGTTGCCACCGGCGGCGGAATTCAACGAGTCTTGTTCGTGAAAATTAAGACCGTTGTAAAACGTATCGATTTGGTGCAACTCGGAAAAACCATGGTGAGGACATTGCCTAAGCAATTCCTTAAAACGATCCCACGCGTCTCTAAAAGATTCATGCGGTTTTTGCTCAAATTTCGTAATTTCGTTCTTGAAAAACGTCGTCTTAGACGGTGGGAAAAAATAATTAACGAATTTGGAAACGAGATCCTTCCACGTAGTTATGGAATTAGGTGGCTCTTTCTCGTACCAATCCTTGGCGGCACCATCGAGCGAGTACGGAAATAGCATAAGCTTGACGACATCGGCGTCGACGTTCTTAAACTTGCTTGTGGCTAAAAGACGATCAAAATTCCGAATATGGTCGTGAGGATTATCGGCTTCACGACCTCGAAACTTTGTAGCTTGGATTAACGAAAGCATTCCGCTCTTAATCTCAAAATTCTCCGCTTCGATAGCGGGAATTATGATCGCGTCTCCATAACCCTCGGTGGGCGCTTGGAGCAATTCCATCATAGAACGATTGTCGGCCATCTCCTCTACGGTCTCTTCAACAACGATATTAGGAACGTCGGTTTCTAATTCTCGTCTACGTCGTCGATTCCTTCGATTACGATTGCGTCGATTCGAAGCTTCACTAGAATTGGAATAATCCTTCGATCGAGTGCGCATGCACTAAGCGTAGAATGGGTGGTAGCAAAGAAGATTCTTTTTGCGGCTTTTTTGATTTTTTTTTCAATTTTTTTGGTTTTTGATTGGTTTTTTTAATTTTTTTGGATTTTTGAATGTATTACGTAGACAAAAATCTACAAATCTCCCCTCGAATCGACTTTCTCGATTAAAGGAGCCTCAAAGAATGAAAACGATCACGTGGAGTGAACGTTCTCGATGACTTTAGAACGTTGGTGGAACACCAGAACGTTCAAGAGGGTTTAATCTTGAAAACACAAGCAAATATAATATACGTAGATAATACTTGGGCGGCAAACCCTCGATTAGCCTTCTTTCTCAAAACACGCACAAGCAAGCGGAGGAACCGAGGCGGCGCGAAGCACTTAAGAGCCTTTTTCCTTTAGGTCGTGAAATACAACCGCCTTATACCCACCTTATAGTTTGTGTTAATCAAAATTAAGCCTCACGAAAGTATTTATCTATTTTGCCTTTAAACGTTTGCTTTGGATTCGAATACAATGATCGAGTGATGAAATCCCGAATCAAGGTTGCGTTTTCACGCTTTTGGAGTACTTGTATATTTATTTGTTCTTACGTAGTACAATATAGTAATAATATATTCACAAAGAAAACGAAAACCAATATATCTACAATATAGTAAAGATTGATTTGTGTTTAATTTAGGAAAATTAAACACGATTTATTTGGATATTATACTATAATAGAGAAAAATAACAAAAATGAGTATGTACGATATTCACGCTTTCCAAAAAAATGAAAAGCTAAAACGCACTACTCACACAAACACGATACTAATAGTAATGGCACACTAAACACCTCCCCGGCAGCGGCGCCAAATGATAGTTGTGTAAATACGTCTTTTAGGAAAAAGAACGTATAAGTGCGGCAAGTATTAAACTCGACGATTTAGGAAAACCGACAAGTCGAATAAATGCGAGTTCGTTCTCGAAGGAGGTGTGTGTATTAATGTGCCAAAATAAAATAACAATGTTTGGATTAGTGACGTTTTTGGTTTAAAGAGAGAAAAAGTAAAGACGAGCTACGATTACGGTTAAACTACGACGTTGACGTAAAACGCGAACGTAAATACGTAAAACGTGACGAAATTAAAATTAAAACCTAAAAATTAATTAAATGATTAATCTAAGTCTTAAATAATATAAATAAGAATAAAAATCCAACAAATATATTTTAAAACCTTTTATTAATTAAATATTCAATTTTTAATGCTAATTAAAGCCCAAAAATTAAATATAATTAACAAAATCCTCAAAATATTATTTTATTGAACTAATAAATCACTTATATTATTTAAAGACTAAAAAGTATTTTTTCTAAATTTTCAAAACTATTTTTCTATTTTTAAATGACTTAAAACTATTTTTAAACTAATTAAAAACTAAAATAATGATTAAAAATAATAAAATAATGCCAAAATTAATTGACCAATTTTAAAAATCCTAATATACTCTAATGAACAGTAGAAAAATCAAAAAGTTTAAAAAATGTAGAATTTTACACTAAAAGACAAAACAGTTTATTAATTAAACCCTAATTAAACTAATTAAATTATAAAAAATAATTAAAAAGGTGAACAGTGAAAAACTTTTGACTAAAAATCTTAAACTAATATTCTAAACCTAGGAAAAATTTTAAAACAGAAAAATAAAACTTTTTAGCACTAAATGCCAAAAACAGATTAATTAAAAGTAATTAAAATAGCAATTAAATATAAAAAATGGAAAATGAACAGTAAAATAAAAATTAATTAAACTGAAAAATCAAAGATTAAAAAATAAAAATATAGAAAAAAGTTGGAAGTCTAAATCCTAAAAATTACCACTAAAGACAAAAAATAAGGGAACTGAAAGTGACAACTACTTGGTTTTTGTCCAGTAGCAAAGCAGGGGGAACTTTTCTCTAACAGTGGGAACTTTGTTCCCACTGACTGAGCAAAAAATGTGATCTGGTGCTGTTTGAGCTTAGGGAAGCTCGTTTCTTGGTATTACTTGGCAACAAAGGCACCCCCACACTCAGTGGAGTGTGGGGAGTCAGTATAGAGCACAAAAACAATAAGTTCAACACAAGAAAAGTACGAAAAATGAAGCTATGCAGTCACTGTAACTAAAATATGAGGTTGAGGCTACTTGTTGACCTGATATGCAATCTAGTGAGTTATGGGCTTGCACACCTTACTCCCTAGCACACAACAATGAAAACCAATAGTACACAACTCTGATCTAATCTTAGAATTGACTGATGACCAGATTACAAGACTTAAAACAAGGAGCTTACCCTAGATAACCCTACTGAAGAAATTAAGCAGAATATACCAACAATATAGCAAGTGAAAATCTATTTAATCTACCAAACTAGAAAACAGTCTACTCATACAACCTACTATTGCCACTTAGGGTGTGTTTAAGCTAAAATTAATCCACCTAGTGTCACCCAAGGTTTATAATCCCCAAAACCAAACACCCCTTAAAGCTTTGTTTTTCAATTTATTTAAAGAAACTTCCACTAATTCAAGCTAAAACTACTCAAATCATTCAGAAAATATCCATATAGCATTTGAAAAATACTTAATACTAACAAGAAAATAATGAGATGCAAACATCACAAGAGCATTCTATATGGCAGATTGTGAAGGGAGTTCGAAAGAAAACCTCACTTGGCCTTGTTCAGGCCAAGTATCTTCTTGATACCACCAGCTAGACAATTGTTGCCACAAGGAAGAGCTTGATATCTGCAAAACACAACACACCCAAGCAAACCAAAGCAGCAAGAGCTTCTATAAGCTCACTTTGTCAGAGATGGCTTATAGAAGCTTATGCTACAGTGAGAGTTAAATCAAAACTGAAACGGGAAGATGACAATAATTCTTAACAAACCTTGATGAACCAATTTTTAGAAACCCTTTTGAAAGAGATCTAAGGTGACAGAAATTTAACATAAGTCAACAAACAAATTCCACAAGCCATTTTGTCAGAATATACTTATGAACAGCTTGTTGACTTATGGGTCTCAAATATAATTTTCCAAGAAAACTTGAGCAAAATATGAATTTGATGAACAGTAATTTAAAATTGCATTAAGAATAAAGTTTATACTAAGAAAAATTAAATGACAAGGGAACTCAGCAATGCATAACTTTATAAAAATTAACTTTTACTATTCATAATATTTAAAAAAATACAGAGCTGGAACAAAAAAAAAGTGAAAATCCCTATGCCTTTATATAAGAGGCGTACAAGGTTTCTAAAAGACTAAACCCTAATGTTTCGAATTTCCCAGATTGCCCCAGCATATTCAGACGAATATGCTTGATCCAAAATCATTCTTGAAGCTTCTTGGCTTGTATGTCGACATATGAGGTGATCTTGATGGTTGATTTGATGTGGGGGACAAGTAATTTGATCAAAATCGTTCATTTCATCAAGTAACTTCGGAGTCTTGTGGTATCCCGTGATATGCTAGCTGTCCTTGGTCCCCATTGCTGACTTGGCGAGCGAATCTTGCACATGGAGGAGTTCCTGAGATGCTTAATCATAAAACCCCCCAAGTAATTGTTGAAACCCCTTTGGTTTGAGTATACCCAATCTGGCAATATGCTTAGGGTTTATGTGTGTTTTAAGGATCTGTTTAATTTGGTGAGGGGAAAAAGAAGAATGTTTAGCGCTTAATTTTTTTTGGTTTGACTGGTTTGACCATTAAATAAGACGTGTATATGGGGTAGGGTTTGGGCTAGTGGGGTTTAGACTGGGCTCATACCGGGTTTAAACTGGGTCTGGGTTTGTTTATGCCAAGTTACCCCCCTGATGTCTCACATTTGTGTAAAACCAAGTTTAAAGCAATACTATCTTTTTTCCCCTTATAATAAGTTCAGGGTAATTACAAAAGTAGTCCCTCTAGTTGATAATTGATGGAACAAGGACCATAAATGCAATATTGGGATTCTTCAAGGGCTTGTTTTGTCACATATTCAAAGATGAAGGCCCTTTCTTGCATAGTATGATTTCTCCAAGGACTTTTCTAGCCAAACCTTCAAAGATGAGGGACCAAACTTGCCAAATATTCAAACTTCAGGGACAATTTTGGAAATTCAGGATTCGGGTCCGGTTCTTTGTGCGGCTTCGTTTCCCGTGTTCGTTTTTGCTCTATTCTTGTAATCTTTTGGTGAATTCACGATATCTGTACCTGAAATACACAATGAACAAACACAAGCATATTTTGGGGTATTTTGATGATATTTTAAGCATTTTAAGCCCGATTTGGACGATGAGACTATGTATAAATACAGTCTCATCAAATAGCAGTTACCCTGTTTGAAAGAAATTAGCCAAATTTATAGGAGAGTTGAAAACATACGATTGGTTAAAATATGAGGCAGTTATATTCAAAAAGTAATCATGAAAATCTTGAAAAATATATAACTTATCTCATACATTAATTAAAAGTTACCAACTCCTAAAATTACGGCCCATATTTTCGTCAAAAATAACAACTGGGTAGGACCTAATGATTGTCAACGGTCAAAAAGTAAACATCAACGTCTAACAACTATATTCTTGTCAACGTTGGAAATTTACCATGTCAGCGTTCAAATTGGTCTTATCAGCGTTTGGAAAGAAAAATGTCAGTGTCCAAAAATAAAAATAATTAAAAATAAAAAGGACCTTAACAAAGTAGTTTACCCTACTGAAGATAACTCTTAGACTGAAAATGACTATAGGGTGGCAAGCACTGTCCAATCATGCACACTTGCTTAAGCAATATAGACATAATTGTCCTCAAGTGTCCCTTGCTAACCAAAGTTCATAACAGTGAAGTTACCTCATATAAACCCTTTGTAACTTCCCAGGTAAGCCCAATAAAAACGTTCCCAAGTCTCCCAACCGACCAAATCCAATGCTAGGCCAAAAAGTCTTGGCAGCGTGCACAGTATATCAACTTTGCATGCTACAGTGCCTCACGATTTAGAAAACTAACTCGCACTCACCAGTGGACACAATCTAGAATTATGATAAGAGTATTCTAAGAATACCCAAAAGCCTAAAGGTTTCCTAAACCTCCCCTTAAACCATGATATACAAAGTTGCCAAATAAAAAGTATGTAATAAAAAATTATGTCAAGATAGGAATGTAAACATTTCAACCATCATCCATAAGCTTTAACACATTCCTAGTAAGCTCCAAAGATCCATAAGCAACTCTGTATCCATTTGTACAATGCTCATAATGCCTGCATGATTAGATCAAAAACCATAAAACTAACATATTGCTGTCAGTGTCCATCTGAACACTTGTCAGCGTTCAAATAACCTTTGTCAGTGTTAGAAAAATAAAGTGGAAAACCTAATCTTGTACAAAGACTAATAACAGTACACATCATATACAAACTATACAATGATTTCAAAAACACATTTAGGTGAGATTGATTATTCCAATACTTGTTACCAAGTACTGAAACCTCCCAACATCAAAAGGTTTAGTTAAAAGATCAGCCACATTTTCTTCTGTGTCTACCCTATCTGAGTGTATTAAACCTTTTTCAAAACAATCTCTTATAAAATGATGTCTAATTTCTATGTGTTCTGTTTTAGAGTGATATACAGGATTCTAAATAATGCATAATGTACTGGTTTTATCTACAAATATCTTGGTATGCATAAAATTATACCCATAATCTAACAGCTGGTTTTGGATCCATAGAACTTGTCCACAACAAGCAGTTGCAGCAACATATTTTGCTTCAGTTGTAGAGTTGGCCACCATTGTTTGTTTCTTGTAGTGCCAAGATATCAATCTGCTCCCAAGAAATTGGCATCCACCAGTTGTGGATTTTCTATCAAACTTATCACCTCCATAGTCACTGTCTGAATAGCCAATAAGCTCCAATGGAGAATCCTTTGGATACCATAATACCAAGGTGGGATAGCACCTAAGGTATCTAAAGATCCTTTTGACAGCATGAAGATGACACTCTTTGGGAGTCACTTGATGGCGTGCACATGCACACACAACAAAGATGATGTCAGATCTAGAAGCTGTAAGATACATCAATGACCCAATCATTGATCTATAATACCTGACATCCACTTCTTTTCCATCTCCAGTCTTTCCCCAAGGGTGTTCCCTATCCATGGGTGTGCTAGCCCGTTTTTCATGTGGAGAAAAACCAAACTTCTTCAAGATTTCTGCTACATATTTGTCTTGAGAGATAAAGATACCATCTTCTTTCTGTTGGACTTGTAAACCTAGAAAGAAGTTCATCTCTCCCATTGCACTCATCTTGAATTTGTCTGTCATGAGCTTGGAAAAGTCTTCAATCATCTTTAGATTTGATGAATCAAAGATAATACCATCCACATAGACCTGAACTAGGAGAAAATCCTTACCAATATAAATGGTAAATAGGGTCTGGTCTATGGTGCCCCTTTTAAACCCATTTTCCACTAGATAGGTGGAAAATGTACCATACCATGCTCTTGGGGTTTAATGAAGTCCATACATTGCTTTCTTGACTCTATACACTTTGTCTGGATGCTATGGATCTTCAAAACCAGGAGGTTGCATTACATAAACCTCCTCTTCAAATGTGCCATATAAGAAAGCACTCTTCACATCCATCTGATAAACTGTGAAACCCATGCAAAAAGCATAGGCTAGGAAAATCCTTATCGCTTCAATTCTTGCAACATGTGCAAAAACCTCTTCATATTCTATTCCCTCTTCTTGTGTATAGCCTTGAGCAACTAAACGTGCCTTGTTTCTGACCACAATCCCTCTTTCATCCTTCTTGTTTCTAAGAACCCAACGTGTCCCAATAGGTCTAACATACCTTGGACGATCCACTAGCTCCCACACATCTTAAATGACAAACTGATGAAGCTCATCCTGCATTGCTTCCACCCAGCTTGGTTCTTTGAGAGCATCAAAAATTTTCTTGGGTTCCTGTTGTGTCAGAAAACAAGCAAACAAACATGCATGTACAAGAGGGGTATCTTCCTTCTTGTGGATATTGGCAATGAAACCACCTTGAGTCTGATGAGACCTTCTTGTTTGAACAAGAGACAGAACATCACCAATGATTAGGGAAGGAGGATGATTTTTGACCACAATTTTAAGTATTCCTCCCCCAAGTAGTGTGTTGTCTTCTATATCAGTTTCCATGTTGTGAATATCATCTTCATTTCCACTCCCATCCTCACTTGAATTAACCTATTGATTAAGTATGGAAGGTTCACCATGTTCAAAAGTATTGGAAGAGAATAAATGTCCAAACAGGTTGTCAGCGCTGGAGCTGTCAGCGTCTGGTCTGCTTTGTCTTTGTCAGAGCTTGAAGATGCATGCGTGTTTTTATCAACTGGCCTTTCTTGTGGCCCTTCTTCCTCCTTTTCAGCAGCAGTAGAAGCTTGTGCATACCCATCAGTCCATATAGGAATGGTAACATACTCAAGTACGGGGCCTGACTTGATTACATGTGATCCTTCTTCCTTAGCAACCTGTTTACCTACAATGTCAACAATAGGTTCTTCCACAACATTTGAATCCTTTTTCACAATGCCAGGATTAGTAACAGGCATATAATTCAATGTTCTAGATAAAGGTTCTAAATCAAAGAACCAGTCTGGTCCACTCTCAGAATCACTAGGTTTACTTTCTAAAAACTTAACATGCACTTTTTCAAGAATGCGTTTTTCTTTCTTGTTGTAAACCCTATATCCTGTGCTCTGTATAGAATAACACATAAAGTAACCTTCATCACCTTTTGCACTAAACTTACCTAAGGCATCACTAGTATCCAATATCACTACATGACATCCAAAGGGTTTAAGAAAACCTATGTTGGGTTTCCTATTCCAAAATAGCTCATAAGGTGTCTTATTGTGGATTTTGTTGACCAATGCTCTATTCTGAACATAGTAGGCTGTATTCATAGCCTCAGCCCAAAAAGCAATGGGAAACTTAGCATCAGCCAACATTGTCCTAGCTGCTTCTATGAGTGTTCTATTCTTTCTTTTAGCCACACGATTCTGCTGTAGAGTTCTAGCTATGCTAAATTCCCTAGTAATCCCTTTATTAACACAGAAGGCATCTAACAATTTATTTCTAAACTCACCACCATTATCACTTCTAAGTATTTTAACCTCATTCCCTATTTTCTTTTCAATTTGGGTAATAAAGTCAATCAAAATTATGACAGTATCACTTGTTAAGGCCAAAAAGAAAGTCCAAGTAAATCTAAAAAAATCATCAGTTATAACAAAACAGTATGATTTACCATTCAAACTTTCTATATTAGTTGGGCCAAATAAGTCCATATGTAGCAAGTGAAGTGGTTTTGAACTGGAATGCACAAGTTTAGACTTAAATGAGACTTTGTGTTGTTTGCCTTTAAGGCATGCAACACAAGAGTGATCATTGTGGAAAGCCTTTGAAGGCAAACCATCAACTAAATCATGTCTCACAAGTCTATTAATATTCTTAAAGTTTATGTGCCCTAACCTTCTGTGCCATAAATTACTTTCATTTACTGAAGCTTTAGCATAAAGACATGTCAGATTGTTGTTCATCCTAAACCTATTAAGATTAACATTTTAAATGTCCTTATGCCTAGGTGTTCTATAATCAATAAACTTCTCATCAGGCATCTTAAAATATTTACTCAACACCAAGCATTCAGTATCAGTGAAAAGAACCTTATTTTTGTTATCACACACTTGTGACACTCTAAACAAGTTATAGTAAAGTTCTTTTACCAGAAAAATGTTTTCAAAACGTAAATTGTTGGTGATAAGAGTGCCTTTGCCTGAAATTGTACCATATCCTCCTCCAAAGTAAACTTTGTCACCATCTTTAATGGGGGTAAAATTTGACAAATAATCTTCCTTCCCCGTCATGTGCCTAGAGCATCCATTGTCCCAATATCAATGATCATTGACCTACTTTTGAATGCCCTGCACATAAAGAAAAAAAATTAGTTTTCTTTGGGAACCCAAGCCTGAGCAGATTTGGATTCATGTGGTTGTTTAACAAGAACAAATTTAGTCCTTAGAACAAACCTTTGTTCATCCCTTTGTGGCTTGAACACCCAGTTTACCCGTATTGGTTTAGTAATGACCTTTGAAATATAATGAAATCTGTTACAGATCATAGAAATCCCATCAGAATTAGGGTTTTGGTCTTGTTTAGGTCTCCAAGTCATACTAGATGAAGCTTATTAATCTAATCCGTTTAAACCCTAACAATGGCCACCAGCCGCCATCATATTCATCCTCAATCGACATCTCCAAAACTCTTGTAATTCACCTGTGGAAAATCCCTGCTGTCTTGGGATTGATCTTCTGATCTTTCGAGAGCGAGCGATTTTACACGTTGTGCAATTCTTGAGTTTTTGAGATTAGATTTGTTTTCTTTTTTATTTTTTACTTATTCAACCCAGTTTTGATCCACTACCCTCCGTTCATTCTTGAGTCTAAAGAACCTGTCGTCTGTGAATCATCTTGTGTGAGATCCATAACGAGCTTCTTTATTCACTAGTAATTCGGAGCCATAGAGATCAATTGGGGTTTTTCAAAAAACCTAAACTATGACTGGCGATCACCCCCAAAACCCTAATCACAAAAACCTGCAAGATGTTTCTGTTACAATTTATCTCACAAACTTTCCAACCTCATCGGGGTCTAAAGATCTTTGGAGCCAATGTGAGAAATATGGAACAGTAGCAGATGTTTACATTGCTCACAAACTTTCAAAAATTGGTCGACGTTTCGCTTTTGTTAGATTTTTGAAAGTCAACAATATCGGATTGTTATTGGAATCACTCAATAAGATTTGGATCGGTTCATATCATATTTTTGCTGCAAAGGCCAGATTCGAACGTAAACCGTTTACTACAAACAAAACAACCTCCAATCAAAAGCCTAAAACTCAAGCAAAACCCACACCTAAAACTTCAGCCGCACATCATGCAAACCCTAGCCATTCATACGCGACGACTCTTAAAGGTAAGGCTTCGAATTTCGCCGATTCTAATGAAAAAACCATCCTTAAATCTGTTTCTCTTGACAAATCTGATCTGATTTATATGTCGGATTCGGACTTGAGAAAAGTTATCCTAGTTAAGGTTAGAGATGTGCATCTCATTCGCAATATCAATAATGTCCTCAATAAAGAAGGTTTTTTGGTTTCACATGCAAATACATTGGGGGCATGTGGCTGTGGATCGAATTTGACTCCTTGGAATCATGTCAAAAACTTCAAGCAAACACAGAAATGTCGTGGTACTTTACTGCTATGAAACATGTAACACAAACATTCAAAGCAGATGAGAGACTTGTTTGGATTGAAATTTGTGGTCTTCCACTTAATGCATGGACTTCCAAGGCATTTAAGAAGATTTCTGATATTTGGGGGGAGCCTCTCTTTGTGGATGAAGATCCTAAAGAAAATTTTGCAATTGGCAGAGTCTACATAAAAACTAGGATCCAAGATTAGATTTTTGAAACATGTAAAGTGATTATCCAGGGTAAATCTTTTAATGTTCGTATAAAAGAATTTGCTGGATGAGTTCCGGAGATTGAAGATTTAGATTGCGAGTCTAGCATGAATTCTGATACTCACTCGAATGATCTTGAGGTAAATGACCGTGAAGATCATGATGTACAAGAAGGTGAGATTCCCCTTAACACTGACAAACCTGATATAGAGACGCATAGACCTACTGAAACTTCTGAAGTTGAAGTAGTTATGGATACACAAGAGCCCAAAGGAGTGGAAGGTTTTGTTGCCTCTCCAAATGATGTGTAAGCCCCTAATGAGCCAGTTAAGGAGACTCAAAACAACCAAAAAGAAGACTCAGATGCCTCATCAAAACCTTATGCTTTTGAGGGATATAAGAATCAACACACACAAAAGAATAACCGAACATCAATATCCTCCTCTTTTACAACCACAAAGATTTCTAGAATCAGCAAGTCTCACTCTAAATCGAATCATGGATCGATGATTGATGCATTCATCTCTCACATTGAAATGGGGAATGTTTTGGGATATGATATGCAAGGAAGTAAAAATGATCTCAAGAAATTCATAGACAGTATTGGTGCTAAGCAGGATCAGTTATGAATGTGTTTTCCTTCAATACTTGTGGGTTGGGAACGGATAAATGCAAAGACATTGCTAAACTTTGTAGCAAGCATAATGTCTCTTTTTTGGGTATTCAAGAAACTCACTCCATCAACATTGATCCTTTTAAGGTTAAGTGTTTATGGGGAAATTTTCAATTTGATAACGCTTTTTGTCCTTCGTTGGGAAGTCCGGAGGTATGGTTTCCATTTGGGACATCAATGTCTTTGTTAAGCTCAACATCATTCAAGTTGATCATCTCCTCATTGTAGAAGGTATATGGAAGTCTACTCTTCTACACTGTTTTATGATCAATGTATACGCACCTCAAGATGACTGAAAGAAGGAGTCTCTTTGGAATTATATTCTGGAATTCATGGAAAGCAATCAAGGGCATTATATCATATTTGGTGATTTCAATGTTGTAAGACATGCTTCTGAACGTATTGGATCGGTATTCAAGCCTTTGTCTGCCAACATCTTCAACCTTTTTATTGCTAATGGCCACCTTTGGGACATTCCTCTTGGAGGCCACATGTTTACGCGTATCAATAATCGGGGAGATAAGCTTAGTAAGTTAGATTGTTTTCTTGTCTCTGAAAATACCACTAGCTTACTTCATAATTATTCTGCCAAGGTCCTTGATTGTTTCTTATCAGATCATAGACCAATTCTCCTATCTCAAATGGTTGTGGATTTTGGTCCTATCCCTTTTAAATTCTACAACTCTTGGCTTATGGATAATCATCTTCATGATCTTATTGCTGAATTTTGGAAGGGACATAGTACTGATCATCGTTCTTCCATTTTAAAGTTCAGTAAAAAGATGAAAGCTCTCAAAAGTCTCATTAAAAATTGGTCTGATAATAGATCTCTTTTACAGCCACGGGAAAAAAATGATCTTTTGAAGAAAATTAAAGACTTCGATGACTCCATTGTTGGTAGGACTGATGACACTGTTGATGTTTCACAGCGTTCTCTTTGGTTACATAATCTCCGCAGCATTGAGAAAAAGGAAAGTACTGATTACTTAAAAAAAGCTAAGATCAAATGGGGTATTGAGGCGGATGAAAACTCCAAGTTTTATCACGCAACTATTAATCAGAAACGTAGATATCTTTCCATTCAAGGGATTAAGCATGAAGGTCAATGGATTACGGATCCTCATCAGATTAAAGATGTTTTCTATACCTTCTTTGAAGCCAAGTTTCAGAAAGTTGAGGTGGTTAAAATTTCCAGACGAAGCTCCTTTTATAGAAATCTCAACGAGGATCAAAATTCTTTTTTGTCTTCTCATATCAATGAAAATGAGATTCATGATGCTATTTGGAATTGTGGTTCTAAAAAGTCTCCGGGTCCGGATGGTTTCACTTTTGCATTTTATAAAAGATTTTGGGACATCTGTAAGCAGGATATCATTGATTTTGTTCATGAATTCTTCACTTCAGGGATCATCCCTCGTGGATGCAACGCCTCTTTTATCACTCTCATCCCTAAAACGCTTAACCCTATGGTTGTGACTGATTTCCGCCCTATCTGTCTAATTGGAGCTCAATATAAAATCATAGCTAAGGTCTTAGCTAATCGTCTTTCCAAGGTCATTGACTCCGTTATCAGTAAGGAACATACCGCTTTCATCAATAATCGCCAAATCTTGGATGGGCCTCTGATGGTTAATGAATTGATTCACTGGTGTAAAAGAAAAAATAAGAATCTTATGGTTTTTAAAATCGACTTTGAAAAAGCTTTCGATACCATATCCTGGGATTTTTTATTTCAGGTGATGTGTTTCATGGGATTCAATGAAAACTGGATAAAATAGATTTCGGGTTGCTTATATTCTGGTACTTCTTCAGTCCTTATCAATGGAAGCCCTACTAGTGAATTCAAGCTAAACCGTGGTCTTCGTCAAGGGGATCCACTTTCTCCTTTCTTGTTCATTATAGCTATGGAAGGTCTCCATGTTGCCGTGGAGGATGCCATTGATGTCGGTTTATATAGAAGTATCAAAGTCGGAAAATTATCTCTTTCTCATCTCTTTTTGCAGATGACGCCCTTTTTGTTGGGGAATGGTCGCGAGAAAACATTAGAAATTTAGTGGCTGTTTTGAAATGCTTTCATTGTGCTTCTGGTTTGAAAATCAACTTGCATAAATCCAATCTCTTTGGTATTGGAGTTCCATTTGATGAAGTCAAAGATGCCTCTTTAATTACTGGCTGCAACGCAATGAATTCATCTTTCACTTACCTTGGCCTCCCGGTTGACCGTAATATGGCGAAAGTAAAGAGTTGGGACCCTATTTTGGAGAAATTCTCCAAGCGATTATCTAAATGGAATTCTTCGATGATTTCAATTGGAGGTAGAACTACCCTCATTACTTCTGTTTTGGGAGATCTTGGTACGTACTACTTTTCTTTATTTCCTTTGCCGGCTACTTTTCGGAAAAAATTGGAATCGATTAGATCCCAATTTTTCTGGGGAAGTAACGAGAACTCTATAAAGATCCCATGGATTTCATGGAACGCTGTTCTAGCTCATAAGAAAAATAGGGGTCTGGGAATTGGAAGTCTTTTTTCTCTTAATCATGCCCTTATTCAAAAATTGAGGTGGCGTTTTCTTAATAATCAAAACTCACTGTGGGCGAGTTTAATTACCTCTATACACGGAACACCGGAGGATTCTACTTCTTTTTATACTAATGTTGTCTCTCAAGGAGTTTGGGGTCGAATCGTTGGTTCTATCAATACTATGCATGAGAAAGGTATCATCCCTTTATCTTTTATCAAAAGACGAGTAAACAATAGTGCTAACACGAAATTTTGGTACGAAGTTTGGTTAAACAACACTCCCCCTCGTCATCAATATCCTAGGCTATTCCGTCTTGCTTTGAATAAAGATTGCACCATCAAGGACTGTTGGAATGGTGTTTAGAATCTCATTTGGTCTAGGCCGATTCTAGGTGGAATTAACTCCAGCAAAGTCTCTGAGTTATATGACCAGCTCGACAGCTTCTCTCTTAAGGATGCTGATGATGATTGGATTTGGTCCCTTGGAAACCATCCTTTTACTGTTAAAAGTTATCGAGAGCATATAGATCTTTGTTTTCTTCCTAATGATGGCTTAGAAACAAGATGGAATCGGTTTCTTCCTAAAAAGATTAATATTTTCATTTGAAGATCTCTTCTCGACCGCATTCCAACACGCTGGAACTTAAGCCGCAAAGGGATTGAAGTCACTTCTTTATTATGTACAGTTTGTGATAATGGTACCGAAACTACTTCTCATTCCATGTGGGTTTGTTCTTTTGCTACTGAGGTATGGCACAAGGTTTTCGCTTGGCTTCAACTTGTCCCTCTTATTTTAGCTAACGTAAATGATCTATTCACATGGGTTGATAACATGCATATTTCTGAAGAAAAGAATCAAATAGTGAACACTATCTGTAGTGTTGCTCTTTGGGCTATATGGAGTTTCAGAAATGAGACTATTTTCGGGAATGCTTTACCTAATCGGTGCTTTATTTACGATAAGATTTTAGATTTATCTTTTATGTGGTACTCTAGTAGAAACAAGAAGTCTTCCATCAATTGGAATAATTGGCTTCGAAATCCTTTAGAGGATTATTCTTTGTAATGGTTTGCTAGCTCCTTGCTAGTTTTTTAATAATATTTGTTGTTCAAAAAAAAGATGAAGCTTTAGACCCTTTCTCTTAGGCTGTAAGTACCTATTCTTACTTGGTCTAACACAAGATCCAACACCAGCTTGTTGTGGCATTTGCACACCATACATAGAGCTGTCAGCGTTGGAGTTGTTCCTGTCAGCATTGAATTTGTTCTTGGTAGTGCTGAATTTGTTCTTGTCAGCGCCCAAATTAGGGTTTGCTATAGGAACCCATTGTCTGTTAGACCATGTGTTGGTATTTTGAAAGGGTCTTTGTCTCTGAGTATTTGTCCCTTTAGTAAAGAAGGGAGCTGGTCTAGTAACTTGTGGACTTGGTTGGATAAAAGGTCTGGGTTTAACCATGGTTGACCTATTGTCAGATTTGACTTTTGAGGCACTGACACAGTTATAGGCCAAGTAAGAAAAACTCCCACATGTGTAACAAGCTTTTCTAGACATAACCTTAGGTCTAGATTGAAAGAACCCTGTCCTATTAACACTAGCTTGGCTTTGTGGTGACCTAGGTTTTCTATACATTTCAGCATATTTAACACTAGGTTTTCTCTTAACAGATGAGCCAAGGTCAACAGGTTTTCCATTGTTAGGGTTGGTCATAATAATGGGTGTAGGTTCAAATGGACTCTTACTAAGCATTCCACCCTTAACAAAGAGAAAAAGGTTGTCTGCTTTCCATTTCTCAAGGTCGTTCACCTTTTGTTGATATTCCTCAACTGGGGTGAGCACTCTAGGTGGAGGAATAAATTCCTCTTCTTATAGTTCTGGAATACCAGTCCAAGTGAGATCATTTCTTTGAACACCATAAAAGTTCCCAGCAGGTGGAGGAACAACAACATATGCGTTCATCCCAATTTAAGACATATCCCTAGGGTTTCTTTGTTCACTAACACATTTTTCTAGGGTTTGGTTGGCTTTATCAAAAAATTTAATTTTAAGCCCTAAATTTTCTTTATCCTTATTGGCTTCATCTAACTTAAGTTGCACTTCTCCTCTGGATCTCATCAGAGTGTCCCTAAGTTCAACACTAACTTTAAGATCATGAGACAAACATTAATTTGATCTTTTAGGTCAAATTCCATTTTCTTATATTCCTCTACAGTTTTTTCAGTTTGTAAAAGTGCCATTTGATAATTTGATAGCCTGCATTCTACATCAAAAACATCTGACTTTAACTTTAAATTTTTTGTTAAGCTTTTCAGTGTTTAATCTACAGCCTTTACTACAGTAAGCATCATCATATACCTCATTATCTGATGAAGACGAGGAATTGGCCATAAGAGCAAAGTGAACATGCTCTTCTTCTTCCTTCTCAACAATCAAAGCCTTATTCTCTTCCACATCCTTTGCCAAAAAGCTCCAATCTCATCCAACACCATCAATGTCTTGCATGGCAACCATAGCCTTTGGCTTAGTATCTTCAACCTTGACGATTTGGCTTGAAGCCTTTCCAGTATCAGATCTTCTTAGAGATCTGCATTCCCTCATAAAGTGACCCATCTTATGGTAGTTATAACACTCAACCTTGGATTTATCAAATCCAGCAGTGTCTTTAGCTTTGAAGGTCATCTTCTTTCTAAATCTCGTATTCCATCTGTTGGCCCTTATGCTTGCAAGTGCCATATTTCATTTAATATCCTTCTCTTCGAAATTATCATAACTGATTTACTCAATATCCTCATATGTAATCAAGGAACCGTTGGGCAATGCAGCAATGTATGCACATACTGTATCCAAATCAATACCAACAGGTTTAAGTTTTGGTGTGTCAACATTGTATGTGTCAGCGTCTAAATGTGAGCCGCTGACAAAGGTTGATCCACTGCTGACACAAGGTGATCCAGTAACAGGATGTACATATGACTCTCTCATTGACTTGAGCTTCACTATGTGAGATGAAAGCCATGTTTCCAGATGTCGACTTGCTTCCATGATCCAGTAAAATTTCATTCTCTACAATCTTTAGCTTATTATAGACGTCATCAAAAGTAGAACTCTTATGGGCATTGGTAGCAATAATAGACCTAGCTTCAATTTTCCACGCTTCACCAAGACTTTTTAAGGACAGTAGTAATGATGTCTTCATCATCATATTCTGTTCCCATAAAGGTCAACTTGCTAGTGATATCTAGAAGCCTGCTTCTTACCTCACTCAGCTTCTCACTAGGAAGAGCTTTAAATACATCATATTCATGCAAGATTTGCTTCTTCTTTTCTTTGGTAGTGTCATCATTACCACCATAGTTGATTTGAAGAGCTGCCCAAAGTTCTTTGGCAGACTCAAAACTTCTATACTTGTGCTGATTGTTTGGACCCAAAGAGAGATTAAGAATGCTTAAGGTCTTCATGTCATTCCTTCTTTTGGTGATATCTGCAGTTGAGATAGCTCTTCCATCTTTAGGTCTTTCTCTATGTTCTTCAGCAGGAGAACCAGCAGTAGTCCTTGCTGCAATAGCAGCAGTAACCCTAACTGCTTTATCAAATTGATTTCCAAATTCAATAATTTCCCAGAGAGTATGATCATGAATTTAGAGGTATTGTTCAAAATTGAACTTCCATTGTTCAAAGTTGTCAGGGTCGAGCATGGGGATTTTTAGGTTGTGATTTGATAAGGAAGAAGATTATGTAGCAGACATCTTTTCTTGTTTTAGGGTTTCGGTGTTTTTAGGGTTTACTGTTCTTCTAGATCAAAGTTCCTCAACAAGCTCTGATACCACTTGTTGATCCCAAACTTAGATCGATTAGCTTTGTGTTAACGAGATTGTATCAAGTTTAACACGTAGAGAAACTTTGTTGCTGTTATGAACAATCCAAGTGTTATGCGGAATTAACACTTAGAATAAAGAACAAGTAAAACAATTAAACCAAACTTTCACTTTTGATTGTTAATCGAACTTGCTTACAATGAAAGTTAAATACTGAATAATGTGTTCATACTACAAACCCTAGGACCTCCTTTTATAACATAAGGAGTCGTGTACAAAGGATAACTTATCAACTATTATAGGTAAAGATAAATATAGAAAATACAATATTGAGTATATCTTTACTTCAAATAATAAACGTGTTGACTAAGTATTCCTATCAGTGGTTGGACTTCTTCTTGTCAGCGCTTGGATATCTCTTGTCAATGCTTGATTTGTCAACGCCTGATTTCTTCTTGTCTGCGTCCAATTTACTCTTGTCAGCGTCTGAGTGACTTAGCTCATTTTATTCCCAACAGAGAATACTTAAATAACCTTCAAGACCAAAGCTTCTCAACAAGCTCTTATACCACTTGTTGATCCCTTATGATCTTATTACTCTTAGCTTGAAGACTTAGCCTACACAGGATAAATCTTGTGTAGACTTATTAGAAACTTTGAATTATACCAAAGAGTATGCGGAATCTACTCTTTGATATTATAAAAATTATATGAATTGTATGTAACAAGAAATGTAAACTGAATACTTCAATATTATTAATACTAACACCCTTAACACAGAGTACTAGGCTTACAACCTTGATGTAATAATACAATGAAGAGATATAATATTTTTTTTATATAAAACCTAAACCTATGACCTCCTTTTATAGTCCAAGGAGTCCTTTACAAGAAAAAGGTATGAACAAATAAATTTAACTCTTAGAAGATATACAGATTATCCTTTATCCTTATGGAACACGTCTTCTGTCTTTATCTCTAACACAACACTAGTACTATTACCAGTACCAAGGTTTAACCACATCTATTTAGCATTGATGTAACCATACTAAGAATACTACCACTAGTATTATCAGATTAGTACTATTAGTGTAATGTAGACCAACACTAATTTTATTCCCAACACATATGGCGTATCTGCGCAAGATTCCAACAAATTGACTATATTTACTCAATACACATACGCCGTGAAGACCTAATAAGCCGTACTAGGATTTTTACAAGATTATTTTAGAAGCTATCAAGACTTGGAGCAAACAGACTAAATCCCGCATACGCCGTATCGGAAGGACGAATACGTCATAACGACAATTAAAGATAGATATACGATAGTTATATAAAGTAAATACGTGACCCCACTTCAAGGAACGTGCATTGATGATACTCTAATTATACATAGTCTCATCCCCTAAATCGGGCTTAAATACGGAAAATTATCATAAAAGCATGCAAATTACCTTTGTTTTCTTCATTGTGGTGATTGCAGGCTCGAATATCGTGAATTAACCCAAAGATCACAAGAAACAAGCAAAAACGAACACGGGAAATGAAACCGCACAAAAGAACCATGTGAATTTCAAAATGTACCCTTGAAGTTATGAAGATATATGAGATTGGTCCTCCAAGAATTGAAGAATTACACTTTATACCCTTGTAAACCTCAAAAATACAGAAAGGGTCCCAAAAGTCTGAATACATGTCAAGTTATACCCTTAAAGATTCAAGAAGATGCATTTTTAGTCCTTTTCTAAGTCTTAACAAAACTCAAGGACTAAATCTGTCAAAAATCAAAGTTAATAACAAAGAGGAATCGGCCAATTGTTTGCAAATATAAAAGGGTAGTTTATGCCAAAATGCATAGTGTGGGAATCTATATTGTCACAAACATAACCCAAATACCCAGTTATACCCATCTTACAACTCATATCCCAAACCAAATCTAACCAACCAGCCTAAAACCCAATACCCGAGCCCACGTTTCAAAATAAGTTATTAAACTTAATTGGTGGTTAAGACTTAATTTTTACCCTAAAACAGATCAAACAAAACAGTTAACCACTCCCATCCCACATAAACCCTAAATCCCAATCTTAATCAAACCAAAGGGAAATGTGATAAATCTTTTCCATATTTTAAGATCAACCGTTTTTTAAACACCCCCACATGGTCATTTTGTCCTCACCCCCAATCAGCAACCCCACAAGAGAATGTCATGCACCAATAGGGTTGCGTTTTTGCTTCAATAAAAACCATGGACAGAGAATCAATGGACCACGAGTGCTTTCTTGCTCTCCACAACAAGAATAGAGGGCCAAGATCAATTCTCACAGGTGGCATCACATGTTTTGGTAGAATCAAGTCATAAGATATAATTTGACCACCAAATTTCAAACGGATTAACAAGCATCTTTTCAAAATATCTAAGGGCACTTTGGGAAGATCATAGCTAGGTTTTATGTAGTTCATGTATTCTAGAATCCTCCTTAGACTTGTATATATAGGCCAAAATAGTTAGTATTTCAATTTGTTCCAAATCTTGTAAACCTCAAATTTTAAATAGTTAAAGTAATTTTTTAGCCTTCCAACAGTTGTGTTCCATTTTAATTTAAATTGCAGTTTAATATTCGGGTTTATTTACTTTTCTAGAAATTATTTTCATTTATCAAAAAGATTTTGTTCAAAGTCATTTTGTCCAAAGTTTCTTTTGAGAACCATTTGACTTATAAATTGATTATATGGGTTTAGTCTAAATAATTAAGCCCTAGTAAGGTTTATAAGTTGGGTGTTAATTCTTGTTCAAGTTATTTTACTTCCTCTACAAAAGAGTTTGGTTCCAAGTTTCTAAGAAAATCCACTTTTATGTTTTCTGCTAATCTTAATTGTAGCATAAGCTTAGGATAAGCTTGACTGACAATCAACTTATGCTTCAGGTTATGCAATTTTTGGCTTGTTTATTTTTGTTGTGATAGCAGGTTTGAAGCAATCTCATTCATCCTTAGTTTCTTTGGTTCAGCTGTTGAACCATCAACAAAGAACCTTATAAGCTCATTCACCAAGCCCATAAGCTCTGTTGATGTGTTAAGTTGGTTGCATCAACTTATTCCCTTGGCCTGGATGTAGGTCAAGAGTGGTAAAAGCTTGAACTCCCTTCACTTTATATGCTTATATGCCTCTGTGATTTTGTGCTCATTTGGTTATTTGTTTGTTCTTCTTGTTTGATTTGTGTTCTTTTATCTTTACTTACTTGTTTGTGTTTAGAAATTGACTGTTTATTCCTTTAATTTCATTTGTGTTTGAAAAAAATTGTATCAGCTAGTAAAGGGGTATTTAGGATTGCATGTGAAAAGCTTGGGTGACACAAGTGTTAAGCTATTCTTTTTTTGCACACTTTAGTGGTTCATAGTTACCCTTTTAGCTTTGTAATCTAGGTGTTTAGTTTAAAGATTTTAATTTTCTTGTTTTGATAAATTCTGCATAGTAATCTTATATACCTTGTGGTTTATCTGATGATGTTGATTTGAGTGGTGTTTGACTTGTCTTGCATGACTTGAACTTATCTGATAACATTACAAGTCGTTGTTTACTTGTTAGAATGGTTTGAGTAGTGATTTGTGCTAAACGTTGCGTGTTTTCTAGTCAAACACACCAGAGAGAATAGTTCTCTTGTTTTGAATTTTCAGTATGCATATTTTAGGAATTAGTTAGATTTTGTGTTGATTTAAGACTGTTTCTCGTTTATTTGGTGTTTAGACTGCTTGATAAGCTTTGGTGATAAGCCAAATCTCAATATTGCGCATTTAGGTACTAAAACAAACTTGCTTTAGTCTCTCCTAGTTTAGACCTGTTATATTTCTTGCGTTTTCTTGGTTACTTGTTGTTGTTTGTGTTTAGTGTGTCATTATTGGTTTATTTATTCAATTTGAACTGCTTAACACCCAATAAGCACCCACTCTGCTTATTGGGCTTATCTGTCCAAAAGCAAAGCCAATAAGGTCAACTGCCTTCAAACAAATCACATGGTTTTGTACTCAAAACCCTATAAAAACAACTCCCAAGTACTTTTACAATCTTAATTTAGTGTCCTTTTCATTTTCAAGTTTTTTTATACTTTGACTTTTGTTGAAAATTGGTCATTTGGCTTATTTCCTTATTTCTAGCTTATTTCTCTTTGTACAACTTAACTTTTTTTTACTTAATCTTAGTTTTTCCAGCTTATAATTAGATTTCCAAAGTTTCAATTCAAATGGTTTAGATTCCATTAGCTTTCTGAACTTATTTTCTTTTTCAAAAGTGCTTATTGGGTCCCACAGCTTATTGTTGTGGGATTATTGGCTTTTTCTTTGTTAGAGATACATTTTTACGTATATAAGAAGAGTCGGTCACTCCACAATATTATTTATGTTGTAATAGCTCGTAGTTAACAAATAGTTAATAGTTACTTATTTAGTTAAGTAAGAACCGGCCCATGGGCTTGTCATGGGCCGGCCCAAGTCCATTAGAGGCTTGGAAGTATAAATACCCCTTTCCTCCTTGGAAAGGGGTTGGTTGTTGAACATTTCTTGTTTCCATTTGAATAAAATAACACATAGTTTTCTCTCACTTTCTCTCTCTAGTTTCTCTCTCTAGAAATCATCAACCCCTTCATAGATTCATAGGTTATCAAGATTCTATATTTGGTATCAAGAGCTATGGGGTGATTTAAGGTAATGATTTGTGTGGTTTTTTAGTTTTTGATTGTATTAGTGTTCTTTAAGAAGATTCATCTTGATTCTTGGTGTTCTTGGTGTTTTTGTGATTGGGATTAGTAGATAAGTATTAGTTTTTACTTATTATTGTAGAAATCACAAAACTTTTTGGGTTATTTGGTAAAAATCTGGGTTTAAATCTTCTTTTTGATCGACTGTTCATACTCGAACAAAGTTTCTGATTACCCAGCAAAGTTCCGAACCAAGACCAAAAAGTTCTGGACCAAAAACTTCCGGATCAACCAAAGTTCTGGATCAAAAGTTCCGAACGAAAAGTTCCGGATCAACAAAAGTTCCGAACCAAAAGTTCCGAACAAAAAGTTCCGGATCAACAAAAGTTCCGGATCAAGGAAGTTCCGAACCAAAAGTTCCGGATCAAGTAAAGTTCCGGATCAAGGGAAAAGTTCCGGATCAAGGGAAAATTCCGAATCAAGACTTCCGAACCAAAAGTTCCGAATCAAGGTATTTCCAAGCCAAAATCTTCCGAATCAAAGTTCCGAATCAACAAAAAGTTCCGAATCAAGGGTTATTTTACTTGTTTTTTCAACGATTTTTTAGAGGATTTAATCTTGGTTTCTTACAACAAAAACTCAACACAATTCACAAGCTTTACTTCACTGCTCGATCAACCGATAATCTTTGTCTCTTTGAAGTTAACAAAATGAATCCAAATTCAGTAATGCCTCAGATGACATCACTTACGGATATTTCCGTCATTACGGGAACGGAAAATCGCCCGCCAATGCTCATCAAAGAAGTTTTTGAAGCTTGGAAAGGCCGGATGATGTCTTACCTTAAGTGAAAACCAGTATATGGGAGGCTTATGGTCAAGTCAATTCTAAATGGTCCACTTGACTATGGTACCATAGTGGTTAACAACGTGACTCGACCACGAGAATTTGAAGAACTCACTCCAGCTCAACAACTTGTTGCAGATGCAGACGAAAAAGCTCTTCAAACCATTATCCAAGCTCTTCCACATGATATATATCGGATGGTAAGTCAGTATACTGTGGCAAAGGATTTATGGGAACGTCTGAAGGTGTTGCTACAAGGTACGTCTCTTACCAAACAGGAAAGGGAATGTCAGTTGTATGATCTGTTTGATAGATTCACGTACAACCCAGGGGAAACGCTTCACGATTATTACTTCAGATTCACCACTCTCATGAATGATCTGAATGTATACAATCTCGTGATTGCTCCATTCTAGGTTAACACCAAATTCTTGAATACTTTACCTCAAGCTAAATGGGGTGAGTATATTACCGATGTTAAGTTAACCAGGGATTTGCATAAGTGCAATTTGGATCAACTCTATGCTTTCCTTCAGCAGCATGAGAAACATGTGATCATGCAACGTTCGCCTCGAGGTATGTACCCTGATTCCTTAGCTTTGATGGCGAATCAACCAAGCTTATCACACAACAACACTCCTTATATCTTGGGACATCAAGCCTATCATCCATCACCTTACATGACACCAACCTTTCCCCAATACTCGATTCTACCGCAACCACCCACCTCACATCAGCAACAATATCGGTTTAATGCACCTTCACCACACTATGCTTCACAACATCACCCAGCAAGTATTGCACCTTATGCTCAATCTTCATATTCTTCTTATCAAGAGAATGCAGCATATCCAACAAGCTACCCTGATCAAATGAGTATTCCTTCTAGTGATTATGCAGCTCAACAAGATCAAGCAATGTATTGTCATGATGATGAAGAAGTCCCCATTCCTGTGTTCAAACAAGGAACTGACCCAGTTGAAGTGTTAACCACTATGTCTGCTTATCTCACAAGGACTTTAAGCAAACGAGGATTTAGAGGACAAGCTCCTACCAACAATCAGTTGAGGAATTCATCCAATTCTCGCCAACAAGCTACTATTGAGAATGGCAGGGTAATGGTTCAACCTATTCAACCTTATCAGGGGAGACATACTACATCAACCACCAATGCTCGCACGATCAATCCTGCTCCAATGGTCAACAATCCTCCACGTGCTAATTCCACAGGAAAGTTGAGAATGATTACTTGCTACAACTGCAAGGAAGAAGGACACATGTCCAGGGATTGCAAGAAACCCAAGAGGAGAAGGGACGGTCAATGGTTTGCAGAGAAGATCTATCTGGTGAATGCTCAGGCACAAGGAAGGGAACTTGATGAAGATGAGCTTGCATTTCTTGCTGATCCAGGGATTGCTGAACAAGACACTGTCACCACACAGAATGCAGCATACCAAGCAGATGATCTTGATGCGTATGACTCAGACTGTGATGAATTTCAATCTGCAAAGGCTGCTCTCATGGCAACTATCTCCAGCTTAGGGCCAGAAAAGAGATCTGAGGTACTTATTAATACCACTGATGCTAGTATTCAACCACATCAAGTTGTGCAAGAGAGTGCTGATTCGAATGAGTCTTCGGTGGTGAGTCTTTCAAATAAGGAGACAATCAATGATAGTAATATCAATGTGAGTCCCCAGACTTTGAGTGAATCACAACCGGGAGCCATTTCGCATACGCCTACTCCTGCTCAACAAGATTTGGTCATGGTTCCTGCTACATTACTTAGCCAAATGAATGCTGCACTTTTAGAAACCCTAGCTAAGAATAAGAATTTGTCTGATGAGCTTGCCTTAAGCAACGAGAAAGTTCAAACTTTGGAATTAGTGCCTTCGTCTAGTGTTTTAACAAATCCCGAATATGATCACTTTCGAAACAAACAAATGGGTCACTTGCAAGAAATTGAAAACTTAAGAGCAAAGCTTTCTAATGAACTTAAAGAAAAGGAGTTAGTAGTCACTAATTTTCAAAAACTTCAAACAGATTTTGAATTACTCGAGTCTAAGAAGAATGAAATGGAGATTAATGCTGCTAATAAGATTAGAAGTCTAGATTATTTGCGTTTAAGACAATATGCTGCTTCTCAACTAGTGCACTTATTTGATGCTTCGTTTAGAGAATTTAACTTATCACGTCAAAAAGGCCTTCCCCCTAACCCACGGTATGCAAAACAAGCTTTAAGACATAGTCCTAGACTTTATAATGCAACCCAATTAGGATTGGTCTTAGACCCGATTGTTATTTTCGATGATCGCACAAGTAAGGATCTAGTTGATGAGGATCGGTCATACAATTCTGCAAAATATCCCGATTGTGATTATTTTAAAATGAATCAGGAGCTTGCTAAAACGGATTTTAGAATTCGCTTCCATATGGACAAAGATCTCATTACGGCACCAACCTACATGTTGAATGAAGAAAACCCTAGTACATTTCCTACACTTGTCAACATGGAAGGTCCTAAGGAAATTCCGAAGGATCTTCCACCTGTTAGCACGGTATGGTTAAACTTGCAAGAGATTAATCAATACTTTACTAATTTTGACAAGGTCATTTTGGAATGTACGACTTCCAATGGCCTAAAAGCCGGAGAATGGGCTTTCGAACACATGAACGAGGTGTTTAAAAATGAGATCAATTCATTTGTCGAAAGTCTAAAAGGAAGTTTTGCATCTCTTAAGGAAAATCTTGAATTTGAAATTGGAGAAGTTCAAAAAGTGTTTTATGAAATGGACACCGCTTACGAGCTACAACTAATTGAAAAGGAAAAGATTTTATCCGAATATGACCGATTCTTGTCCGCAGTAATCTCGTGTGATGTGCTTACTACTGTAAATGTTAATTATTCGAATGAGCTTACATCCGCTATGATTAAATGTGATGATGTGAATATTTGTGATGATGTGTGTGATCTCTCTGTAAATGTTGCTGATACTGTAAATGAGGTAGATAATCATTCTTGTCACGAATCTAACGCTGAATTTTTAAAGCTACAAGATTCTTACAATTTACTTTCAAAACGCTTTAATCAACTAGAACAACATTGTATATCTTTAGAATTAAAACAACAAACTCAAAATGAGGATCTTTTGATATCAAATAGTTGTGAAAACAGTGTTGAGACGAGTGACAAGATGATTGCAATTGTTAAGGCATTAGAGGAAGAGATTATGAGATTGAAGAGAGATGTGTCATCAAATGAAACATTAAAATTGGAACTAGAGGCCGCCGAGTCAAAAAACCAGGACTTAGAAATTAGACTTTCGTCTATTCTAGGGGAGATGGATCGTGCAAGACAGGGAATGTCTCAACTTTATGGTTCACTAGAAGAACGCTTCGCTTTTAATGCGGCACAGCAACAATCTTATGTTGAACAATTGAACCAAAAATGTGAGGAAATCTCTGACTTAAACATCATGCTCATTGACAAAAATATGGTTTTGGCCGAGTTAAAGGAGACACTTCTTCTCACCCGACAAGAAGTTGTTGATAACTCAGCTACCGACTCTGCACCGTCCACTAGTGCTCCAACAACCAAGTCAGTAGTGCTTTATAAGAACCCGCTTCATAAGAGAAACTCGGTTACCTACGATGATTATATGAGGAATGCCATTAAGCATGTAGATCTTGTTAGGGATATTTTAGACGATCTTTATGCCTTAGATCCCTCAAGTAGCTACTATTATTCGGCTCATGAATATATTAAACGAGTTCAATATTGCTTAGCATATTTGCAATACATAGGTAAACCAGGCTCTGCACTACTTACTAATAGGCCCATTGCTGTAACTCCATTTAATAAGACTCCAGGAGCAAAACCATCATTGGCACAATCAAGTAAGGCACCTTTAAAATCTGTTGCTAATGTTCCCACTTTGCCTTCTACAGGATTAAAAGAGACTACTAAGGCTAAAGGATCGCCACTCAAGAAAGATAAGATCAAGCCCTCCACTAGTAGTGCCAAAAAGAAGAAAGTAGAAGCTCACCATAGGAATGTTAGTTCAGTTTTAAATAAAAAGAATCATGTTAAGACTAAAAGCTCTGCGCCTGTGTAGAAGCCAAAACCATTCGTGAATTCTAATTTGAATTGTTGAAATTGTAATGAATGTATGTTTTCCCAACGTCATGATTTGTGTCTTATTGATCATGTGAATGAAATGAATGCCATTAGGAATGGTCTTGAATGGAAGCCAACGGGTAGAACTCGTGCCCAGGTTGGCTGGCAATGGCGTCCCACTGGTAGGACCTTTACATTAGATGGAACAATGTGCCCTTTAACTAGGAATGCATCCATTGAGGTTAGGTCTGAGCGTCCTTTAGTTAGGAACACTCGCACTCAAGTATGGAAACAGCGCCCTTTAATTAGGTCAGCCCCCATTATAGTGCCTATCAGTGAAGAAATACCACAGGATTTAAGCCAACTAGAATCTACACCACCAACTAGGAAGAAGAAGGCTAGGAAATCTAGGAAACCTAAAGTTAGCAAATCTAAGATTATTAAATCTGTACCTGCTAATGACAAGGAACATTCAGATTCCGATACCTCTACATTTTCTTCGTGTGGTGATATTTTCAGGTGGTCCAAATCATCCTCTGGTATTTGGACTCCGGTTGTTCAAAGCATATGACCGGAGATCGCTCGATGCTCCGAAATTTCGTCAGCAAGTTTCTTGGTACGGTTAAATTCGGGAATGATCATATAGCAAAGATAATGGGGTATGGTGAATATCAGATTGGAAACATTACGATTTCAAGGGTATACTATGTAGAAGGTCTTGCTTTTCGACAACATACTTGTTTCATCCGCAACTTGGAAGGAAAAGATTTGTTGAAGGGTTCTCGTGGTGCAAATCTTTATACGTTGTCCCTACAAGACATGATGGCCGCCTCTCCAGTATGTCTTCTCTCTAAAGCATCTAAGACCAAGTCTTGGTTATGGCATCGCAGATTATCTCATCTCAACTTTGATGCTATTAATCATCTGGCTAAAAATAAATTAGTTCGTGGTCTTCCAAAGCTTAAATTTCACAAGGACCATTTATGTTCCGCGTGTTCAAGGGGGAAAAGTACCAAGAAATCTTACAAGCCCAAAGCTGAAGACACCAATCAAGAAAAACTTCATCTTTTGCATATGGATCTTTGTGGGCCAATAAGAACTGAAAGTGGGAGCGGTAAGAAATTCATTCTCGTTATTGTGGATGATTTCTCCAGGTTTACATGGGTTAGATTTCTACGTACAAAGGATGAAGCACCGAAGGCTATCATCACTTTTCTGAAATTCATTCAGGTACGTTTGAATACTACTGTCTGCCGTATTCGTACAGACAATGGAACAGAGTTCGTCAACCAGACTCTTCGTGATTATTATGAAGGAGTTGGTATCTCACATGAAACATCCGCTGCACGCACTCCACAACAAAACGGTGTCGTTGAAAGACGGAATCGTACGCTTATGGAAGCTGCTAGGACTATGCTAATTTATGCGAACGCTCCATTGTTCTTGTGGGCAGAAGCTATATCTACTGCATGTTTCACCCAAAACCGTTCTATCATTCGGAAACGCCATGGAAAAACACCTTACGAGCTTCTACATGACCGTAAAACCGATGTTTCATTCTTTCATGTGTTTGGTGCTCTTTGCTATCCAAACATTAATAGTGAGAACTTGGGCAAGCTTCAACCGAAAGCCGATATAGGTATTTTCATTGGTTACTCACCCTCAAAGAAAGCCTACCGAATCTACAACCGTCGTCTTGGTAAGATTGTAGAAACTATGGACACAGATTTCGATGAGCTGACAGCGATGGCTTCTGAGCAACACAGCTTTGAACCCGCGCTTCATGAGATGGGAACCGGTGCTATTACTTCCGAATTAGTTCCCAATAATCCTACCTCTACATCATTTTTACCACCAACAAGGCCCGAGTGGGATAAACTGTTTCAACCGTTGTTTGATGAATTCTTTGATCCCCCGAATGATGAACTTCCAGCACCCGTAGCGATAGCTCCAATTCCTGAAGTTGTTGCTCCAGCTAATGAAGCTTTATCAAATGCATCTTCAATTAACATTGAACCGGATGCACCTTTACCTAGTGATTCTCAAACTACACCTGAATCGTCACCCCTACATGTGCCTAATGATGTGGAAGAGGATTCTATTGATCACGACTTAGAATATGCTCACCTGCAAGAGCTTCCTTTCTTTGGTGTAGCGATACCTAAAAACCCTTCAGCCGCGTCTACCTCAGAAGAAGCTCCTTCTATTGTTCACTCCAGACCACCTAGGATTGAAAACCATAGCACTAAATGGACAAAAGATCATCCAATCAGGAATGTCATTGGAGATCTAGATCGACCAGTCTCTACACGTCATCAATTACAAGAGAGTGCACTCTATTGCTACTTTGATGCATTTCTCTCTGAAGTTGAACCTAAAAATTGGCAGCAGGCTATGACTCAATCATCTTGGATTGAAGCCATGCAGGAGGAACTAAATGAATTCCAAAGACTTGAAGTATGGGAATTAGTTCCTCTCCCTGACAAGGTTAACATCCTTACTTTGTTGTGGGTTTATAAGGTTAAACTTGATGAGATGGGTGCAGTATTGAAGAATAAGGCTAGATTGGTCGCTAGAGGATATAAACAAGCCTTGGGTATAGACTTTGAAGAATCTTTTGCTCCTGTTGCAAGATTGGAGGCCATTAGACTATTCCTTGCGTATGCTGCTCATATGAACATGATCGTCTATCAAATGGATGTGAAGACGGCATTTTTGAACGGTGAACTAAGGGAAGAGGTCTATGTTAGTCAGCCGGATGGGTTCGTTAGCACGGAGTTTCCTAATCATGTGTACAAGCTTAAGAAGGCTCTTTATGGGTTGAAACAAGCTCCACGCGCGTGGTATGATCTCCTTTCAACATATCTCATCTCGGAAGGCTTCTCTAAAGGCAAGGTGGACCCCACTCTATTCACTCTCAAGGAGGGCAACGACATGATTCTAGTACAAATTTATGTTGATGATATAATATTTGCTGCCACTAACATAGAATTGTCAAATCGCTTTGAGAAGATAATGTCCACACGCTTTCAGATGTCGATGATGGGAAAAATTTCATTTTTCTTAGGATTACAGATTTCTCAGAATCCCAGAGGCATCTTTATTAATCAATCCAAATATGCTCTAGAATCTTTAAAGAAATATAACTTTGAAAATTGTGACCCCGTGGACACTCCAATGGTGGAGAAATCCAAGTTAGATGAAGATAGGAATGAGACTATTGTCGATCCAAAACTTTACCGTGGGATGATCGGCACCCTTCTATATCTGACTGCTAGCAGACCTGATTTGCAATTTGCTGTATGCATGTGTGCCCGGTATCAGGCTCGGCCTACCGAAAAGCACCTACATGTAGTTAAAAGGATCTTTCGGTATCTAAAAGGAACACTTCATCGTGGTCTATGGTATCCGAAAGATTCCTCTATTGCTTTAATATCATACGCAGATGCCGATCATGCTGTATGTCAAGACACGAGGCGTAGCACTTCTGGATCTGTGCAACTCCTTGGAGATAGATTGATCAGTTGGTCGTCAAAAAGGCAGAAAAGCTCTGCAATTTCTAGCACGGAGGCTGAATACATCGCCATGTCCGGTTGTTGTGCTCAAGTCCTTTGGATGAGATCACAATTAACTGACTACGGTTTGGGTTTCAACAAAATCCCGATGTATTGTGACAACAAGAGCGCCATTGCCCTTTGCTGCAACTATGTTCAACACTCCCGGGCCAAGCACATAGACCTTCGCTACCATTTCATTAAAGAGCAGGTGGAGAACAGAGTGATCGAGCTGTATTTTGTCACTACTGAGTACCAGCTGGCAGACATGTTCACCAAAGCCTTAGATCAAGGACGAATCGAGTTTTTGATCGACAAGCTTGGCATGAAATCATTCACTCCAGCGACTCTCAAAGAGCTGGCAGAAGAATTAGCTGAATAGTTGTGGTAAACTATTCAGAGTATCCTTTGTTCGTGATCATGTATATTATCGTAAATATATAAACCATAAAAAGAAAAATACAAAAATATAAAACCAACAAAAACCATAAAAAATATAAAACCTAGAAAAACCATAAAAATTATAAAATCAAGAAAAACCAAAAACATTTTTCGTTTTTAAATCGGGCATGTCTTTTAGTACGGTAATATTTACGGCCTTAGAAATGTCGATCAATATTGACACGGTGCCATAAATAGAGTCCGTATAAAAGTTGTACATTTTTAAAACATGCCCATTATGGCTTGTAGTTATTTCAGACTGCAACCCGGTTTTCATATTAAAGTCACGTATTTCCTTGGAAAACGTTGGCTCACAACGGGAATTAATTTTCTCGGGTATAATTTACAAGCCAAATCATGCAAAGGGATCAAGTTTACTTTACAACTTGGTCTAACACGAATTAGTGTACGTCTCAGTGCATTAATTTGTCTAAATAAGAGAAATCTTATTGCCACCTCGAATCAAACTTTTTCAAGATACTAAATTGGAAATGCTTTCATCAATATTTGACTCTTTAAACAATGACTACAGCTCTTTAAATAGAAAACGGGTCATCGTTTAAGGGGGAGAAAATATTAAATCATCTTCGTCATTAAATTGATTTTCAAAAGTGATTGTGGAAAATTAATGGCTAAATGGTAAATGAGTGGTACTGCTTTAGAAAACGACTTGTGCTCGTTCAAGGTGATAGGACTTGCTTTAGATTTTGGAGATTTGCAAATAGGTTGCGATTGCTAAGTTGTGTGAAAGTTAATAGTGGCTAAGTTTAACAATGGTTAGGAAAAATGAAAAGTAATAAACCAAAAAGGAAAAGGAGTGAAAATGTAGGGTTAAAAGTGACAAGTTGAGAAAGTTGCAAAAATTTTTGACCTAGTCAACCAAAACCCCCCCTTGCGTTTTACTTCCCTCTTCACTGTTACATTTTCAGTTTGCCGCCATTAAAACACACATACAAGCTCTAAAACCTCTCGTTTATTCATCCAATCCGGTTCATTCGATTTAAAAGGTAATAAACATCTATATTTAACTTATAAATTCGTCCAATTCATCATCTATATCCCTTTAATTGATTCGGATAATAAACCTTATCAGATTGAGGGTTTATTCCTTAATTTAGGGATAATTAATTAGGGTTTTTTGATGGGTTTTATGCGGAATTGCATTAGATGATGTTGTGTTGCTTTAGATTACCTTAGAACTCACAAACGCGATTAGAATAATCTTTCATAAGTGTGTTTGTAAAGTTCCGGATGAACTTGGATAAAAACTTCCGAATGAAGGAATTTTCTGAAAAACTTCCGAATGAAGGAATTTTCTGAAAAACTTCCGAATGAAGGAATGTTCCGAACGAACTTCCGAATGAAGGAAGTTCCGAATGAAGGACTTCCGAATGAAGGAAGTTCCGAATGAAGGACTTCCGAATGAAGGAAGTTCCGAATGAAGGACTTCCGAATGAAGGAAGTTCCGAATGAAGGACTTCCGAATGAAGAAGTTCCGAATGAAGGACTTCCGAATGAAGAAGTTCCGAATGAAGAACTTCCGAATGAAGAAGTTCCGAATGAAGAACTTCCGAATGAAGAAGTTCCGAATGAAGAACTTCCGAATGAAGAAGTTCCGAATGAAGGAAGTTCCGAATGAAGAAGTTCCGAATGAAGAACTTCCGAATGAAGAAGTTCCGAATGAAGGACTTCCGAATGAAGAAGTTCCGAATGAAGAAGTTCCGAATGAAGAAGTTCCGAATGAAGAAGTTCCGAATGAAGAAGTTCCGAATGAAGAAGTTCCGAATGAAGAAGTTCCGAATGAAGGACTTCCGAATGAAGGACTTCCGAATGAAGGACTTCCGAATGAAAGACTTCCGAATGAAGAACTTCCGAATGAAGGACTTCCGAATGAAGAACTTCCGAATGAAGAACTTCCGAATGAAGGACTTCCGAATGAAGAGTTCCGAATGAAGGAAAGTTCCGGATGAAGAGTTGTTTGATTGATAGTATTTGCCTGCTATAAGTACTTGTTGAATTATGTTATGAAATGTGTTATGCTTAGAAGTAATAATGATACATATCTATATATTTTTGTGCATCAACCTTTCATGTCTTATCTTAAGCAGATACAATGACTAATCCAACAGTACAAGCTATCCAAGACTCTAGAGCAGCAGCTATTGCCGAAGCACGAACCCTCAAGTTCATACCAAACAATTACCGGCTAAAGCAAGTCTCAAAATCCACTCACCATGGTTTCAAAGTCGCCATAGCAATTCTTGATCAATCTCATTTCAAGAATGCTTTAAGGAGTACTGCCTCGGTGCCTTATGATTATATGTATGAGTTCTGGGCTACCAAGGAAATCACTTCAAACAAGATCACCTTCACTCTGACAACAAGCAGCAGACACTTAAGGTTTCAGACTTCCGTAAGATATTTGGCATTCGGGATACACCCAAAGGTATGTCATTTTCGAAGGATCCTACCAAAGATGAACTCATGGAGCTGTTCGATGCTCTTGGATGTCCTGACATACGAGTTGCGTCTGAGTTTACCACTGCTAAAGTAGGACAACCTTGGAGAGCAATGTTGGGTATTCTCAGTAGATGTCTTACACCAAAAACAAGTGGGCATGATGCTTTGCGCAGTCCAATAATGAACATCTTCTATGGGATGTACAAAGGCGCAAATGCAGATTATGCTTTATTGTTATGGGAAGAATTCACCTTTCAACTCTTCCAAAACAAGAAGCTGAAGACTAATTTCTTTGCTTACCCTCGGTTTATCAAGCTTATCATCAACTATTGTATAAAGAATGATGTTACTATTGATAGGCGTGCAGCAAGTCGTCATCACACAGAAGAGGCTGATCATACTGTAGATCTAAGGCATGAAGGACCTTCTGGTGGTGTGATTCCTGGTCCTGTTCCCGATTACCTTCTGACGGATAGAATTAAAGGTTCTGCTGATTACAAACTACTGCAACTAGAAATCAAGAAGCTAAAAGCAAACCTTCAGACTGGAGAAGACTCGTCTACTACGGTCAAGAGTAAAGGTAAACGCAAGCAACCAGCTGCTTTACCTGAACCCGAAAACAAGAAGAAGAAGACTGAGGTTAAGAAGGGAAAGGGTAAGGCTGATGAGTTAGTTCTACGTGACGAAGAAGATGTTGTTGATCCTACTCTTGACAAGACGGAGAGAAAAATGATGAAGATAGCTATTGAAAGGAGTAGGAAAGATACGGGCGGTAGTGGTTCAGGTGCAAGGATAAATATTGAAGAAGAGTACGAGGAGCCAGAGGATATTGATGAGTTTGGGTCACCTGAACGGTATTCTACTTCGAAGGAGCCATCAATCCCTGTTTCAGCAAGTGTTGAAAAGGAGTCCGGTGCTCCTAGAATCCAGGTGTCTACTCAACCGTTAGTAACTCAACCTTTAGCAACTCAACCTCCACCAATACAACCCTTACCAACCAGACCGGCTTCAACACCATTCCTTCCACCACCAATAACTCCCATCCTTAGTACAGTAGTAACAACCGAGCCTCTTCAATCAACCCAGAGCAGCTCTGCAACGTCTACAATGGCTGCATTGGTGATGGCCGAAATGTTGGATAAACATACGGATAATCACAAAAGAGAAATGGATGAACTTCGCCAAGAGCTACATAGACGAGTTCAAAGTGAAGAAGCATCTAGGAAAGCCCAAGAAGAGATGCTTGCTAAGTTCGCTGTAGATATGGAAGTGACGCAAAAAGCTCATGCAGAAGAACTAGCTCAGGTTAAGCAGGCTGAGGCTGATAAGCATGCTGCACGTATCACAAGACTTCAAGCGATGAGGGATAAATACAAGGAGCAAAAAGAAGCACTTGAAGGTTCTATTGAAGAAAGAGTGAAAGAATCTGTTGAATCCATTATGCCTAAACTGCGTGATGAGTTGAAGACACTCGCAGCTGATAACTTGATGATCAAGTCATCCAATCCTTCAGAATCCGCCTACAAGATTGCTTATGACTTGACGGATTTTGAATTGAAGAAGATCCTCAAAGCTCGTATGAGGGAACTTGGATCGTTTGATAAATCTAGGATTCAGCGGGCTCTTTACAAATCCCTGAATGACGCTATCATGGAGGATGATAGGTTATTTAAAACGTTTGGAAGTGTGGTACCATACCACATTCTACCAGAGGAAGAAAGGGAAGAAAGTGAAGAAGAAGAGGGTACTGGTGAAGAAGAAGGTGGAGAAGAAGAAGAAGAAGAAAAGGATGATGACGATGACGATGATGGTGATGATGATGAGGATGATGATGATGATGATGATGATGATGATGGCGATGATGGTGGTGATGGTAATGAGGAGAGTGCTAGGGGGAGCAACGAGGATAACGATGAGGATGATGATGGGGGTAAACAGCCTAAAGACGGGGATAAGGTTACCAGCTCAAAGAAACCTGCTAAGTCTGGAACCAAGTCCAAGAAAGATGCAGCGCAGAAGGACAAATCAACATCAACTGAATCAAGACGATCTAAGTGGCGCCACGATGTGAATTCTACTACAGCGTCATCGATTCCCGGTACTTCTATTGCTGTATCTATACCTGTTACCACTAACCCTGTTAGTCCTGTTGTTGTTGCTCCTGTGATTGCAGAATCAGTAACTGAACCTGAAGCTGCACAACACTCACCCGTTCATGACACCGCCGAGATGCCTGAATCAGAACCAGCAGATGTTCGCGTTTCTACTCTTCTACAACAAGCACAACAATCTACTATTCCTGAGTCAAGCACACGGGACTGGGCAGACACGTTGGAGATTGACGAGACTGCACCGCCACAAGCTTGGATCACGGCAGCGGCTCAATATGATCCAATCACGGACGCTGATAGAGATGTTCTATATCTCCGTATCCGTAGTCCGATTGACTTGTGTGCATTTCTTGCTCATGAGTATAAGACTTCGGTTACTCCGTCTTTGGTGAAGAGAGCGCAAAAGGATAAAAGACTTCGCGCCAAAACCAGGTTAACCCAAATGGAGTTCGAGTATTATGATGATGAGATCCTGAAAGCTCTGAATACCGTTCAACGGCCAGGTCTTCATGATTCAGAAAGAGCTCCACCTCCACTTGATCCTTCTCAAGATAATCAGATTGCTCTTGACTTCTTCGTCACCAATGATCTGGTTTATCTCCTCAAAGGGTCATCAAAGTACGCAACCTCCCTGACCTTGCTGAAAGCTGCCAACTGGGGGACAATACCCTTTATCGAGGAAAAGGTAAACCGACTCTGGGTCCCAAAGGTAAATCGTAATTATGATATGTATGCTGTTATAGGTGCATCTCATTGGGACGAACGAGTCCGAAGGGCGTACAGGGGTTGCTGCTTAGTCAATTCAGGAAGTAACGTTAGATCCGATATCCGCATCTCCAGCATCTTAGGGCTGAAAACTGAAGCCAAGAATGGCTATTATCATGTGACGGAGATTCGTCTGAAAAGGGAGGATGACAGAGAATACAAAATCCAGCAGGGAGATTTTTCTATTATTCGCCTTGAGGATATCGAAGATATGTTGCTTCTGATGACCCGTGATCAACTCACACATATTCCTCGTGAAGACCTCATTGCCTTGAATACAGCACTTCGTATGTTCACACGAAGCGTTGTTATCAAGAAACGAGTTGAAGATCTTCAGTTGGGAGTCGAAAGTTACCAAAGGAAGCTTAACCTAACCCGTCCAGTGAATCAAGTGTTACCTCAACATGTCAATAGATGTCCCTATACCGGCATTTCTGTTCCGAATTATGGGATTTTCTACTTGAACAGTCGAGGGTTAATGAAGTTTATGAGGGTGGGTGAGCTTTATAAGTACAGTGATGGGACTCTCATCTACGTCAGAGGAAAGTTGGATCATCTCAATTCGGGTGGGACTTTACCAGAGATGACTGAGGATTGGCATCAGGGTTATCGGCAGATGGCGAAGTACGTGATCAAGAAGATTGATCAAAAGCTCCGTGAACGTAGATTGATGAGGAGCTTGGAAAGATTTGTTGGTGGTAGACCATATTTAGTGCACCACAAGCTACTGCAACGATCCATCTAATGGGTCGTACATTTCAGGTCCACTTTATATTGGTTTTCAATTGTGAATATGTATATTTGTGAATATTGTGCTTTAATGGCTTGATGTAGTGTTAAGGTATGATAATTTTTCAAGAATTTCTCACGAGATTCTAAATCTTTCAAAATATATCATACTAAAGCACTACAACTATCCCTTATTAAATTAAGGGGGAGCATTACCATGTTCTATGGCCAAACGTCGATTTCATTTTTTACCCAAAGACCGGTTAATCCATTCAATATCCCAAATATTAATGGTTAACATTTTGGATAAGGGGAGAAAATGGGATTAAGGAGACTTAAGTGATACTTGGCTAAAAGATGAAAAAAGACTTAACGATAATCCAACTTAATATGTGTAAAGCACGTGTTAAGGGGGAGCGTTTTTGATGATCAAAAACACCTAAGGTATGAAACTTTTGATTTCAATATCACAAGTACTTTAGGTGATCTTCAATGATTTTTCATGGTGGCAATTCCTTCCCAAAACACGCTTAATTCACGACGAATGTGGTGACAAAAGGGTGGTAGGAATAGGTTTAGTCCAATGATTCATCAGAGCCGATGGAATCTTCCCAAGGACAATTCCCTAGATAGAATTAGAAGTCCTAGGAAAGTTGGAGAAAGATTGTGAACGTAGCTGAATGCCGACCAAGTACTTAAGCTAGCACTGGAACAATCACAACAAGGTGCTAGTTATGACGTATTGGTAAGCATTGAAGGGGTTGAAGAATGAAAAAGAATTGTAAAGATAAAGGGTGTAAAGAAAGAAGCCCTCCTTACAACTTTTAGGCAGAAACTGGGTCAATACATATGCTATTGAGATCATTTTTGTTAATGATTCTCGATATTGAAGAAAGACGTCATGGACCCAGTGATGCAATGCACAACCCTTTCCAGCTAACTCAAATATCTCTCAAAAGGTATTTGTTTTAATCACACGGAGATCAACACGTTATCTATTGGTTTATTCACTCCGAATAGACTGGTATTGAAAAGGTGGCACTCCTCTCCGGCCATCGCTCACTAAATCAAAACGCACAATCGAGTCTAGAGCCAAGAGATCATCAAAAGTCTCATTAGGACACTTTCCATTTATTCCTTGCTTTCTCACACACTGTGAAAAGTAAGAGATTTTCATGAGTCCTACGCAGTATTCCTGTAATATTGCCAGAACATCCGAGTAATACGCAAGTATTACAATGAAGATGGAAATCCTGCTTGAGCCAACATCAAACAAGCTCATGGTAGGTTACACGTGCGGTTCTTTTAGAACCAATCTTGTGAAAAACTGGAAAGAAACAGTGGTTTAATTCTTAATTGAACTTAAACTCGTTCCATGCCTCTTCGCATTATCATATGATCTTGCCAGAACACTCAGAGTGACTCTTTATTGATCACAGTGACGAGTGGAAATCCTTCTAGTGTTAACATCAAACAGCACTTGGTAGGTGACGTGCAAGATTCTTTATGAATTGAGCTCGTGACAACTGGAAAGCAACGATGGTGAAAATCTTAATTGAAATTCACTTGTTCCAGGTTTTATGAATTGACGGCTTCAAATCACAAGGATAATTTATCCAAGTGATTCACTCTTTATGTTCGCAGTCAGCTTTGGACGGTCGAATAAAGAGAACGGGTTTACCCGCGAAATCCTGTCAGGAAGTTACTTAATTGAAACTATCCGTCACGGGTACGATATCTAATATCGTCCAACGGTCTTCACCGACCGGAGGTAAAATGCTACCGAATTAGAATAAAATGTTCAAAGCCATTTTATTCGTGTCGTTGTTGTGTACCTGTTAAAGACGGTGGCGTTGCTGTGTACCTGTTGAAGACGGTGGCGTTGCTGTGTACCAGTTAAAGACGGTGGTGTTGCGGTGTACCTGTAGAAGTCGTTCCCACATGCTTATGTTTTTCTGCATCAAAGTTTAGCAAAAAATTCAAGAAAGTACAAGATAAAGTCTTCCGCTGTACCAAACTCTGAAACTTTCGAGAATTCAACAAAAAGACATAAGTGTGTTACATGGAGTCACGAGGAGGCAAAATTCACAAGAAGGCAAAGATCGCACGTGAAAGGTCAAAAGAACAATGCTCTCAAGCCAAAGCCTAAAAGATCAATAAACATATTCACAACAAAAAGAAAAAGAAGAAAAGACTACGAGCTAAAGAACGAAGACTTAGTATAGTATGCTAGGTTTAGAACTTTGTAACGTGGAGTGACCTCCCTTAGGGGGAGATTGTTAGAAATACGTTTTTACGTATATAAGAAGAGTCGGTCACTCCACAATATTATTTATGTTGTAATAGCTCGTAGTTAACAAATAGTTAATAGTTACTTATTTAGTTAAGTAAGAACCGGCCCATGGGCTTGTCATGGGCCGGCCCAAGTCCATTAGAGGCTTGGAAGTATAAATACCCCTTTCCTCCTTGGAAAGGGGTTGGTTGTTGAACATTTCTTGTTTCCATTTGATTAAAATAACACATAGTTTTCTCTCACTTTCTCTCTCTAGTTTCTCTCTCTAGAAATCATCAACCCCTTCATAGATTCATAGGTTATCAAGATTCTACATTCTTGTTTTTATTAACTTATTTGTCTCATTTCCAAGTTTTTCTAAGAAAAATCAGGTCTTGAGGTATCTCAAACCCAACTATTTTGGCATTTAGTGAAAATAGCTTTTTGATTATTTCAGCTTCTTTAGTTAACCTTTTTGAAAAATTCTTTTTGTTGTATCTTTGTTAGGTCAAAAGATTGAGGTCTACTTAATTAGAGCTTATGACATTAAGTCTTTTGCTTATTGGGCTTATTAAGGCCTAATAGGACAATTTATTGCTCATTAAGCTATGATAAGCTCATTTTCAGCTTTTGGGCCTTTAGAATTATGTTCTTAGAATTTAATTTTGAGTCAGATAGGGCTTTTAAACTTATTTTTCCACATTTTTCTTGTTGGACCTAAAAAACCCATTTAGCTTAGGTGATTTTGGTTTTGGCCCATTTCCAGGCCCATTTTGCATTTTTAATTAATTTCAGATTCATTTTTGGTTTATTTAAATCTTTTAAACTAGTTTTCAACTTTTTAGAATTTTTTATTATTTTATTATTATTTTGTCTCGATTTGCGTAAAAACGTATTTCGTCTTAGTTTAATTCCGTCGTAGTGTAGAATCGTCTTTATATTTAAACCCCTTCTTTTCCCAAAAACGTAATGTTGGGATTTTGATTTGATCTGACAAAACCAAAGGTACTTACTAAGGTACTTGAAACTACCGCTAGTACAAAGTAAGTACCGCTACCACATTCCATGTAACGCTTGCACAATGCAAGTACCTTTAGCCTATCTATGTACCTTTAGGCTTATTTAAGGCGTAGAGATCTTTAGAAGATTCTAGAGATATTCTGAAGATATTCCGAGGATATTTACAAGAATAAAAGATTTACTTGCTTGTTATAGTTATCTCCTTGTAACCCTGACACCCTCTAGTACATAAAAGAGAGGTAGGCCATTCGTTATAAATATCCATCATAACTAGAACTCCCATGAGAGTCGACTAGCATAGAAACATGCGTGTGTTATAGTTTGTAGTAGGTTATGTTTATTTGATTATAAAGAAAACTCTGTTAGTGTGGTAACATTGATGTTCATATTCTGCTACATATTTTATATATCATTGTTATGATTGTCCCTAGATCAAAAGACTAAACAACCTGAGTTCTTAACGATCCTTATAAGTTGGATCTAATTCAAATTTAAAAATTGGTATCAGAGCCAGTGTGGCTCTAGATCGGGGATCTAACAAGGTTTCATGGGACGAAAAATGAGAACAAATCTAAAAATCCAATTAGGGTTTCTAAATTCGTATGTTTCTGCACATCAATATTCAAACAAAGATAACTCAGTCGTTAACCGTTGGATCGCCGTGAAATTCAAAGTGTAGGTTCTCTATACATGGGACTACTATCTGACCCGAGCGACTGTCAAGATGAGTGCTCAAGAAAAAGTTACAGGATGTCGAAGTTGGCTGCAGAAGATTTTTTTCAAGAAGTTACATCTAGGGTTTCTCCCAACAAAGCCTAGGTAAATCATTGATGTTGTTGCGTATGACCAGGAAGAGCAGGTGTGGTTGTTCTACTAGCTTTGGTGAGTTGATCATTGATCTATGTTGAACCCTAGTAGGATTGAAAATACTTGCTGCCAAAATTCGATGCCATGAATAAAGGAAGTTGTGTTCTTCTTTATTGCTGCCAAAACTATGATGAATAACATAAGATTTGTCCTTTAGTGTGATTGGCTTCAAGGTTGCTGCCAAGCTGTTGACAATGACATATGAAGGAAGTGTTATGATCAGAGAAGGTTGTTGCTACTATAGGTCGATTAATAACACATGTGGACGTGAAGAGAAGTATGGTTTAGGTCTGGTACAAAACAACACGTGAAGTGTAGCTTATGGTCCAAGTTTGAAAAGGTTGTTGTCTGATTCAAAAGGAAGTACTACTCACATGATATAAGCAGGTATGATATCAACTAATGTGTAGAAACTAGAAGGGGGGGGGGGGGGGGGGGGTTGAATAGTTTCTCATCGGTTTATCTCCTAATTAAAATTCCTTTCAATTAGGTGAGTGCACAAAACTATCTTTTACTTGAAAGCTAGTTGCATAATGATTAGGTTCAATTCTAATGCATTAACAATGTATAGTAAGTGTAGTGATAATGAATGTAAGTAAAGAGTAAGGAAAGAAACAACCTAGTAGGAAGACACCAAGATTTATAGTGGTTCGGCAACAAGGCTCTATCCTCGTTCCTACTCCACTCCTCGAGTACACCTTACTCGAGATTTCCTCTATATCCACAAGCTCCCTTCTTAGCGGAGAAAACCTTACAACGTCGCTTACATTATTTTCCGACACTAAGCTAAATGTCGAGACCTAATCTTAGCTAGGACCAATCTACACAACGTCACCCACTTTACTCTTTCATGACACAAGGCTAGATGTCGAGTTCTAATCTAAAGGTAGAACCAATCTTCACAACGTTGCCTACTTCACCATTTTCTGATACAAGGCTAGATGTCGAGTTCTAATCCAAAGCTAGAACCAATCTTCACGACTCTTCACTTTGAAGCTAAGTGAGAACTTCACACAACACAACTACATATCAATTTATAGTTTAGTGAGAACTCACAAGACACAACCACATCACTTTATAGTTTAGTGAGAACTCACAAGACACAACCACATCACTTTATAGTTTAGTGAGAACTAACACAACTAATTACAACTCAACTAATCATATCCAAGTACACACATGTAGCTTGGATCTCCACAACATAAATCCAAACACACACATGTTGTAACACCCCATTTTGGAAATGGAAATATCACAGAAATTATGGCGTGTCATCAAAGCATACAAGGTAAAATGTCTAAACATTACTTGACCATAAAAGGAAAATACCGGAATCAAACATTGGCAATCCAAAAGTAAAGCACATCACACACAAACATAGTATAATAAAGGAAAAGGAATAAACAATGTCCAAAGCATAAGTATCATAAAGAAAGGAAATGCATAATGTAAAGAAGGCTAGACAGCTTCCAGTCCATATGCACGTACTCTTAGTGTCTACGAGCGTCCCTGAGTACCTGCCGTTTTGGGAACATAGAAAAGGAAAACGGTTGAGCAATACGCTCAGTGCACGGATGTACAATAAAGCATGAATAGAATAAGCATATAAAATAATAACAGCGAAAGAAAACTAAGTCCCGAGTAACCTGGTTAAGTCTTAATAAAACTTGTTTATAGTTTGAAAGTCTTATGTTTATCTTATAAAAACTGTTTGTCATATTTTACCATTAGCCAATATAGGTCATGAAAATCCACCGTGCATGAATAATTGGAGGGGTGACCTCATCATGCAAACTAGAGGGGCTGCCTCTAATTTAATATACTGGTTTTTGGGTAGGAGGGATCAGCTCCTTGTGAAGGATGCAAGGCACACACCACATTCACCATGTAATCCTGAATAAAACATGTAACTAGGATGCACCCATACGCCCCACATGATAAATATAAATAAATGGCCAAAAGCTGAAGGGACGCCACGAGCAATCACTCCGCCGTGGTGAAGTCATAACATCAGTGCCTCTAATGTTATGGTTATGGTACCTCCATAACTAGGTGAAACTGGTCATGCATGTATATGGCTATATGTAATCTTAATTAAACATAAGCAATCAAACTCATAACTTATACTACGGGAAAACAGTTGGCTGCATACGGGGAATCCTAATAAGGAAAGAATGTCCATACTGAAAGGACGGGAATCCGTACCTTATGTCCAGTGAACGAGAAAGATGAACTGCGAGAATCCTACTTCCGAATCAATAGTGCTACATAAATACGTACATGAATAAGTATCCGCTTACTAAATACATAGCTGGTTTTATGTCGTGTCTTAGCTTATTTTATGTGTTCTTACTATGTTTTACTGTTTAAAGCCTTAAACTGTATTAAATCTTATATTCTGTTTAATCTGATTAAGTATTTCTGGTATTTCATGTGTTATTATACTTACTGTGTAATAATAAGTAACTTTCCAAAAATAGCAGGTTTCCTAAAATAGAAAGTTTCCAAAAATAGAAAGTTTCCAAAAATAGAAAGTTACCAAAAATAGAAAGTTTCCAAAAATAGAAAGTTTCCAAAAATAGAAATTTTCCAAAAATAGAAAGTTTCCAAAAATAGAAAGTTTCCAAAAATAGATTTACTGCTTAAAATATATAAGTTTCTAAAAATAGAAAGTTTTCATAAATAGATTAGCTGCCTTAATTAAATAAGTTTCCATAAATAGATTAGCTGCCTTAAATAAATAAGTTTCTAAAAATAGCTGGTTTCCTTAAATAGATTAGCTGCCTTATTTAATTAAGTTTCTAAAAATAGAAAGTTTCCATAATTAGAAATAAGCTGGTTAAATAAGCTAAGTATATAAGCCTAAGTGTTTTCATGATTATTTTCTAAGTCATATGATATATTGTATAATTTAATAATTATTTCATGTAATTTAATTAAACTATAGGTTATAATATTTAATTAAAGTATAACATGTTTTTAATTAAATAAGTTAAATACTTAGGTTAAAATATGTATTATTATATATTAATAATATAACCTAAGTCATGTTAATTAATTAATTATATCCATGGTTTTAAAATAATTAATTAATTATAAGTCTTAATATATTAATACTTAGGTTAAAATAATTTCATGACCATTAATAATTAAATAACCTAAGTCATGTTATTAAATTAATTACATAATTTTATTAATTTAATTTTAACATAAGTTCATAAACATAAAAAAAACCTATCATACACCATGAACCGGATCTAAGCTTAAAAACATGAACCGGACATGAATCGACACCGTACCCCGAACCAACTCGGGGTACCCCGTGTTTCCCCTTGCTTTCGTGGGACCCACACGCACCAACCAAGATCATATGGTCTTGGTGGTGGTCGGCTTGGCAAGCCGAGACCCCATTTGGGCTCGGTGAAGCCGACGGCCAAAGCAAAACACCCCTTAAAACGACCCTTTGATTTAATTAATCACCAAAACATGTTAGATCTATGATTATGTTTTTATAAAAACATCACATGTTCATAATTAATAAAAAGATTAAATTAAAAGAAAAGGTTTAAAAAGGTTTTACCGAACTCGTGGATCAAGAGAACGAAGAACAAACACGATCAATCACCAATTCTTCAAGATCAAAGATCAACAAATCACCTTGTATGGTGATTTATGGGTGGCGGCACAAAGAACAAGGAAGAAGAGGGTTTTAGGTTTTTCTTAATATCTTCTATAAGTTATTTTTGAGTAGTAAAAATAAACATAACCCCCTTTAGTAAATTTGACAAATGGGCTTGGCCCATTTGCCCTTGTTTGGCCGCGGGTAGGGACCCCACATGGGGTTCTCGTACCTTTTTTCGTGCCTCGTTATTTAGTTACTCGTTTGTGTTTATTTATGTTCGTGTTTTAATTGTTCTCGTTACGTAATTACCGTCATTATATTTAATTACGCTCGTAATAAATATATATACGTAATTAATAATAGTTCGTGTTTTAATTACGTTCATGATTTCATGATCGCATGTTCGTGATTAATTATTGTTAAATAATTATTACGTGATCGTGCATATAAAAATACTTATCGTGTTCTAACACGTACGTAATACGTAAACTCCTAACACGTAATCGTAATCATGCTATATTAGGAAAGTTTTAACTAGTACGTACGATCCTAAGGGTACTATGCATGGTAAAAGCATGCGGGTTTTACAACTCTTCCCCCCTAAAAAGAATAATTCGACCCCGAATTATAGATAAAGTAAACTGGAAAAGAAGAACATACCCGAATTCAAAATATGAAATGAGGGTAAGAAGCCCGGATAGATGATGAGACTGCTTTTATACATAGTCTCATCGTCCAAATAGGGCTTAAAATGCATTAAATATCATCAAAATACCCAAATATATGCTTGTGTTTGTTGCTTGTGTATTTTAGGTACGGATATTGAGAAAATGACAAAAGATCACAAGAATCAGTCAAAAACGAACACGGGAAACGAAGCCGCACGATGAACCAAACCCTAATGAAGAATTTTCCAAAGAAAGTCCTTGAAGATTTGAAGAATTATGAAGATTGGTCCTCCAATATGGAAGAATTGACACTTTATACCCTTGTATCTTCATAATTACAAGTTTGGTCCCTAAAGTTTGTCAAAATTACAAAAAGGACCCTTAACTTTGAAGAATTGGCAAATTTAGTCCCTCAACAAAATTAAATTGTCAATATTGGTCCTCCAAGAAGTCCACAAACAAGTCAAACCTTGAAGAATGAAGAAAATGCCAAAATCAGTCCTTCAAATATCATCAATGTGCATGTTTAGTCCTTGAAATAAGTTAAAAAACTTGTTGTGCCAAAAGTGTCAAACTACCAAACTTATTTATAAAGGGAAATGGAGTTAGTAGCTATTTATCACAACATGAAGGAAGTAAGGAAGTTAAGGGGGTGTTTCTGCCCAGACAACCTAAGTTAAACCCACCACTCTTGATCCTCCACGTCACCAACCTTAAACAACCCACCAATCAGACACTCCCCTCCTTCCACGTCAGAATCCACCCAACCCTTTTTATTTAAATCAGTTTTAAACTGATTATATTTGGTGGGAAACACACTTTTAAACATAATTACCCCCTTAAACAAATTAAAACCCCACCTGCTAACTTCCCTAATCATACGAACCCTAAAACCTAATTACTTCAATACAAAGGGGAAAAGTTTGAGCTTATCCGGATTGATAATTCATCATACCCATAACCCTTTCCCACTCCCAAAAACATCACAATCTCACCCATGTGACATACCCACCTTCCCCTGTCCCACTTTTTAACTTGAAGACAATTTGTGACAGAAAGATCATTGGACAAGAGTGATTGCTTAACTTCTAAGCTGTTATAAACGGCCAAGATCATACTGCAACAGCTGGCATCTCTTCATCAATCACATGGCATGATTTTTGACCAAGACCCCAAGGGCATTTTCGGATCTTCATGACTATTAGGGTTTAGGGTTTAATTTCCTTTTATTATTTTATTATAATTCTAGATAGTTCCTTTCACTTATATAAAAGGAGACGCATGTGTCCCTTTTACTTTGTTCCTGATTTTTTTCCTTAGGTCAAAAACTTGTAAATCCTATTTTATCTATGAATGAAAATTGGTTGAGTTTTGTGATGAAAAGAATCCAGGATCCATCTTTACTATTCTGCTGTTGATTGTGTCCATTTATTGTTTGTTTACTTTTTAAGTTTTTAGAAATTTTAGTCTTGTTTTCAAAGTTTCTGAAAAAAGTGTTGGTTTGGTGAAATCTTGTTTCAAGTTTGGTTTTCCAGCTTTTGCAAGTTGATTGTTTAAATGTGAGATTAGAGAATGTTGTCCCTAATATATGATTGTTATAATCACACGAATTAAAGAAAGAAAGTAAGAAGGAAGAAATGAGATGAATTTTAGAGAGAGAAACTAGTGAGAGAAAGTAGAGAGAAAGTGGTTGGTGAAACTTGTGGAATATTAGATTAGAGAGAAAATGAAATGACCAACCAACCTCTCCTTACATGCAAGGAGAGGTTTATATAGCCTTGCTTACATGTAGCTTAATGGGCTATATGATCATGGGCCGGGCTTTCCTTTTGGGCTTTGGTTACTTATTAATGAACCTTAGCTTAAAGTTAAGCCCGTAATTACACGACTAATATACTACCTATTACAACGTTCTAAAATACGATACATAATAAACATATGACCGAGCATTCTTGTTTGGCTCAATATTTTGAGGCTAACAATCTCCCCCAATGAGAGGTCATAAACCTTTGGTCATTTAGGAAATTTGTAGAGATTACTAATCTCGCCATAAAGGAGTCTTGAACGTGTAATAGTAGTCTTGTTCCTTCATGCTGTGATCTTTGAGCCTTTGTCGTTGTCTTTCGACTTTGTCTTTAAGCTTGAGATCTTCAAATCATCCTTGACTTGTCTTTGCCATCTTGCGATCTTGTGTCTTCATTCACATGCTCACACTATTAATTGTTGAATATGTCTTTAGGCATGAGTATGTGGTTTCTGAATCTTTGACTTTGCTGAGTACACCGTGACGCCACCTTCTCGAGACAAAACATAGACACGGACTGAATGGCTTTGACATTCGTCCTAAATCGGTAGCGTTTTACCTCTGGTCGGTGAAGACCGTTATACGATATTAAATATCGTACCTGTGATCAGGTAGATTCAATTAAGAATCTCCTTGACAGGGTTTCGCGGCAGTACTAGCCGTTCTCTTTACTCGACCGTCTCAAAGCAAGACTGCGAACATAAAGAGTGAATCAATTGGATAAATATCCGCTTGATTAAAGTCGTCAATTCAAGTTCCTGGAACAAGTTTGATTCATAAAGAATCTTACCATTGTTGCTTTCCAGTTGACACAAGTTTGATTCATAAGAATCTCACAAGTTACCTACCGTAGCGCTGTTTGATGTTGACGCTAGAAGGATTTCCATTCGTCACTGTGAATATTAATAAATATCACTCTGAATGTTCTGGCAAGACCATAAAGATATTGCGTAGAAACCTGAAACGAGTTTGAATCAATTCAGAATCAAACCACTGTTGCTTTTCAGTTTTACATATGTTCAATTCATAAAGAATCTTGCATATGACCTACCGCAGTGCTGTTTGATGTTAACACTAGAAGGATTTCCACTCATCATTGTGAATACTAAGTAGTATCACTCTGAGTGTTCTAGCAATATCACAAGGATATAGCGTAGGACTCTCTTGATCTTCATCCGTGTGTCCTAACGAGATTTGTTTGATCTCTTGGCTCTAGACTCTATTTGTGCACTTTTAGTGGTCGGAGGCTGGAGCAGATGCCACCTATTCAATATCAACTATCTCGGAGTGAGAAAGTCAATAGAAATCGTGTTGATCTCCGTGACAATAAAACAAACTTCTTTTAAGAGAAGCCTGAGTAGCTAGGAAAGGGTTGTGCTTCACATCACTGGGTCCATGATGAGTTTGTCTTCATGATGAGTTGACCCGGTTTCTGCCTAAGTTGTATGGAGGGCTTCTTTCTTTACACCCTTTATCCTTACATTTCTTTTTCATTCTTCAACCCCTTCAATGCTTACCAAGACATCATTAATAGCACCTTGTTGTGATTGTTCCAGTGCTATCATCAGTACTTAGTCGGCATTCAGCTACGTTCACATTCTACTCCATCTTTCCTAAGGACTTCTAATAATCTATTGGATTGTCCCTGGGAAGATCCCTCCGGTTCTGGTTGGATCATAGGACTTAAACCTAACCACCCTTTTGACACCAATAACGTCGTGAATTAAAGATGTTGTGGGTATTTGATCGTAACCATAAAAACCACTTTAAATTCTAACAAAGTGTTTGAAAAACATTTAACACCTTGCTAGTTTTGTCGTTTCAGAAATGCTCCCCCTTCACATGTGCATCGATAATCGAAAGTTTTTCGCACATGTAGGTAAGAGTTAAAGTGCTTGAGTCTTATATTAGATCACATTTTAATCACATTTTCTCCCCCTATCTCTAATATATAAAATCTTTTTGATATTAGAGATACCAAATTTGATTAAAATATATTTTGAAAAATAGTCTTGAAATCTCCGGGAGAAAGATGTGTTAATCTTTTGCATGAAGTTAAAATGCTCCCCCTCAAAAATTGATCCAATGGAATTGTCATTATGAGGATATGATCCACATTTCGCTTTTTGAGGATGGGAGTTTGTTGAACACACAATTTTTGAAAGATTTTGAATAATCATTGATAAATTCTTGAAAAAATTGTGTTCAACGCTCTTTGAAAAAATCCTATTTCTTTTTGTCGAAGAGGTTTTTCTAAAGCATAAACTTGAGTTCATAGACTTTGAATGTCTTGACGAATCCACTCAAGTGTAAGAAGATTGAACTTCTTTTGCTAAGGGTAAGAGCACGAAATCGTACACTCCCCCGTGAATATAGTTCCGGGTTGCAATCTGAAAGTAATTACAAGCCATTGTGTTGAGCTCAAAACGTTGAATGTTTTGAGACAAGCTCAACCCAAGATAGATTGCTCTACCCGTTGTTGGAAATATTGTCCAAAATAGACAATTTCCTTTTGAAAAAAAATAGAAATGACATGTTTTGAAAAATATTTACAACTTTCATTCGAGCTTTATGTACACACCCGTGTCGTTATTGAGCGACATTTCTAGGTACGTCCATATTATCGATACTGAAAGACATGTCGAGAAGAATATTTTTGGATTTTGAAAGATTTTTTAATTTTGTGTTTTGCTTTTATGTGTTTTATATTTTTGTATTTTGCTTTTTCAAAGATATTTACAGGTTGATGTTTGATAGATAAATCAAGCAGGCACCTTTGCCAGAATCTCCAGGTCTGCTGGAGTCAAACATCTCATACCAATTTTCCTAACGAGGTACTCAAACCTATCTTTCGACAGAGCTTTCGTAAATAAGTCGGCTAATTGGTAATCCGTTCCAACAAAGTATAATTCAACGATACCTCTTTCAACTTGTTCCTTTATGAAGTGGTATCTGACATCGATGTGCTTCGTGCGGGAATGCTGAACCGGATTGCAGGAGATGGCTATGGCTGATTTTGAGTCACAGTACATAGGTACTTTATCAAAATGGAAGCCATAATCCGTGAGTTGTGTTCTCATCCAAAGAACTTGAGCACAACACGCAGATAGAGACACATACTCCGCTTTGGCTGATGACAGTGATGTGCAATCCTGCTTCTTGGAAGACCATCCCACAAGCTTGTCTTGACCTAGAAATTGTGCACCACCAGAAGTACTTTTACGTGTATCAAGACACCCTGCATGATCAGAATCTGAATAGGCCGTTAGAAAGAAACCGGTTTCCCTCGGATACCAGAGTCCCAAATGAATGGTATTCTTGAGGTACCGAAAGATCCGTTTAACCTCCTTGAGGTGCTTTTCAGTGGGTCGTGCTTGATATCGTGCACAATAACATGTAGCATGATGAATATCAGGTCTGCTTGCTGTCAAGTACATGAGGGACCCGATCATGGAACGATATCTCGTTTGATCTATGGGTAATCCCTCCAAATCAGCATCTAGCGATGTGGTTGATAATGGTGTCCCAACGGGGTCACATGAGGTCATACCATGCTTTTTGATTATCTCTTGACAATACTTAGCTTGGTTTATAAAGATACCACTTGGGGATTGGTGAACTTGAATTCCTAGAAAGAATTTTAGTTCGCCCATCATAGACATTTCAAATCTGCTGTGCATTACTTTTTCAAACCATTTTGAAAGTTTTGGGTTTGTAGACCCGAAAATAATGTCATCAACATAAATTTGCACAAGCAGAATGTCATCCCCATATTTATAAGTGAACAAAGTTAAATCAATAGAACCTTTTGAGAAACCTTTGGAGACCAGAAATTTCGAGAGCTCGTCGTACCACGCCCTTGGAGCTTGCTTGAGTCCATAGAGTGCTTTGTGGAGACGATACACCTTGTCAGGAGAATGAGGATCGACGAATCCTTCCGGCTGCGTGACATAGACTTCTTCCTTCAAAGGACCGTTAAGAAACGCCGTCTTTACGTCCATCTGATAGACAATGAATCCCTTATGTGCCGCATAAGCAAGAAAAATCCTGACCGCTTCCATACGAGCTACTGGTGCAAATGATTCTTCAAAATCAATACCCTCTTTCTGTCCATACCCCTTAGCCACTAGCCTAGCTTTATTCTTGATGATCGTATTCTCTTCATCCATCTTGTTTTTCCAGATCCAACGAAGATTTAATGGAGTCACATCGTATGGTCTGTCAACAAGTTCCCAGACTTTAAGTCTTTCAAATTGTTGAAGTTCATCCGTCATCGATTCAATCCAAGCATGATCAGCCATGGCTTCTTTGATGTTTTTCGGTTCGACAGTACTCATGGCGAGTGCGAACATACAAACATCGCCATCGGTGGCTAGTTGTCGTCTTGTACGAACGGGCTGTGAAGGGTTTCCAATTACGTGAACCAAAGGATGATCTCGGGTCCAATGATGTGTTGAAGGATGTCGTTGATAGAACGTATGCATATTTGACGGATCAACATGGCGAGTAGAAGACTCTCCAGTTTCTTGTACCGGTGTACCGAATGGGTTGATAAATTCGTCTTCGTCAGATAATGCATCGTCTGCTTGATGTGTGTTCTCTGGAGCAATGACAGTAGTTGTGGATGTTGTAGGATCGATTGTTAATGTGATATTCCGAGGAGGTAAATCTGTAACAACCCGTGTTGAAGTAGATGAAGTTGTATCCTTTTGTTGACGATGAACGATATCATCATTCTTATCATGAGTGACAGCGGAAGACTTCGATACAACTTGTTTCTCCCCCGTGAAATATTCATCATACATTGGTCCATATAACATTTCCAACTCTTCAATTGTCGTGTCGACTGTCATATCAGCTCTAGGAACATTTTCTGGAACCAGCGTTGAACTTGACGGTTCATTGCTGTGGTCTTGAGCTTCGAGTTCCGTGCGGTTGTGAACGGAAGTCGTCTGTCGTTGTGGATCGGGACTTAAACTGTTTTGTTCAAGTGCCATTTCTTGAGATTCATCAAATCGGATGTGAATTGTCTCGACAATCAATTTTGTTCTTTTGTTGAACACTCTATATCCCTTAGACTGAGTTGCATATCCCACAAGAATACATGCATCACCTTTTTCTTTCATCTTATCCAAATTTTCACCATCTCGTATAATGTAACAAATACATCCAAAAACATGAAGGTGTTTGAGTGAAGGTTTACGATCATGAATTATGTGATATGGTGTCTTTTCGTGTCTTGGGATAATTAAGGAGCGGTTTTGTGTGTAGCATGCGGTTGACACGGCTTCGGCCCAAAAGTATAGTGGAAGTTTTGAAGCGGATAATAATGTTCGAGCAGCTTCAACCAAAGTACGGTTTCGTCTTTCAACAACGCCGTTTTGTTCGGGTGTTCGAGCAATAGATGTTTCATGTTCAATCCCTTCGGCTTCAAAATACTTTCTCAGATTAGAATTCAAAAATTCTGTACCTCTGTCAGTACGAACCACTTTAACTCGAGCTTGAAGACCACGTTGTATCAATTTTAGGAAGCTAATGAGAACGTCGGGTGTTTCATCCTTGGACCTCAAGAAGTGAGTCCATGTGTACCTTGAGTAATCATCGACAATTACCAGAATATATTTCTTTCCATTGATACTCTGAACACGCATTGGACCACACAGATCCATGTGAAGAAGATCTAACCGTCCTTTAGAGCTTGGTGTTGTCTTTGTTTTGAAGCTACTTCGTTTAGCTTTACAAAGTTCACAAGAAGAACAAAGATGATCTTTGATGAATTTCAAGCTTGGAAGGCCTCTCACAATATCTTTCTTGGAAAGCAAGTTAATGGTATCAAAGTTGAGATGAGAAAGACGTTGATGCCATAACCATGCCTGAGTCGTTGAAGCTTTAGCCATGAAGCAAATTGGAGTTGATGAAGTTGTGTCTTGAAGTGAAATTGTGTAAAGATCAGTACCCCGTGTACCGGTAAGTAAGTCATTCCCATCATAATCACGAACAAAACATGTCTTCTTTCTGAAAGCAACTTCCAAATCCGCATCACAGAATTGACCAACCGAGAAAAGATTGTGATTGAGCCCTTCGACGTAGTATACCCTTTTAATCGTGATATTCCCCTGAACCAAATCTCCATATCCTAGAATCGGTGCAAATTGATCATTTCCGAATCGGACCGTACCTAGGAACTTCTCCACGAAGTTAATTAGAAGCTTGAGATTCCCCGTCATGTGCTTCGTGCATCCGGAGTCCATTATGAAGAGAATTATTTGTATCACCTGCAGAAGAGTTAGAACACGATGGAGCATTTGCTAAATTGGATACCACAGTAGTTGTGATAGTAGAATCATTAGTGTCCTTATCAACATTTAAAGGCAAACTAACACTCGTTTTCACATTTTCTGTCCTAACTTTAGGCATCCATTTATATCCGGGAGGACATTGATTAGCAAACCACCATTTCCAAGACTTACTGGCAGACTCATATAATTCCTTAATTTTGCTTCTAGGATTCTTAGTGGTGGAGTCTGATGTAATACTTTTCTTAGTGGGGGTAGCACCAGAATGGTTCACTTTGCGTTTGGGTTTACTAGCACTAATAGGCATCACAGTTTGCTTCTTAGTTCTAGTTTCTACGCCTTTAACATTATTCATAGCACACATAGAATGATTAGCATTAGCACACTTGCCACATTTGACACAAACAAATTTCACATTCATAGCATTCAAAGTTGAATCATTCAAATCGTCATGACACGCGATTACAGACGTTTTATTCTTAGAAACATTGAAAATCCTAGGGTGTTCTTCTACTTGCTTCATCTTCCCTTGATTCTTGTGTTTCCAGACCTTATCATTCACTTGAGTGCTCTTAAGCTGAGGCCGGCTAACACTAGTAGTGGAGACTATTCCTGTAGTAGAAGACACATGAATATTAGTGTTTCTAGAAGTCTGAGGCGAGTGAGAATCTTTGTTTGTGGGCTTAGTGGACATTCTATACATCCCTGGTTTAATGACATTATTGTGCTTAACGCTTGGTGCTACAGGATTCCTTATGGGTTGAGCTTGTGGTAACCTTTCCTTTCCATCCATCTTGGGGGCAAACACAGGTTTTGCAAACGAGGAATTAGATAAAGCAGATGGTTTTCCCAAGATAGAGGATCTATTCTCTTTAGAGGCATTGGGTTGTCTAACAACATTTTTCTTAATGCTAGGTTCCACAATTTTCCCACCCATTTTAGCAATAAGTTTCTGCAACTCTGCTATCGCTCTGTCCCTGTCTTGTAATTGAGCTTTCAATCCTTTAATTTCCAAATTCTGTTCATTCATTTCTCGAAATGTTTGCGAAAGTTTTTCTTGCAATTTATTATCATGTGGAAAACGACCAACATCTTTTTGCAAAGCAAGTTCAAGTGAATGACAATGTTTTTGAAGGAAATCAGTTTTGTGTTGAAGTAACTCAAAAGCCTTTTTGTCAACATTTTCTTTACGTTTCGAAAGCTCAATTTCAAGACGTTCACATTCTTTGAGCTTATCAAGATATTGGCATGCAACTTCAGAATATTCATCAATATCGGCACAAGATGTAAAATAAGCACACATGATATCTTTAGAAACGCATTCTTGCAAGAGTAAATCATATTCATCAGAAAAAATGGACTTGTCCATTTGAAGATCATCAATTGCTTTCTCAAGAGACTCAACATATTGTAAATCATCAAACATTTCAGACCGAATTAAGCTTTCGAATTTAAGAACATTTTCTTTTAGTGTGGCCGCGTTCGGTATTAAGATTTGTTTGACAAGCACAGTTATGTCTTGAGGAATTGGTTTCTTCCACTCGTCATTTTGTCGTTGTTTCCAATCATTATCAATAATGGACTTAATATTATCTATGTAATGAGTAAGAAACCCAAATATCTACCTACTCTTGCTTTTAGAAGCATCTAGGGGCAAGTAGTTGATGAACTTAGAAACGTTTGTTTTCTTAGTGGCAAACGCTTTCTTCCATTGAATTCTCTTTTGCCTGCATTCTAAAAATACTTCCTCACGAGATTTCTGAGTTTGTTTGTGGAACAGACCATAAAGACTATTCTCATAAGCATAATTATATGGTTTCACAAACTCCTTATTAACTGATGGTTGACTATCAGCATCCCAAAGGGCAGTCTCTTCACTATTGGCACTTAGAGGCATGCAATCAAGATCTGTCCTTTCAGTCTCATCAAGATAAAGATGCGGGTTCGCAGCTTGTGCTTTGGCAAGGTACTCAGGACTTGCAAAGCTAGCTTGACCCTTAAACATCGATGGAGGTGCTAGCATTCTTACGGATTGAATAGAATCATGCGTTTTATAAACAACGTTCTTCAAAAAGTCGACTTGTGCTTCTAGTTTCGTAACTTTTTCGGTTTCTTTATCATATCTACTTTTGAACTCTTGTTTTAACGCATCTACCTCTTGTTTCTTATCCTCTAGAATTTTAGCAGAATCAGTAGTGGTCATAGAGAGCTTTTGTTCAAGTTCATTAACTTTGGTATTGGCAAGGTACGTTTTTTGACGTTCATCCATTAAGAAAACATTATATTGACGCTTCTCTTTAGCTAATAACTCAAGAGTAGTATTATATTTGTTTTCAAAATTGTCCTTTTGACTTTTTAACGCACTTCCCTTGTACCCCTCAAGCTCTTTGGTTTTCTGAAGGAGTTCATCTCTATAGCTTTCAGTCATCTCAGTAGATTTGATAAGAGCAGCTTTACATTCTTCAAAACTTTGAGTGAGCGTAGCGTTTGCCTTCTTTAATTGCTTTTGACTCTTTTTATTTTCAGTGACATCTTTTTGTAAAGTAGCAATTAAATTAGCAAGCGCAATACGTTCCTCTTCATCATATTCATTTGCATGTTGATCATCCTCAGACTCATTATTGCACATGTCTGATGAATCGGGTGTGGTATTACTATCAACCGTTTCCATCATACACGTGTCATTAATGGCATTGGGTAGATCACTATGCTCAGGAATATCACCAAACACATTATATTCATCAGTAGTGTGTACCTTATCGATTGGCTCAGTGTCAAAGATAGGACCATTGTCATCTTCAGTGACTTTGAGAACTTCTTCAACATGTGCCATGTACGAGTAATGTGCTTCTAATTCCTGGTCGGAGGCTTCATCATCAGTGTCATCAAGCATAGCTCCTTCCTCAGCTGACAATTTAACCCCTGCTTCCATCTTCTTGCATAGCAGCATCTTTTCCTTGTGATAGCTGGAGTCTCTAACCCTTTTCGGCTTCCTGCATTCCTTTGCCATATGCCCAAAACCTTGGCAATTAAAGCATTGAATCCCGCTTTGCTGAACCACTTGACTTCCAACCGTTTCCCTATTCCCAGTAGCAGCAGCAATCCTCTGAGTATCATACTTTGCAGTTTGTCGATCATATCTTGCAGAACCCTCAACATGCGTTGGATTATGTCGATCATACCTAGAAGGACTTTCACCACGTCGACGTGTGTCATACCTTGGAGGACTCGCAACATATCGGTTCTTTGTGTTAGATGATGTTCGAAGATTGTTGTTGGTGGGTTTGTAGATCTTCTGGTAAGTCTTCATAATGAAAGCAATTTGTTGTTTCATCTCACGATTCTTCTGAGCTTGATCTTCATCACTATCTTCTTCAGATGATGACTCAGATGGTGGTGAAGTTGCTCTTGGTGCTTTGCCACGTGATCTTGTGGATGATGAAGACTTGGATGATGCGGAATATCGTGGTGAGGATGATGGGCTAGAGTATGGCTTAGGAGCACGAGATCGATGATCTTGAACATTTTGAGTGGTAGTTAATAAAGCAAGTGGATTAGCCGTCTTTGCAACTCGTTCAGCTCGAATCTCATTTGCTTCATGCTGAAATTGTTTCAAGATATCAAAGAGAGTGTGATAGTTTACCTTGTCTAACTGCTTCTGTTGTTTCACCAAAGTGACAAAACGTGTCCACTCTGGTTGGAGTTGTTGTAGAAATTGCACATTGACTTGCATGGTGGATACTTCCAAGTTGTTTCTTGTCATATCATTCATCATCTTGTAAAATCTTGAATAATAGGACTCAATTGATTCTCCATCCAATGCAGTAAACTTACCAAAGTTCCAAAACAAGTTTGTTTTGACATCTTGCTTGTTGAGAGACTCTCCTTGTTGCAAGCGTTCAATGGCCGTCCACATTTCTTGTGCTGTAGGACATGCATCGACTGTGGAATAAATATCATCTCCAATTCCACTTAGGATCATATAGATCGCTTCTTTTTCTGCATCATGCCAAGCACGTTTCTCGGGTGTAAGGTCAGATAAAGTTTCCTTTTTCTTTGTTGCAGGTACTTCTGGACATGTGTCTGTGGCTGGTGTATAAGGAACATCAATTTCAGAAAATACATATGGGCCATGGTTAATACATTGTCTCAAGGCATCACCATTAGGTCTTGTATCAAGATAGCGAAGAAAACGTGATTGCCATTGAGCATATCGACCAGCCACAAGCATTGGTGGTCTCTCTTTATTACCTGCGACCATGATGTTGTTGTTCGTCACACGATATTCTGCAGTAGAATCCATCCCAAAATTCTCTGAAATGATGAAGTGAATATGGATCTTAAGTAGATTTGTTGTGATTGTTGTTGTGGTTTAAATTCCGAAAATTGCAATTTTTCTCCAGGCCGACAATAAATTCTTCAGTCCGACAAAACGGTAGACCGAAAAATTTTGTAATCGCCAAAATTTGAAATCGAGCTAGAAATAGCCTAAAACTAGTATGGAAACTATGGTCCGAGTAGAAATAGCCTAAAATTTTTTTTTTTGATCTTCGTGTAAACTATGGTCCGAGACTAGTCTAGATAGTGGCTAAGTCACAAAATTGCTCAAACAAATTTTAGCATCACAATGTCACTCATCGCAATATAGCCCATCGCAATGTCACCCATCGCAATATCACCCATCGCAATATCCTGTCGCAATGCTATCGCAATGTTCTGTCGTAATGCTATCGCAATGTTCACCTGTCGGAATCCTCCAGATCGGAATTGTTCAGATCGCAATGTGTACCTATCGAAATCCCAGATCGGAATGTTTAGATCGCAAAGTGTACGTATCGAAATCCCAGATCGGAATGTGGCTGTCGCAATGTGGGCAGAGTAACGTTTCAAGATTTTCCTTAAATCCGTCGCAATCCAGATCGCAATAACGATCGGAATGTGCAGATCGGAATAAGGGGCTATCGCAATACAGATCGCAAAGTAAAACCCTAGGGTTATTGCGATCGAAATCGTACTCTCCTTTCCTAAATTCAAGCTGTCGCAATAATGGTGCTTTTTCTTCCAACTTTTTAGGCAACGGTTTTTGGCAACTTTTAGGCAACAAATTAGCAACTTTTAGGCAACAAATTCGTGATTTTTACCAAACCAAAACAACCAAATCTCTACAACAAGTATATAGAAGATTTGTAGCAAGATGAAGAACACGAAAAACACAAAAAAAATTTGAATTCGTGATGATTTATAGATTAAATCATACGAATCAAATATAAGAAGAACAACCAATAACAAATCTACCCCGTGGCGATTGATACCAATTGTTGTCCCTAATATATGATTGTTATAATCACACGAATTAAAGAAAGAAAGTAAGAAGGAAGAAATGAGATGAATTTTAGAGAGAGAAACTAGTGAGAGAAAGTAGAGAGAAAGTGGTTGGTGAAACTTGTGGAATATTAGATTAGAGAGAAAATGAAATGACCAACCAACCTCTCCTTACATGCAAGGAGAGGTTTATATAGCCTTGCTTACATGTAGCTTAATGGGCTATATGATCATGGGCCGGGCTTTCCTTTTGGGCTTTGGTTACTTATTAATGAACCTTAGCTTAAAGTTAAGCCCGTAATTACACGACTAATATACTACCTATTACAACGTTCTAAAATACGATACATAATAAACATATGACCGAGCATTCTTGTTTGGCTCAATATTTTGAGGCTAACAGAGAAAAGTATTTGGAAAGGTTTGAAAAGGTTTGAAAAAGAGAAAAAAACAGATTGTTTGCTTTTGTGTTTGCATTGTTCTTACCAGGAACATTTGTTAAGCTTGATTGTTGTCCAAGAAGTTCTGCACAGACCCGGGTCTGTTAGGAGATGGCTAGCAGCCATTGTTGGGCCTGGATGTAGGCCCAACAAGGTAACCACCTTGTCCCTTTTTCAGTTTATTAAATTTTCAGTTTTATGTGATTTATGCATAAAACTGTTTATGTGTGTTTAAGTGGTTTGTTTTGAGTTTATTTGATATAATATGCATGTTTAGATAGTTTTGAATCAGTTTGGGTGTCATTTGAAACCATTTGCTTTGTTAAAACTTCATGTTCAGATTTTAAGGGGTGTTTGGATTTGCATATTGACTGATATATTTGATAGATTTTTGAGTTGAAAACCTGTTTAAAATACTTCTTGGATGGTTATCATATGATATGTGTCTTTGGTCACAGTTTGGGTGAGTTTTAAAAACAAGTTGCATGATAAAAGTTGGCCTAAGTAGTAGATTTCAGTAAGTCCCTTGTGTAACTGATTTTGTTGGAATTTGTTCATTAAAACTTGTTCATTTTTGGATCATAGGCTCATATAGTATTGTGCATCAGTTTATTGTCAATTGGTAGATGTATGTGCTTGTTTTGAGAAGTTGAAATCCATTTGTGTGTCAAGTGCATCAGCAAATACCCTCAGACCACCTATAGGCTTAATCAGAAACTTGATTTGGCATTTTTGTGAGATTTTGTGCTAGCAACCTGTTTGTTTTTGTGTTGTAATTGACTCCCTATACTCAACTGAGTATAGGGGTGTCTTATTGCCCAATATAAGCTCACAATAAGCTCTCCTGAGCTTATTTGGTCAACTGACCAACAAATTACACTAGCAGTGGGAACTCCTTTCCCACTGGTAGCACAATTTTTACCACTGCTTGACTAGCAGACAAAACCCAAACAGGTGTCACTATCAGCAATCTACATTTTTTGTCTTTAGTGGGCAAATTTGTGAATTAGACTTTCAAACTTGTTTCATATTTTTTCTAATTTTATTTCTGATTTTTCTGTTTAAATAGAATTTTTATTACTGTTCATTTAGTATTTATTAGATTAAATAGCATTTTTTATTAACTTTTAATGTTTTTGTTTTTGGCATTTAGTGACAAAAATACTTATTTTTCAGTTTAAACATTTTTCCTAGACTTAGAATATTATTTTAAGATTTTTGGTTAAAAAGTTTTTACTGTTCACCTTTTGTTTAATTTTTATAATTAATTTAGTTTAATTATGGTTTAAAATTAAACTGTTTTTGTCTGTTAGTGGAAAATTTAATATTTTTCAAACTTTTTCATTTTTCTACTGTTCATTAGAGTAATTTAGGATTTTTAAAATTGTTCAATTAATTTTGGCTTTATTTTATTATTTTTTATAATTATTTTAGTTTAAAAATAGTTTTTAGTAATTTAAAAATAGAAAAATAGTTTTTAAAAATTAGGAAAAATACTTTTTAGTCTTTAAATAATATAAGTAACTTATTTGTTCAATAAAATCATATTTTGGACATTTTGATTAATTATATTTAATTTTAGGGCTTTAATTAGCATTTAAAATTGAATATTTAATTAATAAAAGGTTTTAAAATATTTTATTGGATTTTTATCCTTATTTATAATATTTTAGACTTAGTTTTAGCTTTTAATTAATTTTTAGGTTTAAAATTTTTAATTTTGTAGTTTTTTTACGGTTTTACGTGAACGCCTTTTCGTCTTAGCTCGATCCGTCTTCGTAACCGTCTTTCTCTTCTAATCTCATTTCTTTCTTTCTTTGTCAATCATATAATCACAAATCAAAATCATCTCTTAACACAACGCACTAGCCTCCTCGAGAACGAACTCACTTTTAGGGTCATTCACACACGGTTTTCCTAAATCGTCGTGCATACTTGCCCTATTTTGTCATCCTTTTCCTAAAGGGTACAAAAACTCCAACATCATTTTAGCGCCGCTGCCGGGGAGGCGTGTTGTGTTTTGATTTGAACATTGTTGTTTTTATATATAGCCATAATTAGTATTTGTATTAGTAGCACTCTACTAATACGTATTATCGGTTTTTCGTTTTTTGTGAATACTATTACTATATTGTATACGTAGAACAATAAATTTACAAGTACTCCAAATACGTGAGAAATCACAACCTTGACTTGGGAGGTCATTAGCCAATCATTTTATTCGAATCTCAAACCAAAGAAAAAGGCAAAAATAGATAAATACTTTCGTGAAGCTCGATTTTGAAAAATACAAACTATAAGGTGGGTATAAGGCGGTTGTATTTCACGACCTAAAGGAAAAAGGCTCTTAAGTGTTTCGCGCCGCCTCGTTTCCTCCGCTTGCTTGTGCGTATTTTGATTTTGAGAGCTAATCGAGGGTTTTGCCGCCCAAAGTATTACTTAAGTATCATATATATTTTCTTGGTTTCATTTGATTAAACCCTCTTGAACGATTTGGTGTTCCACCATCGTTCTAAAGTCATCGAAGGCGTTCACTTCACGTGATCGTTTTCATTCCTTGAGGCTTCTTTAATCAAGAGATTTGATTAAGGAGGAGATTTGTAGATTTGTGTCTACCTAATACATTCCAAAAATCCAAAAAAAAGTAAAAACAATCAAAAACCACCAAAAAAATTGAAAAAGTAAAAACACCAAAAAGAATCTTCTTTGCTCACCCTCTCGTTGTACGTGACGTTTATGCAAACTCTCTCCAAAGCAAGACGTGCTCGTAAACGAAGAAACAAATCAATCACTCCTTCTAGTGAGGAGTCTCCTATTGACGAACCCATTGTAGTGAAAGAAGCACCCATGGCTAATCGAACTATGATGGAGTTGCTTCAAGCACCCACCGAGGGTTATGGAGAAGCGATTGTGATTCCCGCTATCCTTGCGGAGAATTTTGAGGTTAAGTCGGGTTTGTTGTCCATGATTCAAAACAAAAAGTTTCGAGGTGACGAAAAGGACAACCCTCATAACCACATTCGCCAATTTAATCGTCTCACCGCCACTTGCAAGTTTAAGGACGTCTCAAACGACTCGATTAAGATGATGCTTTTTCCGTATTCCTTAGCGGGGCCCGCAAAAATTTGGTTAGAGAAAGAGCCACCCAATTCTATATTGACGTGGAAGGATATCGTTTCAAAATTCGTGAACCAATTTTTTCCGCCCTCTAAGACTACGCATTTGAAAAACGAGATTTCAAAGTTTTCACAAGAGTATAATGAGAGTTTTTCAACGGCTTGGAATAGGTTTAAGGAAATGTTGCACGAATGTCCTCATCATGGTTTTTCCGACTTGCATCAAATTGACACGTTTTACAATGGCTTGAACGATCATGAGTGTGATTATCTTAATTCCGCCGAGGGTGGTAATTTTTTGTGTAAGACGGTCGAGGAAGCATTGTTAATCATTGAGAATAGGTCTAAGGTCTATAGTCCTCGTAGCACGTCGAGTGTTCGTAAGACTTCGTCTTCGCCTTCGCCTTCATTGTCACACACCGTTGATGCTTGCCAAATCGAGGCTAATTTGGAGAACAAGATTTTTGATAAGCTTAAGGGATTGTTAATTGAGTTTAAAGTTGGTGAACAACCCACTCCCGCTACGGCTAAAGCGGTTGAGGTTTCTTGTATGTATTGTGGTGGAGCTCACGATTACTCCGAGTGCATTACCAACGGTGGTAACACTTCGAGTGCCTTCGCGGCCGCGGGAACTTATAACCAAAACGGTCAAGTTCCCCGCACTAATCAATTGACTCCACCGGGTTTTCCACCAAATCAAAATGCTAACAATTATCGAAACAATCAAGTTGGTTACCAAAGCAATCAAAGGAACAATTACAAGGGTAATAACAACTATGGGAATCAAGGAAGTAGTAGCCAATTGCAAAATCAAAACCAAAACCGTAATTTTCAAAACACAAGTCAAGGTCTTCAAAATGTTTACACTAAAGAACTTCCCATGGACTTTTTGAATTACGCTACGGCAAATGATAAGATTTTGGAAAACATTCAAGAGCAATTGGCTAGTCAAGCTAGGGACACGGCTAAAAACACCAAGGAGTTAGCTAATTTTGTGAAGGAAAATCTTAACATGAGAAATGAGTTGAAAAATGATTTTGCTAATCAAATTAGAGGTCAAAACAATAAAATTGAACAAAGTCATGCTAGGCTTTAACAAAGAATTGACCAAAAAGCCGCTAGTCAAGATGTTAAGTTTAATAGTCAAGATGCTAAGCTTAATGCCATTTTAGAAGCCGTCATGGGGAACAAAGCCTCTACTTCGGGAAGTTATCCTAGTAACACCGTATCAAACCCGAAGGGAGAGATGAAAGTGATTACCACACGAAGTGGTAAGGCACTTAAAGAACCAACTCCTCAACCAATTGCTCCAACGGTGGAGGAAATTGAGGAAGAACCCGAGGTGGTGGTCGAAAAGGAGCATATCTCAAGCCCACAAAGTACCGCTCATGTCACACCTACGGTCGACCCTTTAGCAACATTGGAACCCGAGATTCCAAAGGCTATGCCTATGCCCCAACCCACACCACCCTTACCTTACCCATCGAGACTTAGGAAGGAGAAACGACAAGAGCGCGACAACTACCAATTTGAGCTTTTTATGAAAATGTTTCGTGAGTTGCACCTTAATGTGAGTTTCGCCGATGCTTTGGTCATGATGCCTCGATTTGCCGCTAACTTTAAGAGTATGTTGAACAACAAGGAGAAATTGCATCAATTGTCTAGTTGTTCGTCGGTTTATCTTAATCGCATACCTCAAAATGTCGGTGATCCCGGTAAATTTTTGATCCCTTGTGCAATTCAAGATATGGAAGAATGCTATGCCTTGGCCGATCTTGGTGCTAGCATTAATTTGATGCCACTTGCAATCTTCAAGTCGCTCAATCTTCCTAATCTTACTCCTTCACTAATGTCTATCGAGATGGCCGACCATTCCACGATTCGTGCATGTGGTTTGGCGGAAGATGTTTTTGTGAAAGTGGGGAAGTTCTACTATCCCGTAGACTTTATCGTCGTTGATATCCCCACGGATCCTCAAGTTCCTCTTATTTTAGGTCGTTCGTTTTTAGATACGTCTATGGCTTTAATTGATGTTCATGCTAGAAAGATCACCTTACGTTTCAACGACGAGGAACTTGTTATAAACGCAACTCAAAATTCTCAACTTTCTCATGTTTATTCCGTTGCTACCATAAACCTCGTTGATATGATCGACGTGGTTTGCGAGGAATTTTCACAAGAAGTTCTAGGGTTTGGTGATGAAGAAACTAGTGGCAATCCCACTATGTTAGATCCAATTCTTGATAATTCGACACCAACCTTCACTCCATTTGAAGGTGGTGGTTTTACGTTGGAAGAATGCAATGTTCCACGTACTTGTGACGAAGACCTCGACAACGATGAGGACTTCTCGATTATCAAGGATTTTCTTAACGATTTCCCATTTCCTCCACCCGAGGAGGTAATGAGTATCGAGCCCAAATCTTCACTTGAGGAACCACCTATCCTCGAGTTGAAAGATTTACCTCCTCACCTCGAATATGTCTATTTGGAGGAGGACGACAAGTTGCCGGTTATTATTGCGAAGGAACTTTCGAATGATGAAAAAACCGCACTTGTCGATGTTCTAAAGGATCACAAAGGGGCGTGATGAGATGGCATTTATACATGATCTCATCGTTCTTTTCAGGCTTTAAATGCATAAAAATGTCATAAAATACCATAATATGCTTGTGTTTGTTTACTTGTGTATTTTAGGTATGGATATCGTGAAAAAGACAAAAGATCACAAGATACAAGGAAAAACGGACACGAGAAACGAAGTCGTACAAAGAACCGGGCCATAATCATGGAATACTCAACAAATACCCTTGAAGACTTGAAGACAAACAAGATTGATCCTTATTTATTGAAAAAATGACACTTAAAACCCTTGTATAGTCATAATTACAAGTTTGGTCCCTTAAGTTTGTCAAAATTACACAAAAGGTCCCTCAACTTTGAAGAAATGGCAAGATTAGTCCCTCAACAATTTCAAATTGTCAATTATGGTCCCTCATCAAGCCAAAGATACATTGAAGAACTTTGAAGATAAAAAATGTCCAAGATCAGTCCTTCAAATATTCAAAAGTGGCAAAAATAACCCTTGTAAACCTTTTTCCAAAAGTTTGTGCCAAAACTGCCAATGTGTGAAAGTTATTAACAAAGGGAAATACGTTTTAGGGCTGAAATACTTGCTTTACCAAAATTTCTAAAACACAAGGGTTAAACATGGGCAAAAGAAACATTTGAAACAAAATTGCGCCAAACACATTACTTTCCCCCAATTTCGGATCAAAGTTACTACTATTCACCCTTCTTCACCCCCAGATTTTACACCACTTAAACTTGGGGTAAAAACCAATTCCCTTTACACACACTTGATTCACATGTTCAGAAACCTATCCCACACCAAAAACCCTCACTCCCACTCACTATGGACCCCACCCCCATGTCCTTTTCCACCAATCAGAATGCTACTTGCCCTCCAAGTTGTGTGACGTGTCCAAATCAACATCTAAGGATCAATGCTTCATTCCAAAGCTAAAATGAACATCCAGGATCACTTTGGACAAGTCACACCAAGAAAACGTCTAGAAGGACTTAGGGCATTTAGGGAATTTCACATCTAGGGTTTGTGAATAGTGCTAGCCTTGGCATTTGCCTATATAAAGACTCCTCAACCTGTGAGAGAGCTTTGTTCCAGATTTTAGCTTTTAAATCTTTGTAATTCCTTTTTATGAAATAAAGTTTGAATTTCTTAAAATTTTGAGTTCTAATCTGTTATTTATAAAAGTTTGGTGTTTGATAAGCTAAAATCTGAGTTCCATTATCTTGTTTGAAGGTTTTTGAGGCAAGGTTTTAAGTGATAAAACTTGTGCATCAAAAATCAGAAAGTTGGCATTATTTTGATCTCACCTTCTGGTTTGTTCTTCTTAGCAGCTTGGAAGCTGGTACTTGTTCTGCTAGTACCTAAGCTCAAACAATCCAGGGCCTGGATGTAGGTCTTGGAGGTTTGCATCCTTCTCCCTTTTCATTTTCTCTTTTATTTTTCTGAATTTGGTGATTATTGCATGTTTATGCTTGAATCTGTGATATTGTGGTTGATTATTGTTGATTTGGTTTGGTTTGATGTTATTGGGGTATTATTGATCTGATTTGTGGGTAAAATCTTCATAAGCCTTTGAAAAATTGTGAAAACAAGTTTTAAAAGGGTGTTTGGGTTTACTGCTAAGTTAGGATTGTGGTTTGTTAAGTGCTTGTTTTGTGTAAGCAAGAGTTGGTATCTGTTATTTAGGTGTATTTGTTCATCTGTGTGCAGGTTTTGTGGGTTTGAACACATAGATTCATAGATTGGCTATAAAATCTTAAAAACTTGGTAAAAGTGGCTAGGATTTTTAGGACACCTAGATCTAATCTTAGGCTAGGGCTAACAAGTGCTAAATCTGAGTTAATCACACCAGGGAAGAAGGATTTGAGGCTTGAAATTGGATCATGTGTCAAGTAGTTCAGCAAAACTTGTCTGCATATTGTTCATTGTTCATCAGAAACATTTTGTGCTTTGATCTTGTTATTTACTTTGATTCAGTGTTTGATTCTTGTTGCTTTGTGTTTGTTCTTAGTTTATATAGCTTGTGTATGCATCCTGTTAAGTTTGGTTGGCTTATTCAGTCTAAATCTGCTTATTAAGTGCTTAACTACTTATTTCCATATCTGGTGCATATCTGGTGACTGTTTGGCTTATTGTGGCTTATTGTGTGAACCAATTTGTGATTTTATTGTTGCTATTGACTCCTTGTGATTCACTGATCACAAGGGTGCCTTTGTTTCCAATTGAATCAAACCAGAACTCTCAAATAAGCTTGGTCAAATAGTCAAAGCAGTGGGAACTCCTTTCCCTTGCTAGTTACCACTGATACTGTAAAATTGGGTTCAGCTTATCAATAAGCTATAAAAGCTTAATTTAACCAGCAACAACTTTGTTTTTGTAATAGGTGCTCATATTTTGACCCATTTGTTCATACTGGAGCATTTGGGTGTTTGACTTTAGGGTTTGACTAGAAAACCAACTCCTTTGACTTTTACATAAGTTCATTTGTGCTTATTCTGGCTTATTGGTTGTGCTTATTGGATTTTTGTTGATTGATTTTGCTTATTGAGTCCATTTGAAACCTTTTGCAAGTTGAATCAAGTCCTGAGGTGCCCTAAATCTCTAAAACGACTATTTTGTCTTTTAGTGAATTTTTACTTTGCTTATTTCTGGCTTATTGAGTGAGATTTTTCAAAAATTCTTTTTACAGATCTCATAAGCATCCCAAAAGAAGGTTGTGTGTCTAATTAGAGCTTATGGCATTAGCTTATGGCTTAATGGGCTGAAAAGCCCAATAAGAATAAGCTGAGTGTTAAATAAGCTGTGATAAGCTCATATTCAGCTTTTGGGCCTTTAGAGTTTTTTTCTTAGAATTGAATTTTAAGTCAGATAGGGCTTTTCCAAGTCAATTGGGCCAAGTTTGACTTTTTGGGCCCAATAGCCCAATTTGGTTGACTGTTTATGGTTTTGGCCCATTTGAGGGCCCAATAGGGGTATTCTGGTAATTTCACTTTGATTTTCTGATTATTTAGGTTAAAATAAACTAGTTTGCAAGTTTTTAGAATTTTTTGTAATTTTTGGATTTTTAATATTATTTTATTATTATTTTATTATTATTTTATTATTATTTTTAAAATTTCACATTTTCCAACTTTTTACATTTTTCTTAGGTTTAATACATTAAAATAGGAATTTAGCAACTTTTAGAATAATTTTATCACTTATAGATTAATTTTTATATTTATTTTAAGTTTTAATAGTTTTTAAATCATTTTAAATAGTTTTTATTAGTTTTAAAATTTCTAAAAATAGTTTTTAATCTTCTTAGGCCATTTTAGAGGTTTACCAATTGAAAAATCTTTATTTGGGCTTTTTGATAATTTATTTGATTTTTAGGGCTTTAATTAGCATCTAAAAATTGAATATTTAATTATTTAAAAGGTTTGAAAAAGTTTTGATCATTGGTAAACTCTTAGTTTATTTATTTTGATTTTTGGTAAATTTTTGGTAATTTTTAGAATTTATTTTTATTTTTGTGATTTTTAAGGTTCTACATTTTAACTTTCTAGTAGTGTTTATTTTTTATTTTTACGTCTTCGTCATCTTCTTTCCTCATCCCCTTCTAAACCAAATATTAATCACAAATCTTGAACATCTTAGTCACACACATATACCTCCTTGGGAAACGAACTTTCATTGGGTCATTAACACTTGATTTTTCCTAAAGTCATTTGTTCAATACTTACCGCTTTTACGCCTTTTTCCTAAAAGGTCGTATTTTACCACAATCATTTTTGGCGCCGCTGCCGGGGAGGTGTGTCGTGATTAATTTGCATTGTTTTTTTTAATATTAACTAAAATAGTATTTGTATTAGTAGAACTCTACTAATACGTATTATCGGTTTTCTTGTTTTTCTTGTATAAATATTATTACTATATTGTATTAAGTATCACAACAAATAAACAATATCTCCAAAAGTGTGAAAACACAACTTTAATTGGGATTTCATCACTCAGTTATTGTATTCGAACCTCAAACAAAAAGAAAAAGGCAAAAATAGATAAATACTTTCGTGAAGCTCGATTTTGAAAAATACAAACTATAAGGTGGGTATAAGGCGGGTATTATAAAATATACCCTAAGGAAAAAGGCTCTTAAGTGCTTCGCGCCGCCTCGTTTCCCCGCTTGCTTGTGAGTATTTTGAGATTGAAGGCTAATCGAGGGTTTTGCCGCCCAAAGTATTATTACGTATAGTATATTTGCTTGGTTTCTTTGTGATTAAACCCTCTTGAACAATTTGGTTTTCACCAAGGTTCTAAAGTCATTCGAAGGCGTTCACTCCACGTGATCGTTTTCATTCCTTTGAGGCTTCTTTAATCAAGAGTTTGATTCGAGGAGAGATTTTGTAGATTGTTGTCTACGAAGATACACCAAAATCCAAAAAAAAAATTAAATATCATCAAAAACACAAAAAATTGAAAATCCACAAAACACCCAAAAAGAATCTTCTTTGCTCACCTCCCATTCTTCGTGAAGTTTATGATCACTCGTAATCAAGCAAAACGAGCTCGTAAACGACTTCAAAAGCAAGCCAATCAAGAGATGTTGATTGTAGAAGAACCTCCAATTGTTGAACCTATTGTAGAACAAGAAGTCGTCATGGCTAATCGTACTATGATGGAGTTGCTACAAGCACCCACCGAGGGTTTTGGAGAGGCTATTGTGATTCCCGCCATCCTTGCGGAGAATTTCGAGATTAAGACGGGTTTAATGTCGATATTGCAAGCAAATAAGTTTAGAGGTCACGAGAAAGACAACCCGCACTATCATATTAGGAATTTTAACCGTCTCACCGCCACTAGCAAGTTTAAGGATGTTCCACATGACGCCATTAAGATGATGTTGTTTCCATACTCGTTAGATGGACCCGCTAAAATTTAGCTTGAGAAAGAACCGCCAAATTCGATTTTGACATGGGCCGATCTCGTTTCTAAGTTTGTGAACAAGTTTTTTCCACCATCTAAAACAACACACTTAAAGAATGAGATTTCACGATTTTTGCAAAGAAATAATGAAAGTTTTTCAATGGCATGGGAACGATTTAAAGAAATGTTACATGAATGTCCACACCATGATTTTACGGAATTGCATCAAGTTGATACTTTTTATAATGGGCTTAATGATCATGAATGAGATTATTTGAATGCCGCCGCGGGTGGTAATTTTTTGTGCAAGACGACAAATGAGGCTTTACAAATCATCGAGAATAGATCTAAGTTTTATAGCCCTCGTAACACACCGAGTTTTGCCAATTTGGGTTCGTCATCATCGTCACAATCGTCTCGTAGCATTAATGCCTTACATGATGAAGCTAATGAGGAAAATCGGTTTTTTGATAGATTTGCTAATCTTATGTCCCATTGGAAAGCTCAAGAAGCTTCAAATTCCGCTTCGGTTAAAGCGGTTGCTAAGAGTTGTTTGTCGTGTGGTGGAGCTCATGATCTTTCCGAGTGCATTACCGCGGATGGTAACACTTCGAGTGCTTATGTAGCAACGGGAACTTATAACCAAAACGGTCAAGGTTCCTGCCCAAATCAAGCTCCACCAAATCAAAATGTTAACAATTATCGAAACAACAACCAAGGTAATTACCAAGGCAATTCACGCAATTACAACAAGGGGAATTATCAAAATGGGAATGGACAAATTTCTAATCAAAACCAAAACCGTGATTTTCAAAACACTACACAAGGTTTTCAAAATGCTCACACTAAAAATTTGCAAGGAGAATTTTTGGATTATGCTAAAGCAAATGATGCTAAATTTGATAACATGCAACGTGAGATGATTAGCTTAAGATCCGAGTTGAAAAACGAGCTAAAAAATGAACTTGCTAATGAACTTAAAACTCATGCAAACAAAATGGAAGGAAATGTCCAACGTCTTCAACAAAATCAACAAAAGATGGAATTAGGACAACATGAGATTAAGCAAGAGTTATTAAAAGCAGATGCTAGGCAATCAAAATTTGAGGACCGAATGGCTAAGATGTTTGAAGCAATCATGTGTAAACCCTCTTCCTCGGGTGGTCTTCCTAGTGATACCATTGCAAACCCGAAGGGAGAAATGAAGGTTATTACTACACGAAGTGGTAAAACTTTCAAGGAACCAATCTCTCGTCCAAGTACTTCTACGGAGAAGGAAATCGAGAAAGAACCCGAGGTGATGGTCGAAAAGGAGCACATTACAATCCCACGAAGTACCGCTCAAACCACACCTACGGTTGAACCAATACCAATTGTGGAACCCGAGTTTCCAAGGCCGTTGCCTAATGAGCAACCCACACCACCTTTACCTTACCCTTCGAGACGAAACAAAGAGAAATTGCAAGAACGTAACAAACAACAAATCGAGCTTTTTATAAAAATGTTTCAACAAGTGCATTTTGATGTGAGTTTAGCCGACGCGTTGTTATATATGCCTCGTTTCGCTTCCACTTTTAAAAGTATGATGAGCGATAAGGAAAAGCTTTCAAAGCTTGCTAATTGTTCTTCGGTTTATCTTAACCGCATACCGGAAAAAGTTGGTGATCCCGGAAAGTTTCTCATTCCTTGTGACATACAAGATATGAAAGAATGCCTCGCCTTGGCCGATCTTGGTGCGAGCATTAATTTGATGCCATTTTCCATTTGGAAATCGCTTTCGCTTCCGGCCCTCATTCCTTCGAACATGTCCATCGAGATGGCCGATCATTCTACGATTATGGCATGTGGAGTTGCCGAAGATGTTTTCGTGAAAGTGTGGAAGTTCTACTATCCCGTTGATTTTATAGTAGTTGACATCCCCGCGGATCCTCAAGTTCCTCTAATTTTAGGTCGTTCATTTTTAGACACTTCGAGATCGCTTATCGATGTTCATGCAAGAACTATCACTTTGAGATTCAACAAAGAGGAACTTGTTATAAACGCTACTCAAAAATCGAAACCTTCTCATGTTTATGCAATCGCTACCATCAATCACATTGACATCGTTGATGTGGTTTGCGATGAGTTTTCACAAGAAGTGTTAGGTTTTTCCGATAGCTCATCAAGTGGCAATCCCACTATTTTGGATCCGATTCTTGCTAATTCCACACCAAATCTCACTCCATTCCAAGGAGGCGATCTCACTTCAAATGAAATCGACAATGAAGATGAGGTGTTGATTAGTGATGATACTTCTATTCCACCATTTCTTTCGCCGATGGAAGTTATGAGTGTTGAACCAAAATCTTCGATCGAGGAACCACCTATCCTTGAATTGAAAGATCTTCCTTCTCACATTGAATACGCATTCTTGGAAGGTGATGACAAGTTGCCGGTTATTATTGCAAAAGGTCTTGCTAATGATGAAAAAACCGAGCTCTTGAAAGTTCTTAAGGCTCATAAAGGGGCAATTGCGTGGAAAATATCCGACATTAAGGGTATTGACCCAAAATTTTGTACTCACAAGATTTTAATGGAGGAGGACTACAAACCCGCAATTCAAAGTCAAAGAAGGGTAAATCCCAAAATTCACGATGTCATTAAAAAGGAGGTCCTTAAACTCCTTGACGCGGGAATGATTTATCCTATATCCGATAGCCCATGGGTGAGCCCAATCCATTGTGTCCCTAAAAAGGGAGGAATGACCGTTGTGCCCAATGAAAACAACGAGTTAATTCCCACTCGTGTTGTGACCGGTTGGAGGGTGTGTATTGACTACCGAAAGTTAAATGATGCCACTCGTAAAGACCACTTTCCTTTGCCCTTCATAGATCAAATGTTGGAGCGACTTGCGGGAAATGAATTCTATTGCTTTTTAGATGGTTTTTCCGGTTATTTTCAAATCCCTATCGACCCTCGTGATCAAGAGAAGACTACGTTTACGTGTCCTTATGGAACGTTCGCTTATCGTAGGATGCCTTTCGGACTTTGTAATGCACCCGGTACGTTTCAACGGTGTATGATGGCAATTTTTCACGATATGATCGAGAAGTCGATGGAAGTGTTTATGGATGACTTCTCGGTATTTGGCAATTCTTTCACGTCATGTTTATCTAATCTCGAGCAAATGTTAAAACGTTGTGAAGAAACAAATCTTGTGCTTAATTGGGAAAAATGTCATTTTATGTGTAAACAAGGAATCGTCTTAGGACATAAGGTGTCGAAGGCGGGGATTGAGGTCGATAAAGCTAAGGTAGACGTCATCGCCAAGTTACCTCACCCCAAAACCGTTAAGGGAGTTAGGAGTTTCCTAGGCCACGCGGGCTTTTATCGTCGTTTCATCAAGGACTTTTCGAAAATCTCTCGACCTATGACACACCTTCTCGAGAAGGATGCTCCTTTTAACTTCAATGAGGATTGTGTTAAGGCTTTCAAAACTCTAAAAAGGAAACTTACCGAAGCTCCCATTCTTGTTGCTCCTAATTGGGAATTACCCTTTGAAATCATGTGCGATGCAAGTGATTATGCTATAGGGGCCGTCTTAGGGCAACGTTATGACAAGCATTTCCGTCCTATCCACTATGCTAGTAAGACGATGACCGAGGCTCAATTAAAGTACACCACAACGGAAAAGGAATTCCTTGCCGTGGTCTATGCTTTTGAGAAATTCCGACCTTATCTCGTCTTGACTAAAAGCATCGTGTATACCGACCATTCGGCTATCAAGTATCTCTTAGCTAAGCAAGATGCTAAGCCGAGATTGCTTCGTTGGATGCTCCTCCTCCAAGAATTTGATGTCACCGTGCTTGACAAAAAAGGAGCCGAGAATCTAGCGGCCGATCATCTCTCTCGTCTAGAAGATCCTCACAAAGATGTTTTCGAGAACAAGGAAATCACCGAAACATTTCCTCTTGAGACTCTCGGTGTAGTGAATTCTAAAGACACCACCCCATGGTTTGCCGACATTACAAATTACCATGCGGGCAATTTCATAATCAAGGGTATGACGACACAACAAAAACGAAAATTCTTTCGTGACATCAAGTTCTATTTTTGGGACGACCCTTATCTCTTTCGGATTTATGCGGATCAACTCGTTCGACGTTGTGTTTTTGGTGCCGAAGCTTCTAATATCCTTAGAGCTTGTCACGAGGGACCCACGGGTGGTCACCACGGTGCTAATCTCACGGCTAAGAAAGTGTTCGATGCCGGTTTCTTTTGGCCTTCTATCTATCGTGATGCACACGCACTTGTGAAGTCGTGTGATTCGTGCCAACGTCAAGGAAAATTGTCTCAACGTGATGAAATGCCGCAAAACATAATTTAAGTGTGTGAGATTTTCGACATATGGGGAATAGACTTTATGGGGCCGTTCCCATCGTCTCATGGCAACAAATATATCCTCGTCGCGGTGGACTACCTTTCTAAGTGGGTGGAAGCTAAGGCTTTGCCTACTAATGATGCTCGTGTGGTAGTGAAGTTTTTGAAGCAACTATTTTCTCGGTTCGGAACCCCTCGTGCTATTATAAGCGATCGTGGAACCCATTTTTGTAATGACCAATTCGAAAAGGTTCTAAAGAAATATGGAGTTACTCATCGTCTTTCTACGGCTTATCACCCGCAAACGAGTGGGCAAGTCGAGGTTTCGAACCGAGCTTTGAAGAGGATTTTAGAGAGGTCAATTGGAGAAAACCGTGCTTCATGGTCCGACAAACTTGATGACGCTTTATGGGCCTTTAGGACCGCTTATAAGACACCTATTGGTTGCACTCCTTATAAGTTAGTCTATGGGAAGAATTGTCATTTGCCCATTGAATTGGAGCACAAGGCATATTGGGCCCTTAAGCATGCAAACTTTGACTTGAAGACCGCGGGAGATCACCGGAAAATACAATTGAATGAATTGGATGAATTAAGAGATAATGCTTATGAAAATTCATTAATTTTTAAAGAAAAGACTAAAAAGTTTCATGATTCAAAGATTAAAAACCGGGTTTTTAACGTTGGTGATCAAGTGTTGCTTTTTAACTCTCGTCTTAAGATATTTTCCGGGAAATTGAAATCTCGTTGGTCGGGTCCGTTCACCATTACACAAGTGTTTCCTTATGGGACCATTGAGCTAGCTCAAGATGATGGTCCTAATTTCAAGGTGAATGGACATAGGCTTAAGCACTACTTTGGTGGGGAAATTCCTTCAATGGTTGCCCTCGACCAAGTCACCTTCCCCAATGATAATTAGCATTGAGGGAATCGAGTCGAGCTCATGAATCGGTAATCAAAAACGAGGTGCCTCATGGGGGAGATCCCATGCTTATCCTTTATGCTTACTATTCACTAATAAGGGGACTTGTACCCTTTCAACTCGTTGTCTTGTGGTTGTTTGTGATTGTTTTATCTAGATCATCATCATCTACGATTGAAGACTCTCGTGTTCGTTTACGTGAGCCTCCATCGTTTGCTTGAAGAAGTTTTTCACGAATCCATGACATATCCTTTATTGTTCTAACAATTATCTTTTAGCATACTTAATAAACGGCTTTAGATATATTGTTGATCACCCTTTCCATGCTAGATCCTAAGCATTCGACTCTTCGTCTCTAGTATGGGGGTGCTCCACCTTTAGACTCGAAACATTGAGGACAATGTTTACTTTTAGTATGGGGGGGGTGAATAGGTACTTGCTTTGCTACGCCCTCACGCTTTCCAACTTTCAATGTTTTGTTTTGCTAATAAGGCTAAAAATGGCCAAATTTTAAAATTTTTCTTAGTTTTCATAAGTGTTTTTAAGACACGAATGTATATTTTCCGATGGGTAGAATAAGAGTTAATTTTTGACTTGATGGGAATTTGGAGCCATTTACATTCCTTAACCCGCTCAATTCAAGTTTTGCTATACTTTTATTTAGGGAGCTTTAAAACACGAAAGTCTTAGCTCATACGGGTTAAGAACAAGAACTTATCGCAAGTTTCTATAATTGATCCTAGAAAGTCGCTTATCAAGGGAACTATAAAACGCATTCTCTAAACTTGAAAAAGTCCAAGAAAGTGCAAGATCCTATAGGTGACTTGAAAACCCAAAACTTTGATTTGATATAGTCTTAATGAAAGCTAATCCAAATTTGGCTTAATTTTGACTTGCATGGCTAAGTATTCACGAGTCTCTTTAATTAGAGGTCTTTATATAGTGAAGAACGAGAAATGATAGAGTTAGACAAGTGATCATGCTAAACGTAGAACATGAAAATGTTCTTTCAAAAACTCATATGTTTTTAATTGTGGCTTTTTCTTCCCATAAGATCAATGCATTAGGAATAAATCATAATTGCAATAAGTAAGGTCGTACGATTTGAAAGGTTACTTAGCCTCTAGCGCAAGATCGTTTAAAAGTTGCTCGGGGTTGAATAGAGTTCATAGCCAAGGCATAACTTATTGAAGCGGGACGCGAAGATTGGCGATCATCCAAAAAGGCCCTAACAAGGCATGAGGAGCTCTATTTTTGCTAAAGATCCAAAGATGATGTGAAGTATCATTATTCCTAAATCAATATGAAGGATCGAGACACACGACGAAAAGCAATTACTCCCCTAAAGATCATGGAGAAAGTCTATCCAAAAAGACCCTAACAAGGTATGAGGATAAATATATCCAAGTCCGAAAAGGAGGCGGATCGTTGTATATCAAAACCCAAAGTAAAGATTGAAGAAAAATGATGAAGTCGTGGTCCAATATGAAGAATCTCTCAAAAACGTCAAGTGAAGAAATTCCAAATATATGAAGAGAAGATAATAATGTCAAGAACGTCTTCCCAAGATTTGAAGTATGAAGTACATGCCAAATATCGGTCCGAGAAAGGTTTCAAATCGTGAAACGAGTTATGCCAAGATATGAACTTAAGGAGATACACGAGAAGCCGTTTTAAAAGATTTTGTCCTTCGGCTAACCATTGATCAAATCGTGCTACTTTGCTTTCGGACTAATAACTACTCAAATAAGTCAATATGAATCACTTGTGATCCATGACAAATAGATAAAAAATGCTAGTAACCCATTTCCTTTTATAATAACTAGGATTGCGGGGAGAAAAAGTATTACACAATTTGGACGTATGAGTAGTGTTAGCATTGTGACTTGTACCAACAATGATCTCGTTTTTGCACTTAGCATGGAATGTATGACAATCAAGGATGACGAAGTTTACTCTAAGGGACATTTACTTGTTTCTATTCTTTGACCCTAAAAGTCACTTTTTGTGATGAAAATCATACATTATGTCTTTACATATCTTCGTAGTATGTTGCAAGTCTTTTACTCTTCAATAAAGGTTAATAAAATTGAACTTTGGTGATGCTAAGATACTTTATTCTAGCATTGCGTGAGGGCACGGCAATGGCTTAGTATGGGGGAGTGATGAGATGGCATTTATACATGATCTCATCGTTCTTTTCGGGCTTTAAATGCATAAAAATGTCATAAAATACCATATATATGCTTGTATTTGTTTACTTGTGTATTTTAGGTATGGATATCGTCAAAAAGACAAAAGATCACAAGATACAAGGAAAAACGGACACGAGAAACGAAGCCGTACAAAGAACCAGGCCCTAATCATGGAATACTCAACAAATACCCTTGAAGACTTGAAGATAAACAAGATTGATCCTCATTTATTGAAGAAATGACACCTAAAACCCTTGTATAGTCATAATTACAAGTTTGGTCCCTTAAGTTTGTCAAAATTACACAAAAGGTCCCTCAACTTTGAAGAAATGGCAAGATACATTGAAGACCTTTGAAGATCAAAAATGTCCAAGATCAGTCCTTCAAATATGCAAAAGTGGCAAAAATAACCCTTGTAAACCTTTTTCCAAAAGTTTGTGCCAAAACTGCCAATGTGTGAAAGTTATTAACAAAGGGAAATACGTTTTAGGGCTGAAATACTTGTTTTACCAAAATTTCCAAAACACAAGGGTTAAACATGGGCAAAAGAAACATTTGAAACGAAATTGCGCCAAACACATTACTTTCCCCCAATTTCGGATCAAAGTTACTACTATTCACCCTTCTTCACCCCCAGATTTTACACCACTTAAACTTGGGGTAAAAACCAATTCCCTTTGCACACACTTGATTCACATGTGCAGAAACCTATCCCACACCAAAAACCCTCACTCCCACTCACTATGGACCCCACCCCCAATTCCCTTTCCACCAATCAGAATGCTACTTGCCCTCCAAGTTGCGTGACGTGTCCAAATCAACAGCTAAGGATCAATGCTTCATTCCAAAACCAAAATGAACATCCAGGATCACTTTAGACAGCTCACACCAAGAAAACGTCTAGAAGGACTTAGGGCATTTAGGGAATTTCACATCTAGGGTTTGTGAATGGTGCTAGCCTTGGCATTTGCCTATATAAAGACTCCTCAACCTGTGAGAGAGCTTTGTTCCAGATTTTAGCTTTTAAATCTTTATAATTCCTTTTTATGAAATAAAGTTTGAATTTCTTAAAATTTTGAGTTCTAATCTGTTATTTATAAAAGTTTGGTGTTTGATAAGCTAAAATCTGAGTTCCATTATCTTGTTTGAAGGTTTTTGAGGAAAGGTTTTAAGTGATAAAACTTGTGCATCAAAAATCAGAAAGTTGGCATTATTTTGATCTCACCTTGTGGTTTGTTCTTCTTAGCAGCTTGGAAGCTGGTACTTGTTCTGCTAGTACCTAAGCTCAAACAATCCAGGGCCTGGATGTAGGTCTTGGAGGTTTGCATCCTTCTCCGTTTTCATTTTCTCTTTTATTTTTCTGATTTTGGTGATTATTGCATGTTTATGCTTGAATCTGTGATATTATGGTTGATTATTGTTGATTTGGTTTGGTTTGATGTTATTGGGGTGTTATTGATCTTATTTGTGGGTAAAATCTTCATAAGCCTTTGAAAAATTGTGAAAACAAGTTTTAAAAGGGTGTTTGGGTTTACTGCATAAGTTAGGATTGTGGTTTGTTAAGTGCTTGTTTTGTGTAAGCAAGAGTTGGTATCTGTTATTTAGGTGTATTTGTTCATCTGTTTGCAGGTTTTGTGGGTTTGAACACATAGATTCATAGATTGGCTATAAAATCTTAAAAACTTGGTAAAATTGGCTAGGATTTTGAGGACACCTAGATCTAAGCTTAGGCTAGGGCTAACAAGTGCTAAATCTGAGTTAATCACACCAGGGAAGAAGGATTTGAGGCTTGAAATATGATCAAGTGTCAAGTAGTTCAGCAAAACTTGTCTGCATATTGTTCATTGTTCATCAGAAACATTTTGTGCTTTGATCTTGTTATTTACTTTGATTCAGTGTTTGATTCTTGTTGCTTTGTGTTTGTTCTTAGTTTATATAGCTTGTGTATGCATCCTGTTAAGTTTGGTTGGCTTATTCAGTCTAAATCTGCTTATTAAGTGCTTAACTGCTTATTTCCATATCTGGTGCATATCTGGTGACTGTTTGGCTTATTGTGGCTTATTGTGTGAACCAATTTGTGATTTTATTGTTGCTATTGACTCCTTGTGATTCACTGATCACAAGGGTGCCTTTGTTTCCAATTGAATCAAACCAGAACTCTCAAATAAGCTTGGTCAAATAGTCAAAGCAGTGGGAACTCCTTTCCCCTGCTAGTTACCACTGATAGTGTAAAATTGGGTTCAGCTTATCAATAAGCTATAAAAGCTTATTTTAACCAGCAACAACTTTGTTTTTGTAATAGGTGCTCATATTTTGACCCATTTGTTCATACTGGAGCATTTGGGTGTTTGACTTTAGGGTTTGACTAGAAAACCAACTCCTTTGACTTTTACATAAGTTCATTTGTGCTTAATCTGGCTTATTGGTTGTGCTTATTGGATTTTTGTTGATTGATTTTTCTTATTGAGTCCATTTGAAACCTTTTGCAAGTTGAATCAAGTCCCGAGGTGCCCTAAATCTCTAAAACGACTATTTTGTCTTTTAGTGAATTTTTACTTTGCTTATTTCTGGCTTATTGAGTGAGCTTTTTCAAAAATTCTTTTTACAGATCTCATAAGCATCCCAAAAGAAGGTTGTGTGTCTAATTAGAGCTTATGGCATTAGCTTATGGCTTAATGGGCTGAAAAGCCCAATAAGAATAAGCTGAGTGTTAAATAAGCTGTGATAAGCTCATATTCAGCTTTTGGGCCTTTAGAGTTTTGTTCTTAGAATTGAATTTTAAGTCAAATAGGGCTTTTCCAAGTCAATTGGGCCAAGTTTGACTTTTTGGGCCCAATAGCCCAATTTGGTTGACTGTTTTTGGTTTTGGCCCATTTAAGGGCCCAATAGGGGTATTCTGGTAATTTCACTTTGATTTTCTGATTATTTAGGTTAAAATAAACTAGTTTGCAAGTTTTTAGAATTTTTTATAATTTTTGGATTTTAATATTATTTATTATTATTTTATTATTATTTTATTATTATTTTTAAAATTTCACATTTTCCAACTTTTTACATTTTTCTTAGGTTTAATACATTAAAATAGGAATTTAGCAACTTTTAGAATAATTTTATCACTTATAGATTAATTTTTATAATTATTTTAAGTTTTAATAGTTTTTAAATCATTATAAATAGTTTTTATTAGTTTTAAAATTTTTAAAAATAGTTTTTAATCTTTTTAGGTCATTTTAGAGGTTTACCAATTGAAAAATCTTTATTTGGGCTTTTTGATAATTTATTTGATTTTTAGGGCTTTAATTAGCATCTAAAAATTGAATATTTAATTATTTAAAAGGTTTGAAAAAGTTTTGATCATTGGTAAACTCTTAGTTTATTTATTTTGATTTTTGGTAAATTTTTGGTAATTTTTAGAATTTATTTTTATTTTTGTGATTTTTAAGGTTCTACGTTTTAACTTTCTAGTAGTGTTTATTTTTTTTTACGTCTTCGTCATCTTCTTTTCTCATCCCCTTCTAAACCAAATATTAATCACAAATCTTGAACATCTTAGTCACACACATATACCTCCTTGGGAAACGAACTTTCATTGGGTCATTAACACTTGATTTTTCCTAAAGTCATTTGTTCAATACTTACCGCTTTTACGCCTTTTTCCTAAACGGTCGTATTTTACCACAATCATTTTTGGCGCCGCTGCCGGGGAGGTGTGTCGTGATTAATTTGCATTGTTGTTTTTAATATTAACCAAAATAGTATTTGTATTAGTAGAACTCTACTAATACGTATTATCGGTTTTCTTGGTTTTTCTTGTATAAATAGTATTACTATATTGTATTAAGTATCACAACAAATAAACAATATCTCCAAAAGTGTGAAAACACAACCTTAATTGGGATTTCATCACTCAATTATTGTATTCGAATCTCAAACAAAAAGAAAAAGGCAAAAATAGATAAATACTTTCGTGAAGCTCGATTTTGAAAAATACAAACTATAAGGTGGGTATAAGGCGGGTATTATAAAATATACCCTAAGGAAAAAGGCTCTTAAGTGCTTCGCGCCGCCTCGTTTCCCCGCTTGCTTGTGAGTATTTTGAGATTGAAGGCTAATCGAGGGTTTTGCCGCCCAAAGTATTATTACGTATAGTATATTTGCTTGGTTTCTTTGTGATTAAACCCTCTTGAACAATTTGGTTTTCACCAAGGTTCTAAAGTCATTCGAAGGCGTTCACTCCACGTGATCGTTTTCATTCCTTTGAGGCTTCTTTAATCAAGAGTTTGATTCGAGGAGAGATTTTGTAGATTGTTGTCTACGAAGATACACCAAAATCCAAAAAAAAAATTAAATATCATCAAAAACACAAAAAATTGAAAATCCACAAAACACCCAAAAAGAATCTTCTTTGCTCACCTCCCATTCTTCGTGAAGTTTATGATCACTCGTAATCAAGCAAAACGAGCTCGTAAACGACTTCAAAAGCAAGCCAATCAAGAGACGTTGATTGTAGAAGAACCTCCAATTGTTGAACCTATTGTAGAACAAGAAGTCGTCATGGCTAATCGTACTATGATGGAGTTGCTACAAGCACCCACCGAGGGTTTTGGAGAGGCTATTGTGATTCCCGCCATCCTTACGGAGAATTTCGAGATTAAGACGGGTTTAATGTCGATGTTGCAAGCAAATAAGTTTAGAGGTCACGAGAAAGACAACCCGCACTATCATATTAGGAATTTTAACCGTCTCACCGCCACTAGCAAGTTTAAGAATGTTCCACATGACGCCATTAAGATGATGTTGTTTCCATACTCGTTAGATGGACCCGCTAAAATTTAGCTTGAGAAAGAACCGCCAAATTCGATTTTGACATGGGCCGATCTCGTTTCTAAGTTTGTGAACAAGTTTTTTCCACCATCTAAAACAACACACTTAAAGAATGAAAATGTTAACAATTATCAAAACAACAAATCAAAATGTTAACAATTATCGAAACAACAACCAAGGTAATTACCAAGGCAATTCACGCAATTAAAACAAGGGGAATTATCAAAATGGGAATGGACAAATTTCTAATCAAAACCAAAACCGTGATTTTCAAAACACTACACAAGGTTTTCAAAATGCTCACACTAAAAATTTGCAAGGAGAATTTTTGGATTATGCTAAAGCAAATGATGCTAAATTTGATAACATGCAACGTGAGATGATTAGCTTAAGATCCGAGTTGAAAAACGAGCTAAAAAATGAACTTGCTAATGAACTTAAAACTCATGCAAACAAAATGGAAGGAAATGTCCAACGTCTTCAACAAAATCAACAAAAGATGGAATTAGGACAACATGAGATTAAGCAAGAGTTATTAAAAGCAGATGCTAGGCAATCAAAATTTGAGGACCGAATGGCGAAGATGTTTGAAGCAATCATGTGTAAACCCTCTTCCTCGGGTGGTCTTCCTAGTGATACCATTGCAAACCCGAAGGGAGAAATGAAGGTTATTACTACACGAAGTGGTAAAACTTTCAAGGAACCAATCTCTCGTCCAAGTACTTCTACGGAGAAGGAAATCGAGAAAGAACCCGAGGTGATGGTCGAAAAGGAGCACATTACAATCCCACGAAGTACCGCTCAAACCACACCTACGGTTGAACCAATACCAATTGTGGAACCCGAGTTTCAAAGGCCATTGCCTAATGACCAACACACACCACCTTTACCTTACCCTTAGAGACGAAACAAAGAGAAATTGCAAGAACGTAACAAACAACAAATCGAGCCTTCGCAATCAAATCAGCGGTTTCATGCAAGACCCTGATGAATCTCTTTTTGATGCTTGGGAGAGATATAATGTCTTGATCAATAGATGTCCAAACCACAACATGCTCCCTGTAACCTTAATAGATACTTTCTACAACGGTTTGACTTTTCGAGATCGTGATACGATAAATGCAGCCGCCGGTGGCACATTCATGAAAAGGAGACCGGAGGAGTGTAGAGAGTTAATAGAGAACATGACTACTCACCACAAAAAACTGGGATTCCTCTGCTTCTTCAAGGAACAACCCGAGAGTCAATGTTTCCTCCACCTCAGCAAACCCTGATATGACCGAACTCACCCGCATGATGACCGAAATGAGCAAAAGTATTACGCTTCTAGCTTTAAACCAACAACAACAACAAGTTAAAGCGGTTGCTAATCCTTGTGAAACATGTGGCGGTCCTCACTCATACACCGATTGTCCTTCGACACAAGGAAATCCGGAAAATGTGTATGCTGCTTACAGTAATTATTCACCAGAAAATTACCAAGCTAGACAACAAGGGGGTAGAAATCTGCTGAGTTACCGATCCAACAATTACCTTTCACCCGGTTTTTCTCCTCAAAACCAAAACTCCGCCAACAACTACAATAGAAGCAACCAAATCCCACCAAGAGCTTCTAACCCTTATCAACCACCCACCCAACAAACCCCACCCATTAATCCCGATGTTGAAGCCTTCATGAGAACTCAAGGTGAGCAAATCAAGAATCTACAGAGCCAAATAATCAATTTGAAAAGAGATATCATGAAGCAAGGTAATGACATTAGAACCGAGGTTCGCGATAATATTCAATCCTCCTTCAGCACTCAAACGACTGAATTAAAGAATCTGTTGGCTAGTTTCTTGCCCGCCACTCAACCTTCTACTTCAAGTTCTCTACCTTCCAACACCGTCACCAATCCGCGATCAAATGTGAGTGCTATTACTACTCGTAGTGGAGTCACCATCGTAGGACCACCAATCCCACCCCCATCATCTACACCTCCTCCACCACCATGTGTTCCTACTCCTCCTACACCTAGTATTAGTGCACCATTACCTTCTCCGCCTCGTCATAACGATGTCTCTAGGAAGGACCCTTCAACATCTCAACCTTTACCGACTACACCTTCACCTTCCACCTATAAACCCAGAATCCCATACCCTTCTCGTATAGGCAAAACCAACGATCTAACAAAGGAGGACTCTCAAGTGACAAAATATATCAATATGATTTCTCAAATGGGCTTCAGCATTAGTTTTCTTGAAGCACTTGTCCACATGCCCAAATTTGTTAAAGCATATAAGGAATTGCTTAACAAGAAGGAGAAGCTGATTGAACTCGCCAACACACGCTTAAATGAAAACTGCTCTGCAGTTATTCTTAAAGAACTTCCGGAAAAGCTTGGAGATCCCGGTCGTTTTGTGTTGCCTTGTGTGTTCAACAAAACTGAAGAATTTACTGCCCTTGCTGATCTCGGGGCTAGTATAAATTTGATGCCACTGAGTGTTTGGAAAACACTATCATTACCCGACCTCACTCCAACAAAGATGACTCTTGAACTTGCAAATCGCACTCTCGCTTACCCTGTTGGTATAGCCGAAGACGTGTTCATTAAAGTTGGCGCATTTACTTTCCCGGTCGATTTTGTCGTAGTTGATTATGAAATGGACCCTCGTATTCCTTTAATACTTGGTCGGCCATTCTTGAGATCCGGACGTGCTTTAGTGGATGTTGCCGAAGGTGAGTTATTCTTAAGAGTCGGGAATGATTCACAAATTTATAAAATGGGGAAGCTTACAGGCAAATACTATGGACGAGAATCAGTGAATATGATTAATGTGCTCGATGACTTTACCGTCTATGACAATCCTCTATTCGATTCTTCCATCGATAATCCACTCTTTGACGATTATGTGGATGATTCTCGGTCCACTTTGGAACCTTCTCCCATTTATGATTCGCCACCGATCTTTGATGCTTATGATGATGATTCTAGCTCAGATTCGGATGATTTTGATGATTGTACTTCTGAGTATCCCGAGATGCCCACTTTCGATGATTTTGATGAGGCCGATACTCTTTCGAGCGATTCTTCACATGATGAAGATCCTCCGCCATCACTCAATCCTACTTTGGACGATTACTCATGTGAGGAAGATTTCTCTAAATTTCTCAACACTTACTTCCCTCATGAGAGTGATGCTCCTCCTTATGACTTTGAAGATTATCGTCTTGATCCTACTTTGGATTTGAAGAACATTCTGTCAAAGGAGAAGAAACCGGTTGACACCAATATCCGTTGCACATATGATTTGACACCTCTTTGTCCCACTTCTGAGGACGAGGTTGTGCTTCTTTGCGGATCTTCTTCACACTCGGCTGAGCCTGAGTGCTATTTTCCCTTAAAGGAAAAGGTGTTCGACCCCGGTATTGAAGTTTTTAAGCCATCTCAGTATCCACCTGATGAAATAAAAGGAAAAATCTTTGGAAATATTGAAGACATGCTTGCACCTTACCATACTTGCTTCCACCGTGCTCCATCACTGCTTAAGGGAACCTTGCCTACTCTTCTTTGGCTTGCCTTGTTCGCCTTAAGCTTGTGCTTATTGATGGACGAAAACTATGTCTTTGATCCTGGTGGATATGTTTCATGCTTCTTCCGTTGATGATCAAGGTCGAGTCAGGCTCATGACTCGGTTAACAAAAATTAAGCGCTTCTTGGGAGGTAACCCATACACCTATCTTTTCGCTTTCTTTATCATAAGTGTAGGGGGGAGACCCTTTGGTTTGCTATTTCCTCTCCTCACTTCTTAATCAGGGATTCGAGCTTCATTGATCCACTCTTGATGATTCTGGACGACCCGTGATTCCATGTTCCACTTCTTCCTGGTTCTATCCTAAACTCTTTTCGATTCACTATTTTATATTTTCTCAATATTAAAATAGGAATCTCTTTAGTTGTCTTCTCCTTAGCGAGATTTAAACAACGTGTACAATGTCCTAAGTGTAGGGGAGTTTACTCCCACATGCTTAAACATTGAGGAAAATGTTTATCTTAAGTGTAGGGGGGACTTCTATCGAAGTTAAGTGGTCTTTTCCTTGTATTTGTCCTCAATTTAACCGGAAAATCAATTTTTCGACATTTTTCAAAATTTTTGATCTATTTTGGCCTATTAGTTTTTCCTTTGTATAGTTATTTTCTTTCCTTATTAGAATAAAAGTTTAATAAAGTAGTTTTAATTTTCAAACGTTGTGAATCTTTTGACTCAACCCGAGTTTACTCTAGCTAGTATCCTTAACGTGTTTAAGTCAAGTTTTGCTAGGCTTTTATATAGGGAGCTATAAAACGCGAAAGTCTTAACTCTCACGGGTTAAGAACAAGAACTTTTCGCAAGTTCCTATAATTGATCCTAGAGAGTCGTTTATCAAGGGAACTTTAAAATGCGATTTCTAAACTTGAAAAAGTCTAAGAATTTGCAAGATCCTATAGGCGACTCGAAAACCCAAAACTTTGATTTAATAGGCTAAGTATCCACGAGTCTCATTACTTGAGATTTTAAACTGTGGAGTACGAGAGATGATAGAGCCAATTATAAGTTCGGTAATCTTTCGTGAATTTATGTGAGTTAATTATAAGCCTATTCTCCCATCGCTTGTTAATAATTTATCTGCTAATAAATAAGGCTGTACGATTTGAAAAGTTACTTAGCTTCTAGCCCAAGATCGTTTAAAAGTTGCTCGGTATGGATTAGAGTTCATAGCCAAGTCATAACTTATTGAAGCGGGACGCGAAGATTTGCGAGTCTGAAAAGGCCCTACAAGGCATGAGGGCTAAATTTTGTTGCTAAAGATCCAAAGTGATGTGAAGAATCATTTATCAAAAATCAATATGAAGGATCGAGACACACGACGAAAAGCAAAACTCCCAAAAAGTCATGGAGAAGTGTATCTGAAAAGACCCTAACAAGGTATGAGGATAAATAGATCGAAGTCATAAAAGGAGGCAGATCGTTGTATATCAAAGTCCAAAATAAAGATTGGAGAAAAATGAAGAAGTCGTGGTCCAAGTATGAATCTCTCAAAACTTCAAGTGAAGAAATTCCTATATGAAGAGAAGACCATAATTTCATGAACGTCTCTCAAGGTTTGAAGTATGAAGTCGCTGCCAAATATCGGTCCGAGAAAGGTCTCAAATCGCGAAGCGAGTTATGCCAAGATATGAACTTTATGAGGTCCCGAGAAGCAGTTTTAAAAGATTTTGTCCTTTAGCTAACTATTGATTAAATTGTTCACTTTATTTTCAGACTTAATAACTATCTAAATAAGTCAAAAATGCATCCTCGTGATCATTCAAGACAATAATAAAATATAAGAGATACACCTAGGAATAAGGGAGTCTAAGTGAGTAATTGGCCCACATGAGTTCGTGTTAGTTTGCCAACTTATAATAACAATGATCTCGTTTTTAAGCTTGGTTTAGAGAAAGTGAAAAATTGAGGATGATGATTATTCATGACATTTCCAAAACCCAAGGTATGCTTTTGATTTCTTTACTTTGAATGTTTATAGTTTTTATTTCTTTAATAAAGGCCAACGTGGATTGATTATGATGAAAAATGTAATCTTGCTTTGTAACTAATGCATTGCATGAGGACATTGCAATGGTCAAGTGTAGGGGATTTGATATGTGTGTAAACACACATCTTTTCTACCACTTAATTACGATAATAACCGGACCAAAACGTGTATTTTATGTCTTTTATGTCGGAATTATGCGTGGTTTGTGTTTTTGTTGTGATTTAGGACGAAAAGGTGAAAAGTGGAGAAAACACGGACATTCACGGGCATTTACGGACTTTTATTGAAGAAAAAGATGAAAGACGAAGTCAAGAAGTCAAGGGTGCAAAAAGAACGGAAGTCCAAGACCAATTCTGAAGATTTATCGAAGAAAAAGTCAAAAGACGGAAGTTTATCAAAAGCCGAAGAATTCAAGTCTATTTTATTGAAGAATTTAAAGACGAGTTCAAAGAAATCCCGAAGCCAAAAGTCCTTTAAGTCCAAGTTTAAAGAAGATTAGAAGAAAAGGACTAATGATGCAATTAATGAAGACTAAAAGAAGGAGGGACTTAATCTCGCAATTAAGAAGAAATGAAGGAGGGGAGGAAGCTTCCTTAATCCTCCCCTATAAATAGTCATTAGTTGTAATCATTTTCTTTTTTTGGCTAGAGTGACACTAGTTCTTCCATTTTCAATACCTTGCACATTTAAATACATGTCATTTAATTTCTTGTCCAATTTAAATACTTGTCTTGCACCTTAAATTCATTTAATTTCAAGTAAGTTCCCATTTAATTCTTGCGAATCTTTACTTTATCTTGTTAATCTCTCATCTACCTTTCTTAATTCTTGATTTTTATGTTTATGTTTGTGTTCATGTTCATGTTCTTATTTTGATCCAAGTGATTTTTGATTATTGTGGTTAAAGTTGTTAGATTTCTTGATATTGATTGTTTGTTTATGATTAATTGATGTTTTGTTATTAGTTAAATTAAATCGTTTGTTAGATTCTGTTTAATCTGTGTTATATTCGTTGTTATTTTGATCCCTTGTTCTTCGGGGGAGTTTGTTTCTGTTTCTTTGTTCCCAGAAAATCTTCCGAGCCAAGACAAGGAAAGCTGTTCATTCGGAACTTTCAAAGTTCCGAACCAGTGTGGTTCATCCGGAACATTCAGAGTTCCAACTCAAGGGCTTCATCCGGAACATTCAAAGTTCCGGAAGAAAACTTCCGACTCAAGCATTTGTTCATTCGGAACTTAAAAGTTCCGAATCAATATACTTCATTCGGAAGATCAAAAGTTCCGGGTCAAGGAGATTCATTCGGAACTCAAAAGTTCCGGATCAGCAGGGCTTCATTCGGAAGTCTCTAAAGTTCCGAATCACTCAAAAGTTCCGAACCAAGGGCTTCATTCGGAACTTCTCAAAAGTTCCGGATCAATTCGAAAGTTCCGAACCAAGGGCAAAAGTTCCGGGTCAATATCTTCCGAACGAAGTTCCGGATAAGGGAAGGAAAAAGTTCCGAGTCAAGCCAAAACTTCCGAACCAAGCCTGTTTCATTCGGAACTTAAAAAGTTCCGAGTCAAGCGAGTTCATTCGGAAGTCTTTGTCACACCCACCATGGCGGAATATGGGGCACGACGTATGGATATCATCACAACAATACATGTCTATAGAGATAACTAAATGATATAAGAAATGTCATAAAATGGTGACACAAATGTCATGACAATATCTCAACAATGCAGGAGTCTAGGTAAGTAGGTAACAGTCCTACCTCTTACCCAAGACAAACAAATAACACAAACAAACAAACATATAGGTGCCAACAGTATCACTAGATAAATGAACAAACAAAGCTAAGAAGGAACAGGGATCTCCTTCTATATGCAATCCTAAGGCATCCAAGTCTAGCCACTTCTATCCTCAAGCTTAACCACATTCTCACCTGAAAGAGACACTAAAACACTAAAAAACTAACAAGTTATCACCAAAACAGTTTTATACTAGTTGTTTTAAAAAAAAACTAAAGAATAAACTTAGTGATTAATGTAATCCTTTTAAATGACAGATATAATTGTACGTGAAATCTTCATAAACTCAATTTAACCTTGTATAAATAATTATAAATGACATAAATCGGTCGAACTCAATTATATAAACTATGTAGGTAGAAAGAAATTTTTATTTCGCTTTATTTCAAAGGAAGTCTTTTAGAATTTGAAATATATAAGTGTTGATTAAAATGAAATCTTATGTTACATCTTGTTTGAAACATGACTTCAACACCTTACCCTTATTTTACCGAATACAACCAACTATCTAACCCTATAATAGATTTCCAAGTCCCCCTTTTTCTCAACATATACCGACCAAAAGAAATGCAAGACCCAACACAAAAGATTTCATTATCTCAAAAGGAATCCCAAGTTATTTCAATAGACTTAAAACCAAGAACACCATTTTAAAACGTACACGTGAAATACGAAACTCAAGAATACGCTACCAGACACACTTCAAAAGATTCAAAACGTCGTTGGAACTCTATTAAACTCCAGCACCATAAAACACGAGCAAACACAAGGTACGTTCAAGTTATAATAACTAGTGAACGACCATATACCATAACTTAACACATAGTAGTATATATACATCCGCATATATATATCTATTAAATCACCCAAAACATACTCGTTACTATACATATTAGATCAACCAATCGCGTCATACACTCGTTTTTCCATACAAGTAATCCCCATCTCACCATCTCACCATGCCACAACAAGGCACAAAACCCATTACCAAAACCAACCCATATCGTGTGACCTTATAATCACATAACACGACTATAACTCAAAACATATAACACACTAAAAAAAAGCCATATCGTAGGCAGCCGTTACATATACCCATATATTATAAATATACCCAAAATCCACATCTCATCATATACAAGCATGTACTAACCCTCTTTCATGCAATCATACTTGAGAACCCATTGAAGTTGTGGTACTTGTATAACTATGTTGGCCACCATACTTATACAATTACCCTTTCCCCAATGCACTCCCTCCTATGATGACACTTATAAGAATCAACACAACATATAACACATAAATCCATCTACTCACATAAGCTCATCACCACATAAACAATAAAGTCCAAAACACCATCTATTAAAATAACATAGTAATACTCTTGAAATACGTAAATCCATAGTCTAGCTAAAACAGCATAGACTAAGTCCAAAACGAAAACATAATCAGTTATAAGTCATGTCGCCCGTAAGAGTGGAAACAACTTAAAATCCTTCCTATCCACCTACTCCTAGTAACTCGAACCACCACACGATTCTTAGGGAACATGACTTAAACATCAAAAGAAAATAACATACCTCAGGTATGTAAAATAACTCGATAAAAGATAGAATCTACCTTGTACTAAATTATGTACTATAATGTATAATTTAAGAAAAATACTACAGTGACTAGCGTGGACGATTATGGTTCAGCCCGCACTAGTCACAAACCCGAAAAGAAAATAACATGTGACTAAGTATGAACATACTATGGTTCAATTCATACTAGTCAAAACATCGCAATAAATAACATCCAAACACATCAATTAATATAAAATGCACACATACTCCTATGACGCCTATATGCAGGGACCCTTAAGCTATAGACTAGGCTACGCGACTAGGCAACCTAATTCTCTATAACCATTGGCTCTGATACCATTCTGTCACACCCCACCATGGCGGAATATGGGGCACGACGTATGGATATCATCACAACAATAGCATGTCTATAGAGATAACTAAATGATATAAGAAATGTCATAAAATGGTGACACAAATGTCATGACAATATCTCAACAATGCAGGAGTCTAGGTAAGTAGGTAACAGTCCTACCTCTTACCCAAGACAAACAAATAACACAAACAAACAAACATATAGGTGCCAACAGTATCACTAGATAAATGAACAAACAAAGCTAAGAAGGAACATGGATCTCCTTCTATATGCAATCCTAAGGCATCCAAGTCTAGCCACTTCTATCCTCAAGCTTAACCACATTCTCACCTGAAAGAGACACTAAAACACGTCAACATAAAGTTGGTGAGAGTCATAGGTTTAGACTCTAACGCTAAATCAGTTATAAGCTGTGAATAACAACCATCAACACAATAACATATGGACAATGTGCTACAAATATGCATTAACAACTATCAATCAAGATTAGTCATACCAAACCAATCCAAGGCTCATACCTTGCCAAACAACATCATGATACCATAGATGATCACACTATGTACCTATCCCAAGGCCACTACCTTGGCAAACCACAAGGCCACTACCTTGTCAAACCACAAGGCCACTACCTTGTCAAACCACAATAACTGAGACGGCTCGTGTCCCCCGATCCAAATCATACACAATAAAAAATCACATAGCAGTTAATCACAAAATGTACACACAAGTCCATCTCAAATCACAAACACATTCACAGCATCAATTTAGAAAATAACTCAACACAGTGTCTCTTCCATCCCATCTGGAAGTCAAAATCAATATTAAACATGGGACTATGAAACTCACCTGATAGCTTCTTCACAAGTCCTCGCACTAGCAACAAGCTAACAACCAAAAACACGAAATCAATACACGAACCAATCACTGAGATGGTTCATCAACCTATGATGGAAATCTAGTCTATTCCCGTATAATTACCTCATTGTTAAGCTCTAATCACCCCATTACCCTTCCTTAACAAGTCCTTAACTTGGTTAAGTTTAATAACTATCCCGTTCATATTTTACCCAAAACAGTCCCATTTTTTAGGTCTCAAAACTTTAAGTCAAACGTACACTTAAACATACCCATAGTTTCTGTAAAAGGAATATTCATACCCTTACGTATGTTGGCTAACACCTCCCACTTGACCTAACCTTAAAGCTACTGTTAAGGCCCCGATATACATATATCTACTTTTGTCATTCCAGATTTCCTGATTTTAAACATACTAAAAGTTTGTTACCATTAAGGGGTCTTACCCTAAACCACAACCTTAGCCCAAGTGCAGATACTTACTACAATATATAAACCATCTCTCATGTTTGTGAGAAGATCCCAATGCAACCCTAAGTACCCCAAACAACCCAAAACTTAAAAAGAAAACAAGCTGAATTCAAAACTGTTTTGACCTCCGACTGTTGTAACCTGTTTTTGACCCACTTCCGTACCTCCAATTTAGTTCTAGTTTCTTGAATTGGAAAGCCACTTCAAATACCTTTCCAGGGGTACTTGGATCGTAAAATAAGAGTTTATAGAACTCCCTATATGATCAAAACAATGACCCAAAATTCTGCCCAGTTTTTAAAAACGGATTTAACAAAATCAACCTCATTAATTAACCCTAATCCCTCTAATTGCAAGCCCTAACTTATGTAATCATCATGTTATGATTAATATAACATTAATTTACTGTTTTTATAATAAACCCTAACCTAAATCCATCATAAGATGATTAAAGAAACATAAAAACAATTTAATTAAAAAGGGTTATAAAGATTTACCTTTGATTTATGAAAAACCAAGATTTTTATGAAAACCCTAATTCCTCCCTTGTATATTTCGACTCCTTATTGATCTCCAGGGATTTTATGAAGTGTTTTGATAAATAAAAACCTTATATAATTGATCCTAACCAGTCCTAGCCCAAATACAAAAGCCCGGTTCCCTGTTTCCCTTTTTTCCCCTTTTCTTTTCTTTTTTTCACATAACTGACCTATACCCATTTAATTTCGTATTTTTTTCCTTTTTATTATTAATATTTGTATTAATAATATTACCTTAATTTTCCTTAATTTATTTCAGCTCCTTAAGCCTCCAAAACCTCAAAAATCGTAAAACTAGTCAAATTTACGCGTTTTACTGTAAAAGACGTAAAATATACACTTTTAAAAAAAATCTCAAATTTTCAAATAAACTTTATAACTAAGTCCTAAATGACTTAAAACCATCCCGAAAAATATTCGTATGACTAATTACCTCATCCGAGACCTCCAAAAGCTAAACCGTAGATCCTAAAAAAATATACTATTACTATAATACTTATACGTATACGTAAACACCAAAATATCACCATTTCATTTCATAGTCACTAAATGTGAGCTCATGAACATGAAATAACCGTTCCTAGATTTACTTATGAGTACTCTATACTCATAAACGATAACCACACCAACCTCGTTCACACAAAATAAACACGTAAACACACAAATCAAGTAATCACACATAAAATAACCTAAAAATAAGACCAAGTGACGAACCTCAAAACCACGGTTGTCACATCACTCCCTCCTAATAGAAATCTCGTCCCGAGATTTACTCCTTAGGATCAAACACACAAACAACAAATCACACGAGGATACTTGTTCTAAACGAACTCCTCTCATTTCCATGTGAACTTTAGTTCAAGTCTCAAATTACCACATATACTAACCAACAATATTTAAATTTATTGCCAAACTCTTGACCTCACAGTCAATAAATCTCACAAATGACTCTTTGATAAAACAAAGACTCTTATTAACACAAGTCCCGAATAACCGTACAGGCAAAATGCATTCTCAAACAACCTTTACCAATCTCAATACATGAAATGTATCATGTATACAACTCACTCTCCCCAGGTAATTCTATACTCATAAGCTAATGGTCCGATCTTTCCAAAGATCATAAATGGACCTACAAAACTCTACATCAACTCTTCCATTTTACCAAAACATACCAGCTGTTACTATGGGTGAAACTTCATACACAACTTTGTCACTAACTCTAGTGGTTTCCTCCATCTCTACATAGCATCCCTTGCTGCTCTCATCCCGTCCACAAACACCATTACCACATTAGTAGCATGCTTTGTGCTTTATTCTACTCATTAGGCTCTACCAAAGTTCTACCTTCGATTCCTATCTCGACCTATTTCATTTATGCTTCGCTTCTATACACACTTCCTTCTTCCTCCTTAACTCATGCCATACATCACGATGTGATGCTTCCCATCGTTTCTTCACTTTCCATAATCCCTCATAAGGCATTCCATACATATCGGGCTAACTTTTACGTAAAACCCTCTATTCCATCACATCCGTACGCAATCCTTCCAACTTCTCAACTACGTGACTTCTCATTCCTCTTGAAATGTGAGATGAATTAGTCTGTCTATCGACTATCACCCAACTCTCGTCGTACTTATTCCTCCACCGCATTATGTATCCCTTCCACCAACTTCGTCCTTACATCGCCCTTTCTAAGCTACTCCTAACTATGTAGGAAGTATAGTATACGTCCCTTTTCTTCATATGATTGTCCAAGCCACGCAACATACATGTTGACGCTTTCTCTGCTTTAGACAACTCAACTCGTGCAACCTATATCCTTTATCCAAACCGCCCTAATACGTCATCCCTATAGTTCAAGTTCGTCTTAGTTTCGCCTCATCCTTCTTATTCCATGTCTCATCGACCATGCTTGCCTTTCCCAGATGGTACTTGGCCATGCAATTTTCTTTCGTCACTTAACTCCACCCACCACCTTTGCCAAATGTTCAATCAAGGTGATTGAATATGTGTTGGAGACGTTCATGATCCGTATAGATCATTCTCTACGTCTCGTACCCCAAATGCCTCTAGCATTCTAGGCAGATATAACAATCCAGCTCCACTAACTAAGTCTATCCAGTTCTTCCAAATCTTCAGTTCCTGCAACGTATAAGCAATCGCCTTTCTTTGTCGTCCTCGTACGCATCCAAATCCTTGCTCCACGTATCGTCATGCTCGCGAATTCATCTAGTCCTTCCGATAATGCCAAAATCCGCTCATTATCCAATCCACCTCTTCATCCTCCAAAATGCTTCCTCATCCTTCTTCACTTCGCCCCTTGCTGGTTCCATGATATGCCATCATCTCTAACTACTCATCATGGTAGACTTAATACTAAAACTCACACTTTGAAAATCTCACGTATACTTCCACTCCAAAACCAACACATACTTCGCCTCACTCTCCTTCTTAGACTTTGAGTAGATCAAGATGTCGTCGATACTCCCGATGACAACTCATTTATATACGTTCATGCACACTCGCTTCATTGTCTCCATGAAATCCGCTAGTGCTTGGCGAAGCCAAATGCATAACCGTAAACCCAAAGCGTTCATACAACATCCTTAGCAGTTTCAACTATGTCCTCCTTGCACCCTCTCTTAGCGGCAATACGAATAAATTCCTACCTCGTTCTACATGCAAAATTCTACACGCATTTTAAAAGACCAATGCTTCCTCTCATCAGACCACTCAACCACTTTCCACATCCAATCTACTACTAAGCAACTCAACTTTTATCCGGCATTCCCTGCAATTTCTAACAACTCTTGTTTTTAAATCACTCCATCAACGATTTGCCTTGGAAAGGCACTAACTACAACTCCTCTCACCTCCCCTACTTGCTCTATTTATGGTTCTACCTCACCGTAATAGGCAAACCTACTAAGTTTCAGGAAATTTTCGGAAAACTTACATACCCTACGAACAATCATAAATACCTTTGAGGTATTGTATCCCCTTCCAACACCCTCTATGGCGCGTTACTTGTGCTAGTATCCCACAAATCTCTATTTATCTCCTTGGTACTCCTAAGAGACCTCATGACCACCTTAGTTCGTCTACGAACTCCTTTCCTCCCCACTAAGGGCATTCCGACCATTCTCTCAAGGTCACCTATTTAAGCGTGTAGGCGCGACCAAGTCTTTCATATGACTACCTCAACGCTCCCGAACAATACAAAACCAAAACTACATCCTGAATCCATCAGATACGATCAACAAATCAAACCAACGGATAACTAACGACATTTCACGTGCACCAGTTAAAACAAGTCAAAACCATGAGACTCGAAAGTAAACTCAAACCCAAAACGTGTATCAATTCAAAATGACCCATGACAACGAAAAATAATCCAAGAAACACCCAATGGCAACCAAACAGATTACGCCCCGCGACATATTATTTAAACCGTGCAAAAGATCTACTTTTCCAAAAGAATATATATATTTTTTTTATTATTACCTCCCACATCCATGTGACTCAAACAATATACCAACAACCTTCTAGGCGATCTCAAAACTCAACCCAAAGACTAGGTATCCCGTGCACCCCAAATAAAAATAAACTACTATTCAAAACTCAAACTTGAACCCGACACTTGTACAACAATTCCGACCAGTCCATTGACCTCCCATGACTATACTTTCTGAATATTTGAAAAGTACGTTCCGAGTACATAATTTTTGGCTTTTGAATCACTCAAAAAACTCTAAAAAACTAACAAGTTACGACCAAAACAGTTTTATACTAGTTGTTTTAAAAAAAATTAAGGAATAAACTTAGTGATTAATGTAATCCTTTTAAATGACAGATATAATTGTACGTGAAATCTTCATAAACTCAATTTAACCTTGTATAAATAATTATAAATGACATAAATCGGTCGAACTCAATTATATAAACTATGTAGGTAGAAAGAAATTTTTATTTCGTTTTATTTCAAAGAAAGTCTTTTAGAATTTGAAATATATAAGTGTTGATTAAAATGAAATCTTATGTTACATCTTGTTTGAAACATGACTTCAACACCTTACCCTTATTTTACCGAATACAACCAACTATCTAACCCTATAATAGATTTCCAAGTCCCCCTTTTTCTCAACATATACCGACCAAAAGAAATGCAAGACCCAACACAAAAGATTTCATTATCTCAAAAGGAATCCCAAGTTATTTCAATAGACTTAAAACCAAGAAAACCATTTTAAAACGTACACGTGAAATACGAAACTCAAAGAATACGCTACCAGACACACTTCAAAAGATTCAAAATGTCGTTGGAACTCTATTTAACTCCAGCACCATAAAACACGAGCAAACACAAGGTACGTTCAAGTTATAATAACTAGTGAACGACCATATACCATAACTTAACACATAGTAGTATATATACATCCGCATATATATACCTATTAAATCACCCAAAACATACTCGTTACTATACATATCAGATCAACCAATCGCGTCATACACTCGTTTTTCCATACGAGTAATCCCCATCTCACCATGCCACAACAAGGCACAAAACCCATTACCAAAACCAACCCATATCGTGTGACCTCATAATCACATAACACGACTATAACTCAAAACATATAACATACTAAAAAAAAGCCATATCGTAGGCAGCCGTTACATATACCCATATATTATAAATATACCCAAAATCCACATCTCATCATATACAAGCATGTACTAACCCTCTTTCATGCAATCATACTTGAGAACCCATTGAAGTTGTGGTACTTGTATAACTATGTTGGCCACCATACTTATACAATTACCCTTTCCCCAATGCACTCCCTCCTATAATGACACTTATAAGAATCAACACAACATATAACACATAAATCCATCTACTCACATAAGCTCATCACCACATAAACAATAAAGTCCAAAACTCCATCTATTAAAATAACATAGTAATACTCTTGAAATACGTAAATCCATAGTCTAGCTAAAACAGCATAGACTAAGTCCAAAACGAAAACATAATCAGTTATAAGTTATGTCGCCGGTAAGAGTGGAAACAGCTTAAAATCCTTCCTATCCACCTACTCCTAGTAACTCGAACCACCACACGATTCTTAGGGAACATGACTTAAACATCAAAAGAAAATAACATACCTCAGGTATGTAAAATAACTCGATAAAAGATAGAATCTACCTTGTACTAAATTATGTACTATAATGTACAATTTAAGAAAAATACTACAGTGACTAGCGTGGACGATTATGGTTCAACCCGCACTAGTCACAAACCCGAAAAGAAAATAACATGTGACTAAGTATGAACATACTACGGTTCAATTCATACTAGTCAAAACATCGCAATAAATAACATCCAAACACATCAATTAATATAAAATGCACACATACTCCTATGACGCCTATATGCAGGGACCCTTAAGCTATAGACTAGGATACGCGACTAGGCAACCTAATTCTCTATAACCATTGGCTCTGATACCATTCTGTCACACCCCACCATGGCGGAATATGGGGCACGACGTATGGATATCATCACAACAATAGCATGTCTATAGAGATAACTAAATGATATAAGAAATGTCATAAAATGGTGACACAAATGTCATGACAATATCTCAACAATGCAGGAGTCTAGGTAAGTAGGTAACATTCCTACCTCTTACCCAAGACAAACAAATAACACAAACAAACAAACATATAGGTGCCAACAGTATCACTAGATAAATGAACAAACAAAGCTAAGAAGGAACAGGGATCTCCTTCTATATGCAATCCTAAGGCATCCAAGTCTAGCCACTTCTATCCTCAAGCTTAACCACATTCTCACCTGAAAGAGACACTAAAACACGTCAACATAAAGTTGGTGAGAGTCATAGGTTTAGACTCTAACGCTAAATCAGTTATAAGCTGTGAATAACAACCATCAACACAATAACATATGGACAATGTGCTACAAATATGCATTAACAACTATCAATCAAGATTAATCATACCAAACCAATCCAAGGCTCCTACCTTGCCAAACAACATCATGGTACCATAGATGATCACACTATGTACCTATCCCAAGTCCACTACCTTGGCAAACCACAAGGCCACTACCTTGTCAAACCACAAGTCCACTACCTTGTCAAACCACAATAACTGAGACGGCTCGTGTCCCCCGATCCAAATCATACACAATCAAAAATCACATAGCAGTTAATCACATAATGTACACACAAGTCCATCTCAAATCACAAACACATTCACAGCATCAATTTAGAAAATAACTCAACACAGTGTCTCTTCCATCCCGTCTGGAAGTCAAAATCAATATTAAACATGGGACTATGAAACTCACCTGATAGCTTCTTCACAAGTCCTCGCACTAGCAACAAGCTAACAACCAAAAACACGAAATCAATACACGAACCAATCACTGAGATGGCTCATCAACCTATGATGGAAATCTAGTCTATTCCCGTATAATTACCCCATTGTTAAGCTCTAATCACCCCATTACCCTTCCTTAACAAGTCCTTAACTTGGTTAAGTTTAATAACTATCCCGTTCATATTTTACCCAAAACAGTCCCAGTTTTTAGGTCTCAAAACTTTAAGTCAAACGTCCACTTAAACATACCCATGGTTTCTGTAAAAGGAATATTAATACCCTTACGTATGTTGGCTAACACCTCCCACTTGACCTAACCTTAAAGCTACTGTTAAGACCCCGATATACATATATCTACTTTTGTCATTCCAGATTTCCTGATTTTAAACGTACTAAAAGTTTGTTACCATTAAGGGGTCTTACCCTAAACCAAAACCTTAGCCCAAGTGTATATACTTAGTACAATATATAAACCATCTCTCATGTTCGTGAGAAGATCCCAATGCAACCTTAAGTACCCCAAACAACCCAAAACTTAAAAAGAAAACAAGCTGAATTCAAAACTGTTTTGACCTCCGACTGTTGTAACCTGTTTTTGACCCACTTCCCTACCTCCAATTTAGTTCTAGTTTCTTGCATTGGAAAGCCACTTTAAATACCTTTCCAGGGGTACTTGTATCGTAAAATAAGAGTTTATAGAACTCCCTATATGATCAAAACAATGACCCAAAATTCTGCCCAGTTTTTAAAAACGGGTTTAACAAAATCAACCTCGTTAATTAACCCTAATCCCTCTAATTACAAGCCCTAATTTATGTAATCATCATGTTATGATTAATATAACATTAATTTACTGTTTTTATAATAAACCCTAACCTAAATCCATCATAAGATGATTAAAGAAACTTAAAAACAATTTAATTAAAAAGGGTTATAAAGATTTACCTTTGATTTATGAAAAACCAAGATTTTTATGAAAACCCTAATTCCTCCCTTGTATATTTTGACTCCTTATTGATCTCCAGGGATTTTATGAAGTGTTTTGATAAATAAAAACCTTATATAATTGATCTTAACCAGTCCTAGCCCAAATACAAAAGCCCGGTTCCCTTTTTCCCTTTTTTTCCCCTTTTCTTTTCTTTTTTTCACATAACTGACCTATACCCATTTAATTTCGTTTTTTTTTCCTTTTTATTATTAATATTTGTATTAATAATATTACCTTAATTTTCCTTAATTTATTTCAGCTCCTAAAGCCTCCAAAACCTCAAAATCGTAAAACTAGTCAAATTTACGCGTTTTACTGTAAAAGACGTAAAATATACACTTTTAAAAAAAATCTCAAATTTTGAAATAAACTTTTTAACTAAATCCTAAATGACTTAAAAACCATCCCGAAAAATATTCATATGACTAATTACCTTATCCGAGACCTCCAAAAGCTAAACCGTAAATCCTAAAAAAATATACTATTACTATAATACTTATACGCATACGTAAACACCAAAATATCACCATTTCATTTCATAGTCACTAAATGTGAGCTCATGAACATGAAATAACCGTTCCTCGATTTACTTATGAGTACTCTATACTCATAAACGATAACCACACCAACCTCGTTCACACAAAATAAACACGTAAACACACAAATCAAGTAATCACACATAAAATAACCTAAAAATAAGACCAAGTGACGAACCTCAAAACCACGGTTGTCACAGTCTTGAACTTCCGAATCAAGGTTTCTTCCAGTTTTATTTTAGTATCTGTTTTTTTTTTTAAATTTCTCTCTTTTATTTTAAAGCTTTATTTTTCCCGCCTTTTTATTTAATTGCACTTTAAAATTATTTTTCTTAGTTTTATTTTAGCCTTGCCTTAGTTTAAGTTTTAGTTGCGTTTTAAGATTGCCTTAGATAGATTTAAGTTTGCGTTATTTACTTTAGTGCCCTTTAATTTTAGTCACGTATTTAATTACTTGCACTTTATTTTAATTAGACTTAGATTTACTTTAAGAGCACTTTTACTTTAAAGTTTTGCACTTTTATTTTAAAAAAACAACGACACAACTATTTGTTTCACCAAAGAACGACTGAGTCACATAGAGAGCCTAGATCAATTCGTTAAGATACCGAGAACAACAAAAGAACCTAGCAAAATATTAACATTAAAATGGCGCCGCTGCCGGCTCTTTTCGTAAAGATTAACGGTTTTCTGTGAGAGACGCGTTGCTTTTTGGGATCCGTTCACTTGTGAGCGTTATTTTTCTTGCATAAAAAATTCAAAAAATCATAAAAATTAAAAAAATTGATAAAAATACATAAAAATTAAAAATTTCAAAAATCCAAAAAGATTTTATCTTTATTGTGTATATATATTATCTTTGTGTTTGGTTTCTTTTTCTTTTGCATTTTCAGGTGTATGCGTACTAGATCTTCTAATTATCAAGAGCCCGAGCCTCAAGAAGATTTAGCTATGTCAGGTGTCAACAACAACATTCCACCGCACCTCAATAATAATAATAATAACAACAATGTTCTTCCACAACCCGATCTTCAGACCATGGAGGAACTTTGTCAACCAACCATGTTTGGACGAGGAGGACCGAATGCGCCGATGCAATTCAACGCTCCTGAGTTTTCGTTGAAGCACCACATGATTCAGCAAGTACAAACAAACCCATTCCGTGGATTGCCTGATGATGATGCCAACAAACACCTCGACAAGTTCATTACAATCACCCAAAGCATGAAGTTGGCCGGTGCCATAATGGATGAACTTCGCCTACAACTCTTTCCACACACTTTATTACATCATGCCGAGAAATGGTTTGATCGTCTCCCGGAGAATTCTATTCACACTTGGGATGACATGACTCAACGCTTTTTGTCGCGCTACTTTCCACCATCCATGGTCACGAGCCTTCGCAATCAAATCAGCGGTTTCATGCAAGACCCTGATGAATCTCTTTTTGATGCTTGGGAGAGATATAATGTCTTGATCGATAGATTTCCAAACCACAACATGCTCCCTGTAACCTTAATAGATACTTTCTACAAAGGTTTGACTTTTCGAGATCGTGATACAATAAATGCAGCCGCCGGTGGCACATTCATGAAAAGGAGACCGGAGGAGTGTAGAGAGTTAATAGAGAACATGACTACTCACCACAAAAACTGGGATTCCTCTGCTTCTTCAAGGAACAACCCGAGAGTCAATGTTTCCTCCACCTCAGAAAACCCTGATATGACCGAACTCACCCGCATGATGACCGAAATGAGCAAAAGTATTACGCTTCTAGCTTCAAACCAACAACAACAACAAGTTAAAGCGGTTGCTAATCCTTGTGAAACATGTGGCGGTCCTCACTCATACACCGATTGTCCTTCGACACAAGGAAATCCGGAAAATGTGTATGCTGCTTACGGTAATTATTCACCGGAAAATTACCAAGCTAGACAACAAGGGGATAGAAATCTGCTGAGTTACCGATCCAACAATTACCTTTCACCCGGTTTTTCTCCTCAAAACCAAAACTCCGCCAACAACTACAATAGAAGCAACCAAATCCCACCAAGAGCTTCTAACCCTTATCAACCACCCACCCAACAAACCCCACCCATTAATCCCGATGTTGAAGCCGTCATGAGAACTCAAGGTGAGCAAATCAAGAATCTACAGAGCCAAATAATCAATTTGAAAGGAGATATCATGAAGCAAGGTAATGACATTAGAACCGAGGTTCGCGATAATATTCAATCCTCCTTCAGCACTCAAACGACTGAATTAAAGAATCTGTTGGCTAGTTTCTTGCCCGCCACTCAACCTTCTACTTCAAGTTCTCTACCTTCCAACACCGTCACCAATCCGCGAGCAAATGTGAGTGCTATTACTACTCGTAGTGGAGTCACCATCGTAGGACCATCAATCCCACCCCCATCATCTACACCTCCTCCACCACCATGTGTCCCTACTCCTCCTACACCTAGTATTAGTGCACCATTACCTTCTCCGCCTCGTCATGACGATGTCTCTAGGAAGGACCCTTCAACATCTCAACCTTTACCGACTACACCTTCACCTTCCACCTATAAACCCAGAATCCCATACCCTTCTCGCATAGGCAAGACCAACGATCTAACAAAGGAGGACTCTCAAGTGACAAAATATATCAATATGATTTCTCAAATGGGCTTCAGCATTAGTTTTCTTGAAGCACTTGTCCACATGCCCAAATTTGTTAAAGCATTTAAGGAATTGCTTAACAAGAAGGAGAAGCTGATTGAACTCACCAACACACGCTTAAATGAAAACTGCTCTGCAGTTATTCTTAAAGAACTTCCGGAAAAGCTTGGAGATCCCGGTCGTTTTGTGTTGCCTTGCGTGTTCAACAAAACTGAAGAATTTACTGCCCTTGCTGATCTCGGGGCTAGTATAAATTTGATGCCACTGAGTGTTTGGAAAACACTATCATTACCCGACCTCACTCCAACAAAGATGACTCTTGAACTTGCAAATCGCACTCTCGCTTACCCTGTTGGTATAGCCGAAGACGTGTTCATTAAAGTTGGCGCATTTACTTTCCCGGTCGATTTTGTCGTAGTTGATTATGAAATGGACCCTCGTATTCCTTTAATACTTGGTCGGCCATTCTTGAGATCCGGACGTGCTTTAGTGGATGTTGCCGAAGGTGAGTTATTCTTAAGAGTCGGGAATGATTCACAAATTTTTAAAATGGGGAAGCTTACAGGCAAATACTATGGACGAGAATCAGTGAATATGATTAATGTGCTCGATGACTTTACCGTCTATGACAATCCTCTATTCGATTCTTCCATCGATAATCCACTCTTTGACGATTATGTGGATGATTCTCGGTCCACTTTGGAACCTTCTCCCATTTATGATTCGCCACTGATCTTTGATGCTTATGATGATGATTCTAGCTCAGATTCGGATGATTTTGATGATTGTACTTCTGAGTATCCCGAGATGCCCACTTTCGATGATTTTGATGAGGCCGATACTCTTTCGAGCGATTCTTCACATGATGAAGATCCTCCGCCATCACTCGATCCTACTTTGGACGATTACTCATTTGAGGAAGATTTCTCTGAATTTCTCAACACTTACTTCCCTCATGAGAGTGATGCTCCTCCTTATGACTTTGAAGATTATCGTCTTGATCCTACTTTGGATTTGAAGAACATTCTGTCAAAGGAGAAGAAACCGGTTGACACCAATATCCGTTGCACATATGATTTGACACCTCTTTGTCCCACTTCTGAGGACGAGGTTGTGCTTCTTTGCGGATCTTCTTCACACTCGGCTGAGCCTGAGTGCTATTTTCCCTTAAAGGAAAAGGTGTTCGACCCCGGTATTGAAGTTTTTAAGCCATCTCAGTATCCACCTGATGAAATAAAAGGAAAAATTTTGGAAATACTGAAGACATGCTTGCACCTCACCATACTTGCTTCCACCGTGCTCCATCACTGCTTAAGGGAACCTTGCCTACTCTTCTTTGGCTTGCCTTGTTCGCCTTAAGCTTGTGCTTATTGATGGACGAAAACTATGTCTTTGATCCTGGTGGATATGTTTCATGCTTCTTCCGTTGATGATCAAGGTCGAGTCAGGCTCATGACTCGGTTAACAAAAATTAAGCGCTTCTTGGGAGGCAACCCATGCACCTATCTTTTCGCTTTCTTTATCATAAGTGTAGGGGGAGACCCTTTGGTTTGCTATTTCCTCTCCTCACTTCTTAATCAGGGATTCGAGCTTCATTGATCCACTCTTGATGATTCTGGACGACCCGTGATTCCATGTTCCACTTCTTCCCGGTTCTATCCTAAACTCTTTTCGATTCACTATTTTATATTTTCTCAATATTAAAATAGGAATCTCTTTAGTTGTCGTCTCCTTAGCGAGATTTAAACAACGTGCACAATGTCCTAAGTGTAGGGGAGTTTACTCCCACATGCTTAAACATTGAGGAAAATGTTTATCTTAAGTGTAGGGGGGACTTCTATCGAAGTTAAGTGGTCTTTTCCTTGTAATTGTCCTCAATTTAACCGGAAAATCAATTTTTCGACATTTTTCAAAATTTTTGATCTATTTTGGCCTATTGGTTTTTCCTTTGTATAGTTATTTTCTTTCCTTATTAGAATAAAAGTTTAATAAAGTGGTTTGAATTTTCAAACGTTGTGAATCTTTTGACTCATCCCGAGTTTACTCTAGCTAGTATCCTTAACGTGTTTAAGTCAAGTTTTGCTAGGCTTTTATATAGGGAGCTATAAAACGCGAAAGTCTTAACTCTCACGGGTTAAGAACAAGAACTTTTCGCAAGTTCCTATAAATGATCCTAGAGAGTCGTTTATCAAGGGAACTTTAAAATGCGATTTCTAAACTTGAAAAAGTCTAAGAATTTGCAAGATCCTATAGGCGACTCGAAAACCCAAAACTTTGATTTAATAGGCTAAGTATCCACGAGTCTCATTACTTGAGATTTTAAGCTGTGGAGTACGAGAGATGATAGAGCCAATTATAAGTTCGGTAATCTTTCGTGAATTTATGTGAGTTAATTATAAGCCTATTCTCCCATCGCTTGCTAATAATTTATCTGCTAATAAATAAGGCTGTACGATTTGAAAAGTTACTTAGCTTCTAGCCCAAGATCGTTTAAAAGTTGCTCGGTATGGATTAGAGTTCATAGCCAAGGCATAACTTATTGAAGCGGGACGCGAAGATTGGCGAGTCCGAAAAGGCCCTAACAAGGCATGAGGGCTAAGTTTTGTTGCTAAAGATCCAAAGTGATGTGAAGAATCATTTATCAAAAATCAATATGAAGGATCGAGACACACGACGAAAAGCAAAACTCCCAAAAAGTCATGGAGAAGTGTATCCGAAAAGACCCTAACAAGGTATGAGGATAAATAGATCCAAGTCATAAAAGGAGGCGGATCGTTGTATATCAAAGTCCAAAATAAAGATTGGAGAAAAATGAAGAAGTCGTGGTCCAAGTATGAATCTCTCAAAACTTCAAGTGAAGAAATTCCTATATGAAGAGAAGACCATAATTTCATGAACGTCTCTCAGGGTTTGAAGTATGAAGTCGCTGCCAAATATCGGTCCGAGAAAGGTCTCAAATCGCGAAGCGAGTTATGCTAAGATATGAACTTTATGAGGTCCCGAGAAGCAGTTTTAAAAGATTTTGTCCTTTAGCTAACTACTGATTAAATTGTTCACATTATTTTCAGACTTAATAACTATCTAAATAAGTCAAAAATGTATCCTCGTGATCATTCAAGACAATAATAAAATATAAGAGATACACCTAGGAATAAGGGAGTCTAAGTGAGTAATTGGCCCACATGAGTTCGTGTTAGTTTGCTAACTTATAATAACAATGATCTCGTTTTTAAGCTTGGTTTGGAGAAAGTGAAAAATTGAGGATGATGATTATTCATGACATTTCCAAAACCCAAGGTATGCTTTTGATTTCTTTACTTTGAATGTTTATAGTTTTTATTTCTTTAATAAAGGCCAACATGGATTGATTATGATGAAAAATGTAATCTTGCTTTGTAACTAATGCATTGCATGAGGACATTGCAATGGTCAAGTGTAGGGGATTTGATATGTGTGTAAACACACATCTTTTCTACCACTTAATTACAATAATAACCGGAATAAAACGTGTATTTTATGTCTTTTATGTCGAAATTATGCGTGGTTTGTGTTTTTGTTGTGATTTAGGACGAAAAGGTGAAAAGTGGAGAAAACACGGACATCCACGGGCCTTTACGGACTTTTATTGAAGAAAAAGATGAAAGACGAAGTCAAGAAGTCAAGGGTGCAAAAAGAACGGAAGTCCAAGACCAATTCTGAAGATTTATCGAAGAAAAAGTCAAAAGACGGAAGTTTATCAAAAGCCGAAGAATTCAAGTCTATTTTATTGAAGAATTTAAAGACGAGTTCAAAGAAATCCCGAAGCCAAAAGTCCTTTAAGTCCAAGTTTAAAGAAGATTAGAAGAAAAGGACTAATGATGCAATTAATGAAGATTAAAAGAAGGAGGGACTTAATCTCGCAATTAAGAAGAAATGAAGGAGGGGAGGAAGCTTCCTTAATCCTCCCCTATAAATAGTCATTAGTTGTAATCATTTTCTTTTGTTGGCTAGAGTGACACTAGTTCTTCCATTTTCAATACCTTGCACATTTAAATACATGTCATTTAATTTCTTGTCCAATTTAAATACTTGTCTTGCACCTTAAATTCATTTAATTTCAAGTAAGTTCCCATTTAATTCTTGTCAATCTTTACTTTATCTTGTTAATCTCTCATCTACCTTTCTTAATTCTTGATTTTTATGTTTATGTTTGTGTTCATGTTCATGTTCTTATTTTGATCCAAGTGATTTTTGATTATTGTGGTTAAAGTTGTTAGATTTCTTGATATTGATTGTTTGTTTATGATTAATTGATGTTTTGTTATTAGTTAAATTAAATCGTTTGTTTGATTCTGTTTAATCTGTGTTATATTCGTTGTTATTTTGATCCCTTGTTCTTCGGGGGAGTTTGTTTCTGTTTCTTTGTTCCCAGGAAATCTTCCGAGCCAAGACAAGGAAAGCTGTTCATTCGAAACTTTCAAAGTTCCGAACCAGTGTGGTTCATCCGGAACATTCAGAGTTCCGACTCAAGGGCTTCATCCAGAACATTCAAAGTTCCGGACGAAAACTTCCGACTCAAGCATTTGTTCATTCGGAACTTAAAAGTACCGAATCAATATACTTCATTCGGAACATCAAACGTTCCGGGTCAAGGAGATTCATTCGGAACTCAAAAGTTCCGGATCAGCAGGGCTTCACGAGGAATATGTGTGAGTTGATCTCGGGTCATCAGAAGCAGCATATCTTCGATATCCTCAAGGCGAATGATGGAAAAATCTCCCTGCTGGATTTTGTATTCCCTGTCATCCTCCCTTTTCAAGCGAATCTCCGTCACATGATAATAGCCATTCTTGGCTTCAGTTTTCAATCCTAAGATGCTGGAGATGCGGATATCGGATCTAACGATACTTCCAGAATTGACTAGACAGCAACCCCTGTACGCCCTTCGGACTCGTTCGTCCCAATGAGATGCACCTATGACAACATACATATCATAATTACGATTTATTTTTGGGACCCAGAGTCGATTTACCTTTTCCTCGATAAAGGGTATTGTCCCCCAGTTGGCAGCTTTCAGCAAGGTCAGGGAGGTTGCGTACTTTGATGACCCCTTCAGTAGATACACAAGATCATTGGTGACGAAGAAGTCAAGAGCAATCTGATTATCTTGAGAAGAATCCATTGGAGGTGGAGCTCTTTCTGATTCATGAAGTCCTGGCCGTTGAACGGTATTCAGAGCCTTCAGGATCTCATCGGCATAGTACTCGAACTCCATTCGGGTTAATCGGGTTTTGGCACGCAGTCTCTTATCTTTCAGCGCTTTCTTCACCAAGGATGGAGTAACCGAAGTCTTATACTCATGAGCAAAAAATGCACATAAGTCAATCGGACTTCGGATACGGAGATACAACACATCTTTGTCAGCGTCTGTGATCGGATCATATTGTGCTGCTGCCGTGATCCAAGCCTGTGGTGGTGCAGTCTCGTCTATCTCCAACGTGTCTGCCCAGTCTCGTGTGCTTGGTTCAGGAACCGTAGATTGTTGTGCTTGTTGTTGAGGAGTAGAAGTGCGAACATCTGTTGGTTCAGTTTCAGGCATTTCGGCAGTGTCGTGAACTGGTGAGTGTTGTGCAGCTTCGGGTTCCGTTACTGATTCTGCAATCACAGGAGCAACAATAATAGAACTAATGGGGTTAGTGGTAATAGGTAAAGATACAGCGATAGAGGTACCGGGAACCGATGACGCTGTAGTGGCATTCACATCGTGGCGCCACTTAGTTCGTCTTGATTCCGTTGATGTTGATTTGTCCTTCTGCGCTGCATCTTTCTTGGACTTGGTTCCAGTCGTAGCAGTTTTCTTGGAGCTGGTAACCTTGTCTCCCTCTTTAGGCTGTTCACCCCCATCATCATCCTGATTGTCATCCCCGTTACTACCCCTAGCACTCTCCTCATTCCCATCACCACCATCATCGCCATCATCATCATCCTCATCATCTTCATCATCATCCTCATCCTTATCCTCATCATCACCATCATCATCATCCTTTTCCTCTTCTTCTCCTTCTTCTTCCTCTTCCTCTTCACCAGTACCTTCTTCCTGCTCACTTTCTTCCCTTTCCTCTTCAGGTAGAATGTGATAAGGTACCACACTTCCAAACGTTTTGAATAACCTATCATCCTCCATGATAGCATCATTCAGGGATTTATATAGAGCCCGTTGAATCCTAGACTTATCAAACGATCCAAGTTCCACCATACGAGCCTTAAGGATCTTCTTCAATTCAAAATCCGTCAAGTCATAAGCAATTTTGTAGGCGGCTTCTGAAGGATTGGATGATTTGATCATCAAGTTGTCAGCAGCAAGTGTCTTCAACTCATCACGCAGTTTAGGCATTAGGGATTCAACGGATTCTTGCACTCTTTCTTTCACAGAGGCTTCGAGTGCTTCTTTTTGCTCTTTGTATTTATCCCTCATCGCTTGAAGTCTGGTGATACGTGCAGCATGCTTATCAGCCTCAGCCTGCTTAACCCGAGCTAGTTCTTCTGCATGTGCTTTTCGAGTCAACTCCATATCTGCAGCGAACCTAGCAATCATCTCCTCTTGAGCTTTCCTAGATGCTTCTTCACTTTGAGCTCGTCTTTGTAACTCTTGGCGAAGTTCATCCATTTCTCGTTTGTGAGTATCCACATGTTTATCCAACAGTTCGGCCATCACCAATGCAGCCATTGTAGATGTTGCAGAGCTGCTTTGGGTTGATTAGAGAGCCTCGGCTGTTACTGCGGTACTAAGGATGGGAATTGTAGGTGGTGGAAGAAATGGTGTTGAAGCCGGTCTGGTTGGTAAGGGTTGTATGGGTGGAGGTTGAGTTGCTAAGGGTTGAGTTGACACCATGATCGTAGGAGCAACAGACTCCTTTTCCACACTTGCTGAAATAGGGATTGATGGCTCCTTCGAAGTGGAATAATGTTCAGGTGACCCAAACTCATCAACATCATCTGGTTCCACGTACTCATCCTCAACATCTAACCTTGCACCTGAACCACTACCGCCAGTATCTTTCCTACTCTTTTGAATAGCAATCTTCATCATTTGTTTCTCAGTTTTATCAAGAGTAGGATCAACAATGTCTTCTTCGTCACGTAGACGCATCTCATCAGCCTTACCCTTTCCCTTCTTACCCTCAGTCTTCTTCTTCTTGGTTTCGGGTTCAGGTAACGCAGCTGGTTGTTTGCGTTTACCCTTACTCTTGACCGTTGTAGATGAGTCTTCTCCGGTCTGAAGGTTTGCTTTCAGCTTCTTGATTTCTATCTGCAGTAGCTTGTAATCAGCAGAACCTTTGATTTTCTCAGACAGAAGGTAATCAGGAATAGGACCCGGAATCACACCAATAGACGGTCCTTCATGCCTCAGATCCACAGTATCATCAGCTTCTTCAGTGTGATAGCGACTTGCTGCACGCCTATCAATAGTAGCATCATTCTTTAATAAAATAATTAATGATAAGCTTGATAAACCGAGGATAAGGAAAGAAGTTTGTCTTCAGCTTCTTGTTATAGAAGAGTTGAAAGGTGAATTCTTCCCATATCAACAATGCATAATCTGCATTTGCAGCTTTGTACATGCCATAGAAGAGGTTTATTATAGGACTGCGCAAAGCATCATGGCCACTTATTTTTGGTGTAAGACATTTACTGAGAATACCCAACAATGCTCTCCAAGGTTGTCCTACTTTAGCAGTGGTAAATTCAGACGCAACTCGTATTTCCGGACATCCAAGAGCGTCAAATAACTCCACGAGTTCATCTTTAGTAGGATCCCTCGAGAATGACATGCCTTTGGGTGTATCCCGTATACCAAGAATCTTACGGAAGTCTGAAACTGTGAGTGTCTGCTGCTTGTTGTCGATTGTGAAGGTGATCTTGTTTGAAGTGATTTCCTTGGTAGCCCAAAATTCATACATATACTCATAAGGCACCGAGGCACTACTCCTAAGGGCGTTCTTGAAATGAGAGTTATCGAGGATGGCTATGGCGACCTTAAAACCATGGTGAGTGGATTTTGAGACTTGCTTCAGCCGATAGTTGTTGGGTATAAACTTAAGGGTTCGTGCTTTAGCAATAACGGCTTCTCTAGATTCTTGGATTGCTTGTACTGTTGGATTAGTCATTGTATCTGCTTAAGATAAGACATGAAAGGTTGATGCACAAAAACATATAGATATATATCATTCTTACTTCTAAGCATAACACATTTCATAACATAATACAACAAGTACATATAACATGCAAAAATAATAATCAAACAACTCTTCATCCAGAACTTTTTCTCATTCGGAACTTCTTCATCCGGAACATTCCTTCATTCGGAACTTCCTTCATCCGGAAGTTCTTCATCCGGAACTTCCTTCATCCGGAAGTTCTTCATTCGGAACTTCCTTCATCCGGAAGTTCTTCATTCGGAACTTCCTTCATCCGGAACATTCCTTCATTCGGAACTTCCTTCATCCGGAAGTTCTTCATTCGGAACTTCCTTCATTCGGAAGTTCTTCATTCGGAACTTCCTTCATCCGGAAGTTCTTCATTCGGAACTTCCTTCATTCGGAAGTTCTTCATTCGGAACTTCCTTCATCCGGAAGTTCTTCATTCGGAACTTCCTTCATCCGGAAGTTCTTCATTCGGAACTTCCTTCATTCGGAAGTTCTTCATTCGGAACTTCCTTCATTCGGAAGTTTTTCAGAAAAAATCCTTCATTCGGAAGTTCTTATCCTTGTTCATCCGGAACATCAAAAACGCAGCTTATAAGGTTAATTCTAAGCGCATTTGTGATTTCTAAGGTAATCTAAGGCATTTTAAGCATCATTTAAACTATTCCGAGCAAAACCCACCATAAATCCCTAATCAATTAAGCCTAAATTGGGGCGAACGAACCCTAACCAGATTTAGGTTGATTATCTGAATTAACCAATTGGATTTACATGATTTAAACGAATTAGAAATAGAATAATTGATGTTATTTACCTTATTTATCGAAAGAACAGAATCAGATGAATAAACGGGATGTTTTCAAAAAACTTGTGTGTGAGATTCAACAATGGCGGCAAGGAGATGAAGATAAACAGTGAACAAGAATAGAGAGGGGCGGGGGGTTTTGTTTTTTTTTTACTTAGGTCAATTTTTGACTTTTCATTAAATATCACCTTTAGTCCCTCTATTTATCTATTCTTTTCCTTTTAGTTTCTACCTTTTTCATTTCATTTTACCTTTCCATTGATAAGTTTAGTCGACTTAATTTTACTTAGTTAAACTAAACTCGACAATCTCACACAACTTAAGTAACGTATCCAATTAGCATATCTCCAAGATCTAAAAGCAATGCCTATCACAAAGAACGAACACAAGTCATATTCTAAAGCAAGACCACTCAATTACCATTTAGCCCTTAAATTTCCACAATCTCTTTTGAAAATCAATTTAATGACGAAGATGATTTAATATTTTCTCCCCCTTAAACGATGACCCGTTTTCTATTTAAAGAGCTGTAGTCGTTGTTTAAAGAGTCAAATATTGATGAAAGCATTTCCAATTTATATCTTGAAAAAGTTTGATTCGTGGTGTCAATAAGATTTCTCTTATTTTAACAAATTAATGCACTGAGACGTACACAAATTCGTGTTAGACCAAGTTATAAAGTAAACTTGATCCCTTTGCATGATTTGGCTTGTAAATCACGCCCGAGAAAATTAATTCCCGTTCTGAGCCAACGTTTTCCAAGGAAATACGTGACTTTAATATGGAAACCGGGTTGCAGTCAGAAATAACTACAAGCCATAATGGGCATGTTTTAAAAATGTACAACTTTTATACGGACTCTATTTATGGCACCGTGTCAATATTAATCGACATTTCTAAGGCCGTAAATATTACCGTACTAAAAGACATGCCCGATTTAAAACGAAAAATATTTTTGGTTTTTCTTGATTTTATAATTTTTATGGTTTTTCTAGGTTTTATATTTTTTATGATTTTTGTTGGTTTTATATTTTTGTATTTTCTTTTTGTGGTTTATATATTTACGATAATATACATGATCACGAACAAAGGATACTCTGAATAGTTTACCACGACTATTCAGCTGATTCTTCTACCAACTCTTTGAGAGTCGCTGGAGTGAATGATTTCATGCCAAGCTTGTCGATCAAAAACTCGATTCGTCCTCGATCTAATGCTTTGGTGAACATATCCGCCAGCTGGTACTCAGTAGTGACAAAATACAGCTCGATCACTCCGTTCTCCACCTGCTCCTTAATGAAATGGTAGCGAATGTCTATGTGCTTGGCCCGGGAGTGTTGAACATAGTTGCAGCAAAGGGCAATGGCGCTCTTGTTGTCACAATACATCGGGATTTTGTTGAATCCCAAACCGTAGTCAGTTAATTGTGATCTCATCCAAAGGACTTGAGCACAACAACCGGACATGGCGATGTATTCAGCCTCCGTGCTTGATATTGCAGCGCTTTTCTGCCTTTTTGAAGACCAACTGATCAATCTATCTCCAAGGAGTTGCACAGATCCAGAAGTGCTACGCCTCGTGTCTTGACATCCAGCGTGATCGGCATCTGCGTATGATATTAAAGCAATCGAGGAATCTTTCGGATACCATAGACCACGATGAAGTGTTCCTTTTAGATACCGAAAGATCCTTTTCACAACATGTAGGTGCTTTTCGGTAGGCCGAGCCTGATACCGGGCACACATGCATACAGCAAATTGCAAATCAGGCCTGCTAGCAGTCAGATATAGAAGGGTGCCGATCATCCCACGGTAAAGTTTTGGATCGACAATAGTCCCATTCCTATCTTCATCTAACTTGGATTTCTCCACCATTGGAGTGTCCACGGGGTCACAATTCTCAAAGTTATATTTCTTAAGAGATTCTAGAGCATATTTGGATTGATTAATAAAGATGCCTCTGGGATTTTGAGAAATCTGTAATCCTAAGAAAAATGAAATTTTTCCCATCATCGACATCTGAAAGCGTGTGGACATTATCTTCTCAAATCGATTTGACAATTCTATGTTAGTGGCAGCAAATATTATATCATCAACATAAATTTGTACCAGAATCATGTCGTTGCCTTCCTTGAGAGTGAATAGTGTGGGGTCCACTTTGCCTTTGGAGAAGCCTTCCGAAATGAGATATGTTGACAGGAGATCATACCACGCGCGTGGAGCTTGTTTCAACCCGTAGAGAGCCTTCTTAAGCTTGTACACATGATTAGGAAACTCCGTACTGACGAACCCATCCGGCTGACTAACATAAACTTCTTCCCGTAGTTCACCGTTCAAAAATGCCGTCTTCACATCCATTTGATAGACGATCATATTCATATGAGAAGCATACGCAAGGAAAAGTCTAATCGCCTCCAATCTAGCCACAGGAGCAAAAGATTCTTCAAAGTCTATACCCAAGGCTTGTTTATATCCTCTAGCGACCAATCTAGCCTTATTCTTCAATACCGCACCCATCTCATCAAGTTTAACCTTATAAACCCATAACAAAGTAAGGATGTTAACCTTGTCAGGGAGAGGAACCAATTCCCATACTTCAAGTCGTTGGAATTCATTTAGTTCCTCCTGCATAGCTTCAATCCAAGAAGATTGGGTCATAGCCTGCTACCAATTTTTAGGTTCAACTTCAGAGAGAAATGCATCAAAGTAGCAATAAAGAGCACTCTCTTGTTATTGATGGCGTGTAGAGACGGGTCGATCTAGATCTCCAATAACATTCCTAATTGGGTGATCTTTTGTCCATTTAGTGCTATGGTTTTCAATCCTAGGTGGTCTGGAGTGAACAATAGAAGGAGCTTCTTCTGAGGTAGACGCGGCTGAAGGGTTTTCAGGGATCGCTACACCAAAGAAAGGAAGCTCTTGCAAGTGAGCATATTCCAAGTCGTGATCAATAGAATCCTCTTCCACATCATTAGGCACAAGTAGCGGTGATGATTCAGGTGTAGTTTGAGAATCACTTGGTGAAGGTGCATCCGGTTCAATGTGAATTGTAGATGCATTAGATAAAGGTTCATTAGCTTGAGCAACCACTTCAGGGATTGGAGCGATTACTACAGGTGCTGGAACTTCATCAGTCGGGGGATCGAAGAATTCATCAAACAACGGTTGAAACAGTTTATCCCACTCGGGCCTTGTTGGTGGTAAAAATGATGTAGAAGTAGGATTATTGGGAACTAATCCGGAACTTATAGCACCGGTTCCCATCTCATGAAGCGCGGGTTCAGAGCTGTGTTGCTCAGAAGCCATCGCTGTCAGCTCGTCGAAATCTGCGTCCATAGTTTCTACAATCTTGCCAAGACGACGGTTATAGATTCGGTATGCTTTCTTGGACGGTGAGTAACCAATGAAAATACCTATATCGGCTTTTGGTTGAAGCTTACCCAAGTTCTCACTATTAATGTTTGGATAACAAAGAGCACCAAACACATGAAAAAATGAGACATCGGGTTTACGGTCATGTAGAAGCTCATAAGGTGTTTTTCCATGGCGTTTCTGAAGGATAGAACGGTTTTGGGTGAAACATGCAGTAGAAATAACCTCTGCCCACAAGAACAATGGAGCGTTCGCATAAATAAGCATGGTCCTAGCAGCTTCCATAAGTGTACGATTCCGTCTTTCAACGACACCGTTTTGTTGTGGAGTGCGTGCAGCGGATGTTTCATGTGATATACCAACTCCTTCATAATAATCACGAAGAGTCTGGTTGACGAACTCTGTACCATTGTCTGTACGAATACGGCGGACAGTGGTATTCAAACGTACCTGAATGAATTTCAGAAAAGTGATGATAGCCTTCGGTGCTTCATCCTTTGTACGTAGAAATCTAACCCATGTAAACCTGGAGAAATCATCCACAATTACCAGAATGAATTTCTTACCGCTCACACTTTCAGTTCTCATCGGCCCACAAAGATCCATATGCAAAAGATGAAGTTTTTCTTGATTGGTGTCTTCAGCTTTGGGCTTGTAAGATTTCTTGGTACTTTTCCCCCTTGAACACGCGAACATAAATGATCCTTGTGAAATTTAAGCTTTGGAAGACCACGAACTAAATCGTTTTTAGCCAGATGATTAATAGCATCAAAGTTAAGATGAGATAATCTGCGATGCCATAACCATGACTTGGTCTTAGATGCTTTAGAGAGAAGACATACTGGAGAGGCGGCCATCATGTCTTGTAAGGACAAGGTATATAGATTTGCACCACGAGATCCCTTCAACAAATCTTTTCCTTCCAAGTTGCGGATGAAACAAGTGTGTTGTCGAAAAGCAACCTCAAGGTTGGAATCACAAAACTGTCCTACTGAGAATAAGTTATGACCAAGACCTTCTACATAGTATACCCTTGAAATCGTCACGTTTCCAATCTGATATTCACCATACCCCATAATCTTTGCTATATGATCATTCCCGAATTTAACCGTACCAAGAAACTTGCTGACGAAATTTCGGAGCATCGAGCGATTTCCGGTCATATGTTTTGAACAACCGGAGTCCAAATACCACAGGATGATTTGGACCACCTGAAAATATCACCACACGAAGACAATGTAGAGGTATCGGAATCTGAGTGTTCCTTGTTATTAGCAGGTACAGATTTAATAATCTTAGATTTGCTAACTCTAGGTTTCTTAGATTTCCTAGCCTTCCTTTTCTTAATAGGTGGTGTAGATTCTAGTTGGCTTAAATCCTGAGGTATTTCAGCACTGATAGGCACTATAGTGGGGGCTGACCTAATTAAAGGGCGCTGTTTCCATACTTGAGTGCGAGTGTTCCTAACTAAAGGACGCTCAGACCTAACCTCAATGGATGCATTCCTAGTTAAAGGGCACATTTTTCCATCTAATGTAAAGGTCCTACCAGTGGGACGCCATTGCCAGCCAACTTGGGCACGAGTTCTACCCGTTGGCTTCCATTCAAGACCATTCTTAATAGCATTCATTTCATTAACGTGATCAATCAGACACAAATCATGACGTTGGGAAAACATACATTCATTACAATTCCAACAATTCAAATCAGAATTCACGAATGGTTTAGGCTGCTGCACAGGCGCAGAGCTTTTAGTCTTAACATGATTCTTTTTATTTAAAACTGAACTAGCATTCCTATTGTGAACTTCTACTTTCTTCTTTGTGGCACTACTAGTGGAGGGCTTGATCTTATCTTTCTTGAGTGGCGATCCTTCAGCCTTAGTAGTCTTTTTTAATCCTGTAGAAGGCAAAGTGGGAATATTAGCAACAGATTTTAAATGTGCCTTACTTGATTGTGCCAATGACGGTTTCGCTCCTGGAGTCTTATTAAATGGAGTTACAGCAATGGGCCTATTATTAAGTAGTGCAGAACCTGGTGTACCTATGTATTGCAAATATGCTAGGCAATATTGAACTCGCTTAACATATTCATGAGCCGAATAATAGTCGCTACTTGAGGGATCTAAGGCATAAAGATCGTCTAAAATATCCCTAAGAAGATCGACATGCTTAATGGCATTCCTCATATAATCATCGTAGGTAACCGGGTTTCTCTTATGAAGTGGATTCTTATAAAGCACTATTGACTTGGTTGTTGGAGCACTAGTGGACGGTGCAGAGTTGGTAGCTAAGTTATCAACAACTTCTTGTCGGGTGAGAAGAAGTGTCTCCTTTAACTCAGCCAAAACCATATTTTTGTCAATGAGTAGGATGTTCAAATCAGAGATTTCCTCACATTTTTGGTTCACTTGTTCAACATAAAATTGTTGCTGTGCCGCATTAAAAGCGAAGCGTTCTTCTAGTGAACCATAAAGTTTGGACATTCCCTGTCTTGCACGATCCATCTCCCCTAGAATAGACGAAAGTCTAATTTCTAAGGCCTGGTTTTTAGACTCTGCGGCCTCTAGTTCTAATTTTAATGTTTCCTTTGATGATACCTCTCTCTTCAATCTCATGATTTCTTCCTCTAATGTCTTAACAATTGCAATCATCTTGTCACTAGTCTCAACACCGTTTTCACAACCATTTGATATCAAAAGATCCTCATTTTGAGTTTGTTGTTTTAATTCTAAAGATATACAATGTTGTTCTAGTTGATTAAAGCGTTTTGAAAGTAAATTGTAAGAATCTTGTAGCTTTAAAAACTCAGCGTTAGATTCGTGACAAGAATGATTATCTACCTCATTTACAGTATCAGCAACATTTACAGAAAGATTACAAACATCATCACAAATATCCTCACAAATATTCACAGCATCACAATTAATCATAGCGGATGTAAGCTCATTCGAATAATTAACATTTACAGTAGTAAGCACATCACACGAGATTACTGCAGACAAGAATCGGTCATATTCGGTTAAAATCTTTTCCTTTTCAATTAGTTGTAGTTCGTAAGCGGTGTCCATTTCATAAAACACTTTTTGAACTTCACCAATTTCAAACACAAGATTTTCCTTAAGAGATGCAAAAATTCCTTTTAGACTTTCGACAAACGGATTGATCTCATTTTTAAACACCTCGTTCATATGTTCGAAAGCCCATTCTCCGGCATTTAAGCCATTTGAAGTCGTACAATCCAAAATGACCTTGTCAAAATTAGTAAAGTATTGATTAATCTCTTGCAAGTTTAACCATACAGTACTAACAGGTGGAAGATCCTTTGGAATTTCCTTAGGACCTTCCATATTGACAAGTGTAGGAAATGTACTAGGGTTTTCTTCATCTAATATGTAGGTCGGTGCTGTTATGAGATCTTTGTCCATATGGAAGCGAATTCTAAATTCCTTTTTTGCAAGCTCCTTATTCAATTTAAAATAATCACACTCGGGATATTTTGCTGAATTGTATGACCGATCCTCATCAACTAGATCCTTACTTGTTCGATCATCGGGAAAAACAATCGGGTCTAAAGCCAATCCTAATTGAGTTGCATTATACAGTCTAGGACTATGTCTTAAAGCTTGTTTTGCATATCGTGGATTAGGGGGAAGGCCTTTTAGACGAGATAAGTTAAATTCTCTAAATGAAGCATCAAATAAGTGCACTAGTTGTGAAGCAGCATATTGTCTTAACAGCAAGTAATCTAGACTTCTAATCTTATTAGTGGCATTAATCTCCATTTCATTCTTCTTAGACTCTAGTGATTCAAAATCCGTTTGAAGTTTTTGAAAATTAGTGACCACTAACTCTTTTTCTTGAAGTTCATTAGACAGATTTGCTCTTAAGTTTTCTATTTCTTGCAAGTGACCCATTTGTTTGTTTCTAAAGTGATCATATTCGGGATTAGTTAGAACACTAGACGAAGGCACTAGTTCCAAGGTTTGAACTTTCTCATTGCTTAAGGCAAGCTCATCAGACAAATTCTTATTCTTAGCTAAGGTTTCTAAGAGTGCAGCATTCATTTGGCTAAGTAATGTAGCAGGAACCATGACCAAATCTTGTTAAGCCGGAGTAGGCGTATGCGAAATGGGTCCCGGTTGTGATTCACTCAAAGTCTGGGGACTCACATTGATATTGCTATCATTGTTTGTCTCCTCGTTTGAAAGACTCACCACCGAAGATTCATTCGAATCAGCACTCTCTTGCACAACTTGATGTGGTTGAATATTAGCATCAGTGGTATTATCGGTGGTATTAATAAGTACCTCAGATCTCTTTTCTGGCCCTAAGCTGGAGATAGTTGCCATGAGAGCAGCCTTTGCAGATTGAAAGTCATCACAGTCTGAGTCATACGCATCGAGATCATCTGCTTGGTATGTTGCATTCTGTGTGGTGACCGTGTCTTGTTCAGCAATCCCTGGATCAGCAAGAAATGCAAGCTCCTCTTCATCAAGTTCCCTTCCTTGTGCTTGAGCATTCACCAGATAGATCTTTTCTACAAACCATTGTCCATCCCTTCTCCTCTTGGGTTTCTTACAATCCCTGGACATATGACCCTCTTCCTTGCAGTTGTAGCATGTAATCATTCGCAACTTGCCCGTGGAATTGGCCCGTGGAGCAGGATTGACCATTGGTGCCTGATTGACCGTGCGAGCATTGGTAGTTGATGTGGTAGGTCTCCCCTGATATGGTTGAATAGGCTGAACCATTACCCTGCCATTCTCAATTGTAGCTTGTTGGCGAGAATTGGATGAATTCCTCAACTGATTGTTGGTAGGAGCTGATCCCCTAAATCCTCGTTTGCTTAAAGTCCTTGTGAGATAGGCAGACATAGTGGTTAACACTTCAACTGGATCAGCACCTTGTTTGAATACAGGAACGGGGACTTCCTCATCATCACAGTACATTGCTTGGTCTTGAACTGCATAATCACTCGAAGGAATACTCATTTGATCAGGGTAGCTTGTTGGATATGCTGCATTCTCTTGATAAGATGAATATGAAGATTGAGCATAAGGTGCAACATTTGCTGGGTGAGGTTGTATAGCATATTGTGATGAAGGTGCACTGAACCGATATTGTTGCTGATGTGAGGTGGGTGGTTGTGGTAAAATCGAGTATTGGGGAAAGGCTGGTGTCATGTAAGGTGATGGATGATAGGCTTGATGTCCCAAAATATAAGGAGTGTTGTTGTGAGACAAGCTTGGTTGATTCGCCATCAAAGCTAATGAATCAGGGTACATACCTCGTGGAGAACGGTGCATGATCACATGTTTCTCATGTTGCTGAAGAAAAGCATATAGTTGATCCAAATTGCACTTATGCAGATCCCTGGTTAACTTAACGTCGGTAATATACTCACCCCATTCAGCTTGAGGTAAAGTATTCAAGAATTTGGTGTTAACCTGGAATGGAGCAATCACCAGATTGTATACATTCAGATCATTCATGAGTGTGGTGAATCTGAAGTAATAATCGTGAAGCGTTTCCCCTGGGTTGTAAGTGAATCTGTCAAACAGGTCATACAACTGACATTCCCTTTCCTGCTTGGTGAGAGACGTACCTTGTAGCAACACCTTAAGACGTTCCCATAAATCCTTTGCCACTGTATACTGACTCACCATCCTATAGATGTCATGGGGAAGAGCTTGGAGAATTGTTTGAAGAGCTTTCTCGTCTGCATCGGCAACAAGTTGTTGGGCTGGTGTAAGTTCTTCAAATTCTCTTGGTCGAGTCACATTGTTGACCACTATGGTACCATAGTCAAGTGGACCATTTAAGATTGACTTAACCATAAGCCTCCCATAGACCGGTTTTCCCTTAAGATAAGACATCATCCGGCCTTGCCAAGCTTCAAAAACTTCTTTGATGAGCATTGGCGGGCGATTATCCGTTCCCGTAATCACCGAAATATCCGTAAGTGATGTCATCTGAGGCATTACTGAATTCGGATTCATTTTGTCAACTTCAAAGAGACAAAGATTATCGGTTGATCGAGCAGTGAAGTAAAGCTTGTGAATTGTGTTGTGTTTTTGTTGTAAGAAACCAAGATTAAATCCTCTAAAAAAAATCGTCGAAAAAACAAGCAAAATAACCCTTGATTCGGAACTTTTTGTTGATTCGGAAGTTTGATTCGGAAGATTAGGCTTGGAATTACCTTGATTCGGAACTTTTGGCTTGATCCGGAACTTCTTGATTCGGAAGTTCTTGGTTCGGAACTTTGGCTTGATCCGGAACTTCTTGGTTCGGAAGTTCTTGATCCGGAACTTTTTTGGCTTGATCCGGAACTTCTTGGTTCGGAAGTTTCCTTGGTTCGGAACTTTCTTGATCCGGAACTTCTTGACCCGGAACTTCTTGACCCGGAACTTCTTGATCCGGAACTTCTTGATCCGGAACTTCTTGATCCGGAACTTCTTGATCCGGAACTTCTTGATCCGGAACTTCTTGATCCGGAACTTGTTGGTTCGGAACTTTTGCTGAATAAACAGAAACTTGTTCCGATGAACAGTCGAACACTAAAAATGAAGATTAAGCCCAGATTTTGACCAAATAACCCAAAAAGTTTTGTGATTTCAACAATAATAAGTAAAAACTAATACTTATCCACTAATCCCAATCACAAAAACACCAAAAAACACCAAGAATCAAGATGGTTTTTCTTAAAGAACACTAATACAATCAAAAACTAAAAAACCACACAAATCACTACCTTAAATCACCCCATAGCTCTTGATACCAAATGTAGAATATTGAAAACCTATGAATCTATGAAGGGGTTTGTTGATTTCTAGAGAGAGAAAGTTAGAGAGAGAAAGTGAGAGAAACTATGTGTTATTTCAATAAAATGGAAACTAGAAAATGACAACAACCAACCCCTTTCCATGGTGGAAAGGGGTATTTATAGTTCCAAGCAAACATGGGCTTGGGCCGGTCCATGACAAGCCCATGGACCGGTTCTTACTTAAGTTAATAAGTAACTAATGACTATTTTCTAACTACGAGCTATTACAACATCAATATTATTGTGGAGTGACCGATACTTCTAATATACGTAAAACGTATTTCTAACACTAAAGTTCCGAATCACTCAAAAGTTCCGAACCAAGGGCTTCATTCGGAACTTCTCAAAAGTTCCGGATCAATTCGAAAGTTCCGAACCAAGGGCAAAAGTTCCGGGTCAATATCTTCCGAACGAAGTTCCAGATCAAGGGAAGGAAAAAGTTCCGAGTCAAGCCAAAACTTCCGAACCAAGCCTGTTTCATTCGGAACTTAAAAAGTTCCGAGTCAAGCGAGTTCATTCGGAAGTCTTGAACTTCCGAATCAAGGTTTCTTCCAGTTTTATTTTAGTATCTGTTTTTTTTAAATTTCTCTCTTTTATTTTAAAGCTTTATTTTTCCCGCCTTTTTATTTAATTGCACTTTAAAATTATTTGTCTTAGTTTTATTTTAGCCTTGCCTTAGTTTAAGTTTTAGTTGCGTTTTAAGATTGCCTTAGATAGATTTAAGTTTGCGTTATTTACTTTAGTGCCCTTTAATTTTAGTCACGTATTTAATTACTTGCACTTTATTTTAATTAGACTTAAATTTACTTTAAGAGAACTTTTACTTTAAAGTTTTGCACTTTTATTTTAAAAAAACAACGACACAACTATTTGTTTCACCAAAGAACGACTGAGTCACATAGAGAGCCTAGATCAATTCGTTAAGATACCGAGAACAACAAAAGAACCTAGCAAAATATTAACATTAATTTTTCAAAGATTTCTCGACCTATTACACATCTTCTTGAAAAAGAGGCACGTTTTGTCTTTAACGAAGATTGTGTATGAGCCTTTGAAATCCTTAAAAGGAAACTTACCGAAGCTCCCATTCTTGTTGCTCCCAATTGGAACCTCCCCTTTGAACTCATGTGTGATGCTAGTGATTACGCTATTGGGGCCGTTTTGGGGCAACGTCATGATAAGCACTTCTTGCCTATTCACTATGCTAGCAAGACGATGACCGAGGCTCAACTAAAATACACTACAACGGAAAAGGAGTTCCTTGGCGTGGTGTATGCATTTGAGAAGTTCCGACCTTACCTCGTCTTGACGAAATGCATAGTGTATACGGACCATTCGTCTATTAAGTATCTCATGGCAAAGCAAGATGCTAAGCCTAGATTACTTCGTTGGATTCTCCTCCTTCAAGAATTTGATCACACCATCGTTGACAAAAAAGGAGCCGAGAATCTAGCGGCCGATCATCTCTCTCGTTTGGAAGATCCTCACCAAAGTGTTTACGAGCCCAAGGAAATCACCGAAACATTTCCGCTCGAGACACTTGGTGTAGTGAATTCTAAGCTTGATTCTTCCACCCCATGGTTTGCGGATTTTGCAAATTACCATGCGGGTAACTTCATCATTAAGGGTATGACGACTCAAGAAAAACGAAAATTCTTTCGTGACGTCAAGTTCTACTTTTGGAACGACCCTTACTTGTTTCGAACTTGTGCGGATCAAATCATCCGACGTTGTGTATTTGGCACCGAAGCTTCTAACATCCTTAGAGCTTGCCATGAGGGACCCACGGGTGGTCACCACGGTGCTAATCTCAAGGCTAAGAAGGTGTTTGATGTCGGCTTCTTTTGGCCTACTATTTACCGAGATGCACAAGATCTTGTGAAGTCATGTGATGCATGCCAACGACAAGGAAAAGCCTCACAAAAAGATGAAATGCCACAAAACATCATCCAAGTGTGTGAGATCTTTGACGTATGGGGTATAGACTTTATGGGGCCGTTCCCATCATCTCGTGGTAATAAGTACATCCTTGTTGCGGTTGACTACCTATCTAAGTGGGTGGAGGCAAAGGCCTTACCCACCAATGATGCTCGTATGGTAGTAAAGTTTTTGAAGCAATTGTTTCTCGGTTTGGAACCCCTCGTGCTATTATAAGCGATCGTGGAACCCATTTTTGTAACGACCAATTCGAAAGGGTTCTAAAAAAATATGGGGTTACACATCGGCTTTCTACGGCTTATCACCCACAAACGAGTGGGCAAGTCGAGGTTTCAAACCGAGCTTTGAAGAGGATCTTGGAGAGATCCGTTGGGGAAAACCGACAAACTTGGTCGGATAAGTTGGACGATGCTTTATGGGCCTTTAGGACCGCTCATAAGACGCCCATTGGGTGCACTCCCTATAAGCTTGTGTATGGAAAGAATTGTCATTTGCCTATCGAGTTAGAACACAAGGCTTATTGGGCCCTAAAGCATTGTAATGATGATATGGAGACCGCGGGAAAACACCGGAAAATGCAATTGAATGAATTGGATGAATTGAGAGACATTGCTTATGAAAATTCATTGATTTACAAAGAAAAAACTAAAAAGTTGCATGATTCAAAAATTAAAAACCGGGTTTTTAACATTGGGGATCAAGTTTTGCTTTTTAATTCAAGATTAAAAATCTTTTCAGGTAAATTGAAATCCCGTTGGTCCGGTCCATTCACCGTGACTCAAGTGTTTCCGTATGGGACCATCGAGCTAGCTCAAGATGATGGTCCTAACTTCAAGGTGAATGGACATAGGTTGAAGCACTACTTTGGCGGGAAGTTCCATCCTTGAACTACCTCGACCAAATCACCTTCCCCAATGATAATTAGTATTGAGGGGATCGAGTCGAGCTCATGACTCGGTAATCAAAAACGAGGTGCCTCGTGGGGGAGTCCCATGCTTATCCTATGTACATATTATCGCTTTCTAATGTAGCTTACGTGTGGGGATTTGTGCCTTTCCAACCTTTGTTCCGTGGTTGTTTGTGAATTGTGAACTTTAGATGATCATGATCTTCACGATTGGAGCCACTCGTGTTCGTTTTATAGGAGCACTCGATCGTTTGCTTTGGAGACATTTCTCAATATCCATGATATATCCTTTTGATGTTCTAACCTTAGGTTTTTAGCACACTTCATAAACGGCTATTAATTTATTGGTTACACCCTTTCCATGCTAGATTAGGCATTCGACTACGTCTCTAGTATGGGGGTGTTTGCACCCTTAGACTCGAAACATTGAGGACAATGTTTAACTTTAGTATGGGCGGTGAATAGATACTTGCCTTGCCAAACCTTCACGCTTTCCAAAGTTTATCTTTTTTTTGTTTATCGTTTTGTTGCAAAATAAGGCTAAAAATGGCCAAATTTTAAATTTTTCTCATGTTTTATAAGTGTTTGAAGACACAAATGTAGGTTTTCCGATGGCGAGAATACGAGTAATTTTTGACTCGACCGTGCGTGTTGAGCACTTAGCTTTGGTTCCTTAACTACACATTAGGCTAAGTCTCTTAACTGAGGACGAGAAATGATAGAGTTAATTATAAGTTACTATGCTAAACGTAGAGTACTCGTATTCTTTCAAAAACTCATGTGTTCTCGTTGTTTGCTTATTCTCCCTTCGCATGTAAATATTTTTTGCTTAATAACTATTGACTTAGCGGTTTAGTTAGGATTGTTGGGTTTCTAGTCTTTTCTAGTAGCTTCCGTGTAATTAAATTGAGAAGACATTAAGGTATCGCCAGCTTCACGGTTTTGAAGTATTGGCACCCTAATAATCGAAAGCTTCACCCAATAATAAGATTTCAAGTGCTCACCTAAATCTAGCAAACAATTAGAAGCCCCACAAGGCCGAAAAATCTATGCAAAAATTGAAAGTGAATCAAGCCTTAATCTTCGAAGCTTTAAAGATCCAAAATTCGCTTTAGCGTGAGGATATACGTCTTTGGCTAATAAAACCACCGATGAGGCGGATAATAAAAGGCAAGGCAAGACCGAAGTCATAATAAAAGCTTCATGGAGAAGTTGAATAAAAGATGGAGGTAAACCAAAGATAATAAGGCCCTTCCGTTAGGGGGCGTATAAAAGTCTTGGTAATAAGTCTCATGTTCAAAACCGTTATAAAACCGTGTTTATCGATTCTTCTTGTCTACTTAATTTTTTGACATCGTTGTCTATTAGGAGGGGTTATTGATTTGATGGTCTTAGTTACACCTTTAGGACTCTATTTTTAGACCTAAATCTCTATTATCGCATAAGTCAAACAATGTATCCTCGTGAAACATTCAAGACAAAATAAAATATAAGAGATACAACTTAGGAATAATGGGAGGATAAGTACATGATTAGGGCATATGAGTAGTGTTAGCATTACTAACTTATAATGACAATGATCTCGTTGCACGCTTGGCATGGAATTGGGGTGAAAATCGAGGACGATGAAATTATTTCTAACGAAGCATTCACGTGTTCTTATTCTATGAACCTAAACGTCCCATTTTGCGATGAAAATCATACATTATGTCTAAAACACAAGTAGTAGCAATAGTAGTAGTATAGCTAGTTTATCATTCAATAAAGTGAATAAAAATGAATTTTGGAAGTGCTACGATACTTTATTCTAGCATTGCGTGAGGGCACGGCAATGGCTTAGTATGGGGGAGTGATGAGACTGCTTTTATACATAGTCTCATCGTCCAAATAGGGATTAAAATGCATTAAATATCATCAAAATACCCAAATATATGCTTGTGTTTGTTGCTTGTGTATTTTAGGTACGGATATTGAGAAAATGACAAAAGATCACAAGAATCAGTAAAAAACGAACACGGGAAACGAAGCCGCACGATGAACCAAACCCTAATAAAGAATTTTCCAAAGAAAGTCCTTGAAGATTTGAAGAATTATGAAGATTGGTCCTCCAATATGGAAGAATTGACACTTTATACCCTTGTATCTTCATAATTACAAGTTTGGTCCCTAAAGTTTGTCAAAATTACAAAAAGGACCCTTAACTTTGAAAAATCGGCAAATTTAGTCCCTCAATAAAACTAAATTGTCAATATTGGTCCTCCAAGAAGTCAACAAACAAGTCAAACCTTGAAGAATGAAGAAAATGCCAAAATCAGTCCTTCAAATATCATCAATGTGCATGTTTACTCCTTGAAACAAGTTTAAAAACTTGTTGTGCCAAAAGTGTCAAACTGCCAAACTTATTTATAAAGGGAAATGGAGTTAGTAGCTATTTATCACAACATGAAGGAAGTAAGGAAGTTAAGGGGGTGTTTCTGCCCAGACAACCTAAGTTAATCCCACCACTCTTGATCCTCCACGTCACCAACCTTAAACAACCCACCAATCAGACACTCCCCTCCTTCCACGTCAGAATCCACCCAACCCTTTTTATTTAAATCAGTTTTAAACTGATTATATTTGGTGGGAAACACACTTTTAAACATAATTACCCCCTTAAACAAATTAAAACCCCACCTGCTAACTTCCCTAATCATACGAACCCTAAAACCTAATTACTTCAATACAAAAGGGAAAAGTTTGAGCTTATCCAGATTGATAATTCATCATACCCATAACCCTTTCCCACTCCCAAAAACATCACAATCTCACCCATGTGACATACCCACCTTCCCCTGCCCCACTTTTTATCTTGAAGACAATTTGTGACAGAAAGATCATTGGACAAGAGTGATTGCTTAACTTCTAAGCTGTTATAAACGGCCAAGATCATACTGCAACAGCTGGCATCTCTTTATCAATCACATGGCACGATTTTTGACCAAGACCCCAAGGGCATTTTCGGATCTTCATGACTATTAGGGTTTAGGGTTTAATTTCCTTGTATTATTTTATTATAATTCTAGATAGTTCCTTTCACTTATATAAAAGGAGACGCATGTGTCCCTTTTACTTTGTTCCTGATTTTTTTCCTTAGGTCAAAAACTTGTAAATCCCATTTTATCTATGAATGAAAATTGGTTGAGTTTTGTGATGAAAAGAATCCAGGATCCATCTTTACTATTCTGCTGTTGATTGTGTCCATTTATTGTTTGTTTACTTTTTAAGTTTTTAAAAATTTCAGTCTTGTTTTCAAAGTTTCTGAAAAAAGTGTTGGTTTGGTGAAATCTTGTTTCAAGTTTGGTTTTCCAGCTTTTGCAAGTTGATTGTTTAAATGTGAGATAAGAGAAAAGTATTTGGAAAGGTTTGAAAAGGTTTGAAAAAGAGATAAAAACAGATTGTTTGCTTTTGTGTTTGCATTGTTCTTAGCAGGAACATTTGTTAAGCTTGATTGTTGTCCAAGAAGTTCTGCACAGGCCCGGGTCTGTTAGGAGATGGCTAGCAGCCATTGTTGGGCCTGGATGTAGGCCCAACAAGGTAACCACCTTGTCCCTTTTTTAGTTTATTAAATTTTCAGTTTTATGTGATTTATGCATAAAAATTGTTTATGTGTGTTTAAGTGGTTTGTTTTGAGTTTATTTGATATAATATGCATGTTTAGATAGTTTTGAATCAGTTTGGGTGTCATTTGAAACCATTTGCTTTGTTAAAACTTCATGTTCAGATTTTAAGGGGTGTTTGGATTTGCATATTGACTGATATATTTGATAGATTTTTGAGTTGAAAACCTGTTTAAAACACTTCTTGGATGGTTATCATATGATATGTGTCTTTGGTCTCAGTTTGGGTGAGTTTTAAAAACAAGTTGCATGATAGAAGTTGGCCTAAGTAGTAGATTTCAGTAAGTCCCTTGTGTGACTGATTTTGTTGGAATTTGTTCATTAAAACTTGTTCATTGTTGGATCATAGGCTTATATAGTATTGTGCATCAGTTTATTGTCAATTGGTAGATGTATGTGCTTGTTTTGAGAAGTTGAAATCCATTTGTGTGTCAAGTGCATCAGCAAATACCCTCAGACCACCTATAGGCTTAATCAGAAACTTGATTTGGCATTTTTCTGAGATTTTGTGCTAGCAACCTGTTTGTTTTTGTGTTGTAATTGACTCCCTATACTCAACTGAGTATAGGGGTGCCTTATTGCCCAATATAAGCTCACAATAAGCTCTCCTGAGCTTATTTGGTCAACTGACCAACAAATTACACTAGCAGTGGGAACTCCTTTCCCACTGGTAGCACAATTTTTACCACTGCTTGACTAGCAGACAAAACCCAAACAGGTGTCACTATCAGCAATCTACATTTTTTGTCTTTAGTGGGCAAATTTGTGAATTAGACTTTCAAACTTGTTTCATAATTTTTCTAATTTTATTTCTGATTTTTCTGTTTAAATAGAATTTTTATTACTGTTCATTTAGTATTTATTAGATTAAATAGCATTTTTTATTAACTTTTAATGTTTCTGTTTTTGGCATTTAGTGCCAAAAATACTTATTTTTTAGTTTAAACATTTTTCCTAGACTTAGAATATTATTTTAAGATTTTTGGTTAAAAAAGTTTTTACTGTTCACCTTTTGTTTAATTTTTATAATTAATTTAGTTTAATTAGGGTTTAAAATTAAACTGTTTTTGTCTTTTAGTGGAAAATTTAATATTTTTCAAACTTTTTCATTTTTCTATTGTTCATTAGAGTAATTTAGGATTTTTAAAATTGTTCAAATAATTTTGGCTTTATTTTATTATTTTTTATAATTATTTTAGTTTAAAAATAGTTTTTAGTAATTTAAAAATAGAAAAATAGTTTTTAAAAATTAGGAAAAATACTTTTTAGTCTTTAAATAATATAAGTAACTTATTTGTTCAATAAAATCATATTTTGGACATTTTGATTAATTATATTTAATTTTAGGGCTTTAATTAGCATTTAAAATTGAATATTTAATTAATAAAAGGTTTTAAAATATTTTTATTGGATTTTTATCCTTATTTATATTATTTTAGACTTAGTTTTAGCTTTTAATTAATTTTTAGGTTTAAAATTTTTAATTTTGTAGTTTTTTTACGGTTTTACGTGAACGCCTTTTCGTCTTAGCTCGATCCGTCTTCGTAACCGTCTTTCTCTTCTAATCTCATTTCTTTCTTTCTTTGTCAATCATATAATCACAAATCAAAATCATCTCTTAACACAACGCACTAGCCTCCTCGAGAACGAACTCACTTTTAGGGTCATTCACACACGGTTTTCCTAAATCGTCGTGCATACTTGCCCTATTTTGTCATCCTTTTCCTAAAGGGTACAAAAACTCCAACATCAATAGACTCCTCTGTTTCCCAAGTGGCTTCCCACTCGGTATGATCCCTCCATAGAATTTTGACGAATGGAACGTCTTCTTTCTCATGACTCGTTCTTGTCTGTCAAGAACTCGTTCGGGTTCTTCTATAAAAGTGAGATCTTCACGTATCTGTTCCAGTGGATACTGAACCATGTGAAGGGGATGATACTGGTACCCTCTGAGTAAGGACACATGAAACACATTGTGCACATGCGAAAGCTGCGGAGGTAACGCCAATCGGTAAGATACTTCACCGACTCGTTCAATGATATCAAACAGTCTGATGAAACGAGGACTGGGCTTCCCTTTAATCCCGAAGCGTCTAACACCACGTGCCGGCAAAACCTTAAGGAATACGTGATCTCCTACGTTAAAGTGTATATCCCTACGATGCTTATCGGCGTAACTCTTCTGACGTGACCGTGCCTCCTGAATTTTCTGCTTAGCTACTGCGATCTTCTCATTGGTCATCTCTATGATTTCTGGTCCTTCGAGTGTTCGCTCGCCAACCTGATCCCAGCAGATTGGGGCGCGACACTTTCTGCCATACAACATCTCAAATGGAGCACACTTGATACTTGCGTGCCAACTGTTGTTGTATGCAAACTCCACCAAACAGATGTACTCGTCCCAATCACCCGTCCATTCCAACGCACATGATCTCAACATATCCTCTAATGTCTGAATGGTTCGCTCTGACTGTCCGTCCGTTTGAGGATGAAAAGCCGTGCTAAGCTTAAGTTGTGTACCCCAAGCTTTCTGCAGAATTTTCCAAAAGCGCGAAGTGAATCGAGGATCTCTGTCTGAGACGATGCTGGATGGTGCACCGTGGAGTCTCGTGATCTCTCGTCTATACGTATCTGCGAGTTTACTTACCGGATCTTCCTTGCGGATCGGTAAGAAATGAGCTGATTTGGTAAGTCGATCAACGATAACCCAAATTGCATCGTGCTTCCTTTTTGTAGGCGGAAGACCGGTAACAAAATCCATGGTGATTTTGTCCCACTTCCACTCTGGAATATCTAACGGTTGAAGGAGACCGCCAGATCGCTGATGCTCGATCTTAACCTGCTGGCAGGTAAGACATTTGGAGACGTAAGTGGCCACATCCTGTTTCATACCACTCCACCAAAAGTACTGCTTGATGTCATGGTACATCTTAGTCGAACCAGGATGTATCGAGAATGAGGAGCTATGAGCTTCAGCTAACAAAGCTTCCCGGAGTTCTTGGTCATCAGGAACACAAAGTCTAGTGCCCTGCCATACGATACCATCTGCATCTACTCTGAATTCTGTCCGCTTCTCCAAATTTTGTACTATCGCCCAGATTTCTCCATCATCCTTCTGAGCTTCCTTGATCTTAGATAGTAACTCGGGTTCTACTCTAAGATTAGCCCAGTAACCGTGCTGTCCACGTACCATGTACTCTATGTCTAGTCGCTCCAAGTCTCTTCTGATTTCCTCTTCGATTCTAATGTCGTTGATCATTCCGGACTTCCTGCTAAGGGCATCTGCTACTACATTTGCCTTTCCGGGATGATATTGTAGATTAATATCATAATCCTTCAATAGCTCTAACCATCTCCTCTGTCTCATGTTTAATTCACGCTGAGTGAAGATATACTTCAAGCTCTTGTGGTCCGTGAAAATGTCACATGATTCTCCATATAAGTAGTGTCTCCATATCTTCAATGCAAACCCGACTGCAGCAAGTTCCAGATCATGCGTGGGGTAATTTTCTTCATAAGGCTTAAGCTGCCGTGAAGCGTACGCGATCACTTTCCCATGTTGCATGAGAACACAGCCAAGTCCCTTCCCCGATGCATCCCTGTAGATTTGAAATCCACCCGTACCAGATGGTAGAGTAAGAATAGGTGCAGATTGTTGGGTCAAAAAGTTGATGTGGCAGAAACTCAAAATCAAAGGACATTTACTCAAGCGTTGACAAGAGTAATACAAGAGTTGACAAGAGCAATGTAGGCGTTGACAGAAGTCAACAAAAGTCAACGCTGATAGATTTGATGGAGAATTCTATTTAGGGAATATATTGAGTATATTATTTATGATATACACAATATATAATTTATATAAATAGAATATTTAGATGTTTATTTAATATTATCTCTTGTAGATTCTGTTCCTTACACCATAAAAGGAACAAGGGTCTTAGGTTTTATTAATTCAATTCATTCACAATGTAAACCTAAAGTGTGTGTCGACTAGACGTGGGATTCAATGTATACACGTCTAGTGGTTGTTCGTTATTAATATAATGAGCAATCCATATGTTTTAATTCATGTTATTGTGCCCTAAACACCTTGTTAATGTGTCGTGTTCTAATTCTGCTTTGATTGTATAATCATATGAACATGATGCATTCCTAGTAGCTTAAAAGATCCAGAAACCAAGGTTTCCACAATTGGTATCAGAGCTTGTTGAGCAACTTTTGATCTTAAAGAACACCAGAACCCTAAAAATCACCAAAACCCTAATTTTCTCAGAAACCCTAACAACATCATGTCTGAAGCAATAACCTCCTCGTCCTCAGCCTTACCAAACATCAAGATTCCCATGTTTGATGCAACCAACTTTGACTTGTGGAAGTTCAACTTTGAACAATATCTGGGGATCTATGACTACACACTCTGGGAGATTATTGAATATGGAAACACATTCAATAAGGCTCAAAAGATTCTCAATGTCATTGCTCAAAGATCAGCTGTTGCTGGATGTTCTGAAGAGGATAAGAGAGAAAAACCTGGAGATGGTAGAGCTGTGGCTGCTGATGACATTGCAAAGAAAAGGGTTGACATGAAAGCCCTAAATATTCTGAAAGTCTCTTTGGGACAAGAAAACCAGCATAAATATAGAGGCTATGAATCTGCTAAGGATCTTTGGGAAGCTCTTGAAGTTGCATATGGTGGCAATGCAGACACTAAGGAGGAAAAGAAAAAGCAACTTCTGCATGATTATGCTGTCTTCAAAGCTCAACCCAATGAGAAACTGAGTAGTGTGAGAAGCAGATTGCTTGACATTACAAGCAAGTTGTCCTTCATGGGGACACAAGTTGGTGATGTTGACATCAATGCTACCTTTCTTAAAAGTCTTGGTGAGGCATGGAAGATTGAGGCAAGATCTATTCTTGCCAACAATACTTACAAGAGCTCCTCGTTTGATGACATCTACAACAAACTAAGGATGTTGGAAGATGAAACTCTTTTAGAACATGGAAGCAAATCTACCAACAGCAACATGGCCTTCCTCTCTCATAGTGAAGGTCAATTCAATCAGAAGGACTCTTATATGCATCCAGTTACTGGATCATCATATGTCAGTGCTGGAACATGTCCTGTCAACGTCTCCTATTCAGACGCTGACACATTCAAGAATGACTCCACAAGAGTTAAACCTGCTGGTTTGGATTTGGATAATGTTTGTGCTTACATTGCTTCTTTGCCCAATGGTTCAGTGATTACATATGAGGACCTTGAGCAGATAAGTGATGAGCACTTGGAAGAGATGGACATCAAGTGGAACATGGCTCTTGCTAGTATAAGAGCAAACAGGTGGAACAGAAGGTTTAAGAAGAAAATGACCTTCAATGCTAAAGACGCAGCTGGATTTGACAAATCCAAAGTTGAATGCTACAACTGCCATCGTATGGGGCACTTCATGAGGGAATGCAGATCTCCTAGAAGATCAGATGCTGGCAAACCCTCAAGTCAGGTTGTTAAAGCTCAGGATTCCAAGGCCATGGTTGCAGTTCAAGGAATTGATGGTATGGGATGGGATTGGAGCTATCTGGCTAAGAATGTTGAAGAGGACAAAGCTTTGGTTGCTGATATTGAAGAAGAAGAGCATGTTGAATATGCTCTCATGGCACACTCCTCCTCTTCATCTGATAATGAGGTATATGATGACGCTTTTTGTAGCAAAGGTTGTAGGTTAAATACTGAAAGACTTAACAAAGAGGTGTTAAAATTAAAAGATGATATGAGTACTGAAAGATGTAAATTGTCTAATTACCAACTAGCTCTTACTAAAACTGAGAAAACCGTTTCTGAATACAAGAAAATGGAGTTTGACTTAAAAGATAAAATCAATATCTTAAAACATGAGTTAGAGGGTAGTATGGATATTAGAAACATCCTGGAAAGGGTTAATGGTGAATTACAGGCTAAGTTAGATAAGGCCATTAAAAATAAAGATAATGTTGGCCTCAAAATTCAAAGATTTGATAGAGCCACCCAAACCCTAGGAGACTGTGTAGCTAAACAAAGGGATCCTAAGGACATGACTGGGATTGGGATGAATGATTACTCTTTGGTTCCACCACCAGCTGGTGACTTCTATGGTGTCCAACAAAGGGACTTATCTTGGACTGGTTTGCAAGAGCTCCAAGAGGAGGAATTCATTCCTCCACCAAGAGTTGTCACTCCAGTTGAAGAGTATCAACAAAAACTGACTGACCTGAATGAGTGGAAGAAGGCTAACCCTACTTTATTTGTCAAGGGTGGCTTGCTATATGAAAGTCCTAATGAGTCACCACCCATTAAGGTTACTAACCCAATCACTGGTAAAGCTGTTGACCTAGGCTCAAACACTGTTAGAAGACCTACCATTAAATATGCAGAGATGTATAGGAATACTAGGTCTTCCAAGAGCCAAGTTAGCAATCATGGAACAGGCTTCTTCTCTTCTAGACCTAAGGTTGTGTCTAGAAAAGCCTGTTACACTTGTGGTGGCTTTTCACACTTGGCATACAAGTGTGTCAACGCTCCCAAAGCCAGCGCTGACAGGAACAATTTCAGCGTTGATAGGAACAAAGTCAACGTTGTTAGGAAGTCAAACGTTGTCAGACCCAAACCTTGTGTGCAGCAAAGTCCACAAGTGATTAGACCAGCCCCATTCTTTACTAGAGGGTCTAACACTCATGGACAAAGACCATATCAAAAGACAAACACCTGGTCAAATAGGCAATGGGTTTCTGTAGCAAACCCTAGGTTCAACGCTGACAAGGGTAATTTCAGCGTTGACATGACAAATTCTAACGCTGACAGAAACGTGACCAGACCTAAATATTTGCAACCACAAGGTAAGGGGTCTAAAGCTTCTTCAAGCTTAACATGGAGACCCAAGAAAGATCAAAACCCTAATGTTAATGGGATTTCAATGACTTGCAATAGATTTAATTACATTTCAAAGGTCATTACAAAACCTATTGGGGTTAACTGGGTACTTCATCCTAAGAAGGATGAGAATAGGGTTGTTGTGAGAACTAAGTCTGTTCTTATTGAACAACCAGATGAATCCAAGTCTTTTAAGACTTGGGTTCCCAAAGAAAACTAATTTGTTTTCTTTATGTGCAGGGCATTCAAAGACAGGTCAATGATTATGGATATTGGGATAGTGGATGCTCAAGGCACATGACAGGAAAGGAAGACTATCTGACGAACTTCTCTCCTATTAAAGATGGTGATAAGGTATACTTTGGAGGCGGATATGGTACTATCACAGGCAAAGGAACCCTTCTCACCAAGAGTCTGTGTTTTGAGAACGTCTTCCTGGTAAAAGAACTTGATTACAACCTGTTTAGTGTATCACAAGTTTGTGACAACAAAAATAAAGTTCTTTTTACTGATACTGAGTGTTTGGTGTTAAGCAAGGATTTTAAGATCCCTGATGAGAAATATATTGAGTATAGAACACCTAGGCATAAAGACATATATAATGTGAATTTAAATGGGATCAAAATGAACAATAATATGTCTTGTTTTTATGCTAAGGCCTTAGTAGATGAGAGTAATTTGTGACACAGGAGACTAGGGCACATAAATTTCAAAAATATAAATAGACTTGTGCGGCTTGGCTTAGTTGATGGTTTGCCTGAGAAGGCCTTCCACAATGACCACTCTTGTGTTGCATGTCTTAAAGGCAAGCAGCACAAGGTCTCATTCAAGTCTAAATAGGTGCATACTAGTTCTAGACCTCTTCATATGCTTCACATGGACCTCTTTGGTCCAACCAATATAGAAAGTTTGAATGGTAAGTCATATTGCTTTGTCATCACAGATGACTTTTCTAGGTTTACTTGGACATTCTTTCTAGCTATGAAGAGTGACACAGCTGATGTTCTTATTGATTTTATCACTCAGATTGAGAAGAGGTCTGGCAATGAGGTTAAAATGCTTAGGAGTGATAATGGTGGAGAATTTAGGAATAAGAAGCTAGATGATTTATGTGTCAGGAAAGGAATTACTAGGCAATTTAGTATTGCTAGAACCCCACAACAAAATGGGGTTGCTGAGAGGAAAAATAGAACCCTAATTGAAGCAGCCAGAACAATGTTGGCTGATGCTCACTTTCCTATAGCCTTTTGGGCTGAGGCTGTTAATACAGCTTGCTATGTGCAAAATAGAGCATTGGTTAACAAAATTCAGAACAAAACACCTTATGAGTTACTTTGGGGTAGAAAACCTAATATTGGTTTTCTCAGACCTTTTGGTTGTCATGTAGTAGTCTTGGATACTAGTGATGCCTTAGGGAAATTTAGTGCAAAAGGTGAGGAGGGTTACTTCATGGGGTATTCAGTCCAGAGAAAGGGTTATAGGGTTTATCTTAAAGAGGACAAACGTATAGTTGAAAGAGATACACATAGAGTTTTTCCACTATCAACTATGGGAAGATTGTTGGGTCAAAAAGTTAATGTGGCAGAAACTCAAAATCGAAGGACATTTACTCAAGCGTTGACAAGAGTAATACAAGAGTTGACAAGAGCAATGTAGGCGTTGACAGAAGTCAACAAAAGTCAACGCTGATAGATTTGATGGAGAATTCTATTTAAGGAATATATTGAGTATATTATTTATGATATACACAATATATAATTTATATAAATAGTATATTTAGATGTTTATTTGATATTATCTCTTGTAGATTCTGTTCCTTACACTATAAAAGGAACAAGGGTCTTAGGTTTTATTAATTCAATTCATTCACAATGTAAACCTAAAGTGTGTGTCGACTAGACGTGGGATTCAATGTATACACGTCTAGTGGTTGTTCGTTATTAATATAATGAGCAATCCATATGTTTTAATTCATGTTATTGTGCCCTAAACACCTTGTTAATGTGTCGTGTTCTAATTCCGCTTTGATTGTATAATCATATGAACATGATGCATTCCTAGTAGCTTAAAAGATCCGGAAACCAAGGTTTCCACACAGATACTAGCTTCTGCTTCAGGTATTCAAAGCTCTTCTCTCGATCTTCAGTCCAGACGAATTTCTCCCCATTCCGCATCAGTTTGGTCAATGGTAGTGCTAGTCAGGAAAAGTTTTCCACGAACCTACGGTAATAACCAGCTAAGCCTAAGAAACTGCGAACTTCCGTTGCTGATGTCGGCCTTGGCCACTTAGTAATGGCCTCAACCTTCGCTGGATCCATGGTGATTCCTTCTGCTGATACAATGTGACCTAAGAATGCCACCTTGTCTAACCAGAACTCACACTTGGAGAATTTAGCATACAGCTGCTTCTGGCGAAGAATCTGTAGTATTGTACGAAGATGGTCTTCGTGTTCCTCCTTGGACTTTGAGAAAATTAGGATGTCATCGATGAAAACAATGACGAATTTGTCCAGAAATTCATGGAAGATTCTGTTCATCAGATCCATGAACACTGCTGGAGCATTTTTCAGGCCAAATGGCATAACTACAAACTCGTAGTGGCCATAACGAGTACGAAAGGCAGTCTTAGCTATATCCTGCTCCTTGACCCGTAGCTGATGATAGCCTGACCTAAGATCAATCTTGGAGAAGTGTTTGGCCCCTTGGAGTTGGTCAAACAGATCATCAATGCGTGGCAGTGGATACCTATTCCGAATGGTAATCTTGTTGAGCTCGCGATAGTCTATGCAAAGACGCATACTGTCGTCCTTCTTCTTAACAAACAAAACCGGTGCGCCCCATGGAGATGCGCTCGGTCGAATGAAACCTCGTTCAAGAAATTCTTGCAGTTGATCCTTCAGCTCCTTCAGCTCTATGGGAGCCATGCGATAAGGAGCCTTGGAGATTGGTTCAGCTCCTGGAATCAGCTCGATACTGAATTCCACTTCTCGTGCAGGTGGTATGCCCGGAAGTTCTGCTGGAAACACGTCTTGGAATTCCGACACTATTGGTTGATCCTGAATCGATGGAGACTTAGCATCCAGGTCGTGAACCGTAGCTAGATAACCCTCGCAGCCATGTGACAGTAGTGCACGTGCTTGCAGGGTGGATATGACTTGTACAGACCGTCCGGGTATGAACCCGTTATGAATGTACTCTGGTGCATTGACATCACCGAAGATAACTCGATATGAATGGCAGTCTATGGTAGCATGATACTTGGATAGCCAATCCATGCCCAAAATCATGTCGAAGTCATTCATGTCCAGCGGAAGTGCGTCGACAGGTCGAACCTTATCATCAAATTCTAGGGGAAGACTCTTGTATACATGGGTGATTAATACAGAGTCCCTCAAAGGCATGGAAATAGTAAGCCTATTTTCTAGTGGCAAGGGAGGCATCCTAATGTTCTTAGCATAAGCAGTAGAAATAACCGAGTGAGTAGCACCCGTATCTAAAAGAACACATGCAGCGCGACCATACATATACAAGATTCTAGTGATGGTACCTGTAGACTTGTTGGCCTGGTCTCGAGATGTCGTGTAGACACGCCCGGCAGTAGGAGGCGGCTTGGTATCAGCATGTCCTGATGTACCCTCCATCTCGCCCTTACGGCAATCCTTCATAATATGGCCAGGAAGACCACATTTGAAGCATGCATCAGTATTACGGCGACATGGTCCTGGGTGCCTACGGTGGCAAGTAGAGCAATGAGGATGAGTGTATCCTCCAACAGGTGCTCTGGCTGGCTAAGGACCTGATAAAACATTTTACATAAGACATGATAGTTGGGTACAAAGGACAAAGCGGATAATCGTAAGATTGAATACTAGTGATAGCTGGACGGCTAGGCTGCGAACCTCTCTGGTTCTGGTCCCTACCGTTTCCATGGTTCCTGGTAGAAGTTTGCTAAAGTGTCAGAATATGAGTTATAACAAATAACATAAGGAATTCCGTAAGTATTAGGACCTGCTATTGTTGGATTGCCCGGCGTTGTTACGGTAATTGTCATTACCGCCACGCCTATCCGTAGCAGAACGATCGTTAGTCTGACCGTTTCCCTTGGGCTGATGAGGCTGCTGCTGAGTAGCCGGCTGAGACCGGTCCCCAGATTTCTGCCTGGAAGATACTGTTAAAGAGATGAATAATTGACATATGGAAAGTATACGGATTGGTCACCGCTTGAATACGAATGTTTACCTCTTGTCGGGTCTTTCAGCTTCCCCGAACATATCCCTCTCCTGCAGCATCTCCAGTCTACGTGCTGCATCTGCTACTTGTGCTACCGTATCCAACGGAGCACCTGATAAGTTATTTGCAATCCTTGGATTAAGAGCCCAACGAAAATGTATTGCTTGTTCTTCAGTGGTGCCCGCAGCTGTTCTCAGGACACCAGTATAGCGAAGGAAACGCTACATGAAGTCATTGCTGTCTTCGTCAGGTCGCTGTCGGAGGCTATAGTATTCCCTCATGAGCCGATTCCTTCCTTCCATGGGAAAGATGTTAGGCGGGGGAGGATAACCGTCGTTATGAAGAAGGGCGTCTTACATCTCTGCATCAGCAGCTGCAAATATTGCCCAGATATTGTTTGCGTTTTCCATCTGACAATATGACATAAAACGTATGATTAAACAGTTCAAAACATAAGATATAAATATATACATAAAAAATTTATACTAAAATTTCACGAGAAAAATTTTATGCAAGAAAATTTTTTGTATGAATGCATGATGCAGTTTTATGAAAACTTTTGTATGCTCGAGAGTGAACGCCTCTGGTCAGTTCACCCAAAACAAAGACATTGCGAGGGGACGCCTATGGGTCGGTCCCAAATCTAAAAGTTTCGATAAAACACATGCGACTAAATAGGGCCAGTCATGTACCAACCATTACTTAGTCAAAAACCCTGCAACAATGACATGTATATGTATGCTTAAAAATGATGAATGCATGAAAACAACTGTCAGTTCTAGGAAGACCGTAGTGACTACCCACTAATCACAGGTCATATTTGAGAGCCTACAGGTCGAAGCCTTGGCTCTGATACCATAATTGTAACACCCTATTTTGGAAATGGAAATATCACAGAAATTGTGGCGTGTCATCAAAGCATACAAGGTAAAATGTCTAAACATTACTTGACCATAAAAGGAAAATACTGGAATCAAACATCGGTAATCCAAAAGTAAAGCTCATCACACACAAACATAGTATAATAAAGGAAAAGGACTAAACAATGTCCAAAGCATAAGCATCATAAAGAAAGGAAATTCATAATGTAAAGAAGGCTAGACAGCTTCCAGTCCATATGCACGTACTCTTAGTGTCTACGAGCGTCCCTGAGTACCTGCCGTTTTGGGAACATAGAAAAGGAAAACGGCTGAGCAATACGCTCAGTGCACGGATGTACAATAAAGCATGAATAGAATAAGCATATAACATAATAACAGCGGAAGAAAACTAAGTCCCGAGTAACCGGGTTAAGTCTTAATAAAACTGGTTTATAGTTTGAAAGTCTTATGTTTATCTTATAAAAACTGTTTGTCATATTTTACCATTAGCCAATATAGGTCATGAAAATCCACCGTGCATGAATAATTGGAGGGGTGACCTCATCATGCAAACTAGAGGGGCTGCCTCTAATTTAATATACTGGTTTTTGGGTAGGAGGGATCAGCTCCTTGTGAAGGATGCAAGGCACACACCACATTCACCATGTAATCTTGAATAAAACATGTAACTAGGATGCACCCATACGCCTCACATGATATATATAAATAAATGGCCAAAAGCTGAAGGGACGCCACGAGCAATCACTCCGCCGTGGTGAAGTCATAACATCAGTGCCTCTAATGTTATGGTTATGGTACCTCCATAACTAGGTGAAACTGGTCATGCATGTATATGGCTATAGGTAATCTTAATTAAACATAAGCAATCAAACTCATAACTTATACTACGGGAAAACAGTTGGCTGCATACGGGGAATCCTAATAAGGAAAGAATATCCATACTGAAAGGACGGGAATCCGTACCTTATGTCCAGTGAACGAGAAAGATGAACTGCGAGAATCCTACTTCCAAATCACTAGTGCTACATAAATACGTACATGAATAAGTATCTGCTTACTAAATACATAGCTGGTTTTATGTCATGTCTTAGCTTATTTTATATGTTCTTACTATGTTTTACTGTTTAAAGCCTTAAACTGTATTAAATCTTATACTCTGTTTAATCTGATTAAGTATTTCTGGTATTTCATGTGTTATTATACTTACTGTGTAATAATAAGTAACTTTCCAAAAATAGCAGGTTTCCTAAAATAGAAAGTTTCCGAAAATAGAAAGTTTCCAAAAATAGAAAGTTACCAAAAATAGAAAGTTTCCAAAAATAGAAAGTTTCCAAAAATAGAAAGTTTCCAAAAATAGAAAGTTTCCAAAAATAGAAAGTTTCCAAAAATAGAAAGTTTCCAAAAATAGATTTACTACTTAAAATAGATAAGTTTCTAAAAATAGAAAGTTTCCATAAATAGATTAACTGCCATAATTAAATAAGTTTCCATAAATAGATTAGCTGCCTTAAATAAATAAGTTTCTAAAAATAGCTGGTTTCCTTAAATAGATTAGTTGCCTTATTTAATTAAGTTTCTAAAAATAGAAAGTTTCCATAACTAGAAATAAGCTGGTTAAATAAGCTAAGTATATAAGCCTAAGTGTTTTCATGATTATTTTCTAAGTCATATGATATATTATATAGTTTAATAATTATTTCATTTAATTTAATTAAACTATAGGTTATAATATTTAATTAAAGTATAACATGTTTTTAATTAAATAAGTTAAATACTTAGGTTAAAATATGTATTATTATATATTAATAATATAACCTAAGTCATGTTAATTAATTAATTATATCCATGGTTTTAAAATAATTAATTAATTATAAGTCTTAATATATTAATACTTAGGTTAAAATAATTTCATGACCATTAATAATTAAATAACCTAAGTCATGTTATTAAATTAATTACATTATTTTATTAATTTAATTTTAACATAAGTTCATAAACATAAAAAAAACCTAACATACACCATGAACCGGATCTAAGCTTAAAAACATGAACCGGACATGAACCGACACCGTACCCCGAACCAACTCGGGGTACCCTGTGTTTCCCCTTGCTGTCATGGGACCCACACGCACCAACCAAGACCATATGGTCTTGGTGGTGGTCGGCTTGGCAAGCCGAGACCCCATTTGGGCTCGGTGAAGCCGGCGGCCAAAGCAAAACACCCCTTAAAACGACCCTTTGATTTAATTAATCACCAAAACATGTTAGATCTATGATTAATTATTATGTTTTTATAAAAACATCACATGTTCATAATTAATAAAAAGATTAAATTAAAAGAAAAGGTTTAAAAAGGTTTTACTGAACTCGTGGATCAAGAGAACGAAGAACAAACACGATCAATCACCAATTCTTCAAGATCAAAGATCAACAAATCACCTTGTATGGTGATTTATGGGTGGCGGCACAAAGAACAAGGAAGAAGAGGGTTTTAGGTTTTTCTTAAAATCTTCTGTAAGTTATTTTTGAGTAGTAAAAATAAACATAACCCCCTTTAGTAAATTTGACAAATGGGCTTGGCCCATTTGCCCTTGTTTGGCCGCGGGTAGGGACCCCACATAGGGTTCCCGTACCTTTTTTCGTGTCTCGTTATTTAGTTACTCGTTTGTGTTTATTTATGTTCGTGTTTTAATTGTTCTCGTTACGTAATTACCGTGATCCATTATATTTAATTACGCTCGTAATAAATATATATACGTAATTAATAATAGTTCATGTTTTAATTACGTTCATGATTTCATGATCGCATGTTCGTGATTAATTATTGTTAAATAATTATTACGTGATCGTGCATATAAAAATACTTATCGTGTTCTAACACGTACGTAATACGTAAACTCCTAACACGTAATCGTAATCATGCTATATTAGGAAAGTTTTAACTAGTACGTACGATCCTAAGGGTACTATGCATGGTAAAAGCATGCGGGTTTTACACATGTGCAATGGATGTACACAACTCTAATCCAAGTATTCACAAATAGCTTGGATGAACAAAACTAGTCCAAGTATTTACAAATACATTGGATTTACACAAGACATAAATAAACAAATGATAAACATGACTAGATCTTTAGGAGAATGTGATCTTTATCAATGCTACATCTTTAATCACATCACAAGTGTGTGAGTGATCTTCTCTTTGGACAAGGTAAAGAAGGATATCAAGAGGATAATCATGAGTAAACATACTTAATACATTAAGTGATCATTTACAAATGACTAGGATTAGATAGGAGAAATAAGGTTGAAGAAGATGTCCAAAAAGGGTTGATGAGAATGCAAATTTGATCCACTATTTATAGGACAAAACATCCAACGGCTATATCTGCCCGTGGTTCCTTATTGGAGCCCGCGGTTCCTTATCGATAAGGAACCGCCGTAGGTGCTAAGGTACCGCCGGCGTAGAGTCCGCTCCTTTTTTTCTTTTAGTGAATTTGAAATATTTGAGGCTATTTAAACCTTCAAGGATATTCTTATGGCATTTGGAATATGCCATATTCAAATTTGTATTTTTATTTTAATAAAACATTTTCTTAAAAATAAAGTTTATTAAAAATCTTTTGTTATGTTTGACAAAAGTGGGTTTTAAGGCTAATCACTTTTATGATCACTAAGCATGATTAAGATATGTTAGTGTATTGATTATTACCTTGATGATTGTGTTTGTTAGATAATTCATTTTATGATTATGTTTGACAATAAATGTCTTTGTAATTTGTCGTGATCAAAAATAAGAAATATTAATTAATACTAACAATGTTTTTAGGCATTGCTTTGCATTAACAATCTCCCCCTTTTTTATTACGACAAACTATAAACTAATTTACGAAAAATAAAAGTTTATTCGAATTATTAACGAGTTTATCACTATCATTTCTCCCGCTTTGTCGAAGCAAAAATGTTAGCACAAGTCTTTGAAGAAGAAAAGAACTGGACTTTTGCTAGTAGCTCCCCCTTGGTGCTTACTCCCCCTTGCTTGGGGCACCAAGTCAATGAGCTAAGGTGATATGCAATACAAAGGTTAGAAGAAAGAAAAGAAACACCAATGTATATATGTGCACTACTTACTAACTAACTTGAGAGGGAGAAGGAAAAGAAATCTCAAATAAGAAGCAAGCATTTGCTAAGTATGTCCAAAGGGTGTGTATTGACAATATCATAGTTCAATTGGTCGAATAAAGGATGAAAAGAAACATCCAAACCAATCAAAGATGATTTAAAATGTCAATGGGTTAAAATTTAGAATTATGGAATCACCCATAATTAATTTTAAGTTTTAACCATGATCAACTCTTTAACTAATGTGTGAAATAGAATTAGAGGGAAAGATAACACACATAACATTCATATTACATAAATATGAAATAACATACAAGATAAATATTCATACACACAATATGAATATTTAAAGAAAAAAAATATGGAAAATAGACCACAAAGCATAAACTACTCTAATAGTGATAATCTTCCAAGATTGCTTAAATTTTATTGACTCAAACAACTAAAGTACAAAAATGTGCCTTAGTTGGAAAAGAAAAGAGACGAAGCATCATTCGAAGTTTTGTTCACGGGAACGAAAACTTTGAGAGGAGGTCGACTGAGGAGGAATTCAAGAATATTTAGCTTGTCATAGATATGAGCAAGTTCAATTTGTTGAAAACGACAACAAGCACACGAGGAACCATGATGCAAAACAAAGTTGTTAGATGGGGGAGGTCCATCAAGATTAGAGGTTGGTGGAGAGGGAGATAATGGATAAGAGATGTTTTCACAATGCCTAGTGAGGTTAGGGAAAGAAGATAGGTCATTGAGTTGAGGAGAGTCGAAAGGTTTAGGTGGTGGTGGAAGAATTTCTTTTTCTCCGGTAATTGGATTTATAGAGTAAGTCTCATTCCAATATTGAATCGAAGAAAAATAGGAATTCTTGGAGGATTTTGGAGAAGAAGAATCATGATGATTCTTGTTCTTTTTGATCCAAATGGGTTTAACCGAGATTTTCGGTTTCTTTGAAAGCTTAGAAGAAGAAGCTTTAGGTTGTGAAGTTTGTGACAAAGAAATGTCAAGGTTAGGAAAGGAAGAATTAGGCATTATGAGGGATGAAGGAAAGAACTCCCAAAAGAGAAGAATTTAAAGAAAATAGACAAGGTAAAGATTTGAAATGAAAATGAAAGGTTTTAGGGAATGTTTAGCCAAATTGGGTAAACAAAGAATCTTAACCAAAACAGTGGTCAAAGAAGAAAGACCAAAAATAAGCCAATAACGGCTTTACTGGGTGTGGTTCTTTAAAATAACCCGCGGTTCCATATCGATATGGATCCGCCTGGAGGCTAAACAACTGCGTCTAGTGGACTACAAAACTTGATTTTCAAAAGTTTTGGAGAAAGATAATACTTTTTCAAAATTTTATAAATCTTGGATTTTTACCTCTTTTAGCACTAGAGTATGCTAGGGTTGCATAAAAGCAACACATTCACAAAGAATTTCTTGAAAAAGGGTGAAAAAATATTTAAATAACATTTTTGTCCAATTTTTAAGTCAAGTTTTTAGAGGTTGTAATAGATTTAGGTTCAATTTTAAATAAATTGAAGTTGTTTAATGTGATCACATAAATTAAAGCACATAAAAACTAAATCTATAAATCATCCACATGAGAAAATCATGAGGGAAAGGAAAGGAAATACAAGAATTAAAAAGACAATTAACTACTACGAAGATAGCTAACAACTATGTCTTGAGTTCATAGTTCTCTTTGGCTTGACCATTTTTTTTTAAAAAACATGTTAATTTGAAAACCATCATTCATCTTCTAGGAGGAGGCATCGAGAACAAGACAAACAAGAAATCGTGCAACCTTCTATGAAGGCCAAGAATCTCCATCCTTAGGTTTTGAATGATGTAGTTATTATAGAGACAACATGGGCAATTTGCACCATGAGCTTCTAAGAACCCAAATAAGTAAGGATCACCAATGAAGTGAGGGATAGGAATGCCCAAAATAGGAGCATTAGTGTTAGAGGGTGGAGGAGGTGGTGGAGGCATAGTGTCCAAGGGTGAGATGGGAGAGTTTGGTGGATTGAAGGGAGAGGTGACCAAAGGCTCAAGTATAAAGGGGATACTTTGTAGAGGTTGAGGTTGAGAAATCCCATCCAAAGGAGGACTAGGGATAAAAGGTGAAGAAAGCTCATTCATTCTTGATTGGAATGAAGATGAGGTAGAACCATAAGAATGGTTAGTACCATTGGTTGAGTTTGTCTTGCATGGAGCAATGGGTGGTGAAGGTGAAGATGAAATGAGAATGGGAGAGATCTCATTTTTGGGAGTGTGAAAAGATGAAGAACTAATGTTAGGTATCTTGATCTTAATTTTGATGAAGAAGTTTTGGAAGAAGTGGATGTTCTAGTGGACACCATGGTTGTGTGTTAAGGTTTAGAGAAGAGTTGAAGGGATGAAGAACACAATCAACATGAGAGGGTTTAAGAAGAGAATGGAATGATCCAAACTAGTAATGGGTTAAAATCATTTTAGGTGAATAATGAAATTAGGTACCCTAGTTTAGGAAAGTGCATGTTTTTTAAAATTTTTATCAAAGTTTTACACAGATTAAGGAAAACAGTGTAAAGCAAAGATTATGTCAAAACAGGAACAGGCGGTTCCTTACGTAGGTTCGCGGTTCTTTATCGCTAAGGAACCGCGGGTTCGATTTGGATCCGCGACCAGTGGTGACAAAAAAGTGCACTTCCTTAAACTTTGGTCAGCCCAGATTTCACACAGGTAAATAACAAGCCAAAGTTAACTATAAGTCAAAATCTAGGAAGCTAACAAACACATAATATGCACAAATCTATGTAAATCGAAAGAATGATTACACGGTTAATTAAGGATTAAAATAGTTAGCAATCCAAACAAGTAGTAATAGTTAATACACAAAAAGTAAAAGAGTTTAACACCACAAAACATGTCCAACAACATGTTCATCATGAATCACATCCAAGTCATCATCTCTTTTTCTTGCCGAGTCCTTTGATCAATTTTCCCAAGTACTTGAATCCACCTCTTGACTCAACTCGATGATCATGTAACTCACCTTGGGTTTTAAGATTTGACCGATATACATCCTCAAGACTAAGGTTCTCCGGAATGTCACTAGAAGAATGGTGAGGAGGAGGAGATAGGTCTTCTAACCCGTCCAAAAATGAGTTAGTAGAGGGGTGGGAGTTACTCGAAGAGCCGAAATGAGTACTTGTACCTATGTAATCACCATCACTTGTTGGCATAGAAGTGTCCTCATCATCGGACTGTTGTTGGTCGGCTTTTCTTGAATCTCTATCACTTCTAGGCTTTCTTTCATATACCTCTTGAATAGGCAACATTACCCGTTGAACTGGTTGAAAGCGAGAAAAATTAAGATTAGGAAAGTCACGAACAACCCTTTTTAAGAGGCGATTAAGGAGCATGGCATAAGAGAGGTTTGTTTTAGGCTTGGAGATAGCATAATTGATCCGTCGAGCGATAAAATATGCTAAATTGTACTTGGTTTCGGTAAAGATGCAAAAGATCATATGCACCAAGCATGCCGGAACATGATTCCCTATTACCACCAAGACAAAAGACATTTTCCCTAAGAATGTTAGACCAATGGACCAAATCATCATTAAGGTCGCTTAAGAGAACTGTAGAAATGTAAATCTATGCTTATGTTTTTGGAGAGAGAAAGAGATACAGAGATGGTGGATTACACACACACTTAGAGAGAGAAAACCAATGTTTACTATGTGAAAAACGAATAACCAAACACCCTATCCATCTAAGGAGATGGTTTATATACCCAAGCCTTGTAATGGGCTTGGGTTTACACGTTTGGGTCGGCCTACACATGTTGTAGGCTAGGCTTGTCTTGGTTTGTTTAGTAAAGTGAAAGTAACTAAACTACGAGCTATTACATGGACTATCGTTGGAGTGACCGATCCTTCTTAATACGTAAAACGTATTTCCAACAATCTCCCCCTAAGGGAGGTCACTCCAAACAAGGGCGTTACCCGAGTTACAATAATAAGATAAACCTAGCATACTATGCTTGTCTTGAGCTCGTAGTCTTCGTCTTTCTTTTCCTTTTTCTTTTCTAGTGAACATGCTGATGTGATCTTTGATATCAGTCTTGAGCATTAATCTCTTGCCTTGATCTCGTGCATCCATCACTTGTGATCTTTGCCTCTTTGTGACCTCACGTCCCACATACTCATACCTTTGTAATTCTTGAAAGCTTCAGAGTTCGATACAGCGGAAGACTTAACTTTTAGGCTTTCTTGAATTAGATGAGGTATTAAGCGCATAAAGTATAAGCATGCGGGGACGACTTCTTCTCGGATTCCGCAACGCCACCGTCTTCAAATGCCGCAACATAAGTGGACACGAACAAAATGGCTTTGAACATTTCATTCTAAATCGGTAGCATTTTACCTTCGGTCGGTGAAGACCGTTGGACGATATTAGATATCGTACCCATGACGGATAGTTTCAATTAAGTAACTTCCTGACAGGATTTCGCGGGTAAACCCGTTCTCTTTATTCGACCGTCCAAAGCTGACTGCGAACATAAAGAGTGAATCATTTGGATAATAATATCCGCATGATTTGAAGCCGTCAATTCATGTTCCTGGAACAAGTGAAATTCAATTAAGAACCACACCATCGTTGTTTTCCAGTTGTCACGAGCTTGATTCGTATCGAATCTTGCAAGTTAGCTACCAAGTGCTGTTTGAGGTTAACACTAGAAGGATTTCCACTCATCACTGTGAACACTAAGGTATCACTCTGAGTGTTCTGGCAAGATCACTAAGATATTGCGTAGAGGCCTGGAACGTGTTTAAATTCATTTAAGAATTAAACCACTGTTGCTTTCCAGTTATCACAAGCTTGATTCATAAAAAATCGCACAAGTCACCTACCATGAGCTTTTTGATATTCGCTCAAGAAGGATTTCCATTTTCATTGTAAATACTTTCGTATTACTCGGATGTTCAAGCAAGATCATGAAGATTTTGCGTAGGACTCTTAAAATCTTTCTTACTTTTCACTGTGTGTGAAGAAGCAAGGAATTATGAAAGTGTGTCCTAATGAGATATTTGATGATCTCAAATGGCTCTAGACTCGATCGTGCACTTTGGATTTTAGTGATCGGAGGCCGGAGAGGAGTGCCACCATTTCGATACCAATTTATTCAGAGTGAATAAATCGATAGATAACGTGTTGTTTCCGTGTGATTAAAACAAATACCTTTTAAGAGATATCTGAGTTAGCTGGGATGGGTTGTGCATTACATCACTGGGTCCATGATGTCTATCTTCAATATCGAGAATCATTAAAATGATCTCAATAGCATATGTATTGACCCGGTTTCTGCCTAAGGTTGTAAGGAGGGCTTCTTTCTTTACACCCTTTATCTTTACAATTCTTTTTCATTCTTCAACCCCTTCAATGCTTACCAATACGTCATAACTAGCACCTTGTTGTGATTGTTCCAGTGCTAACTTAAGTACTTTGTCGGCATTCAGCTACGTTCACTGTCTTTCTCCATCTTTCCTAAGGACTACTATTTCTAGCTATGGAATGTCCTTGGGAAGATTCCTCCGGTTCTGGAAGAATCATAGGACTTAACCTATCCTACCATCCTTATGTCACCACAATCTTCATCGTCGTGAAATAAATGGGTTTTGGGTAAGTATAAATCACCATGAGATCCATTTTTGATATGCAAATCCATTTTGCTCCCCCTTAACATATGCCACGATATTCGAAAACATTTCGCACATGTCGGGATGAGCCAGCACATTAAGTCAATCCGTTTGTGATAATATCCCATATTAAATCACATTTTCTCCCCCATATTAAAAATATTAACCCAATCGATTTTTTTAATATCAATTGATTTAATGAAGTTTTAACAAAGGTTTTGGGAAGAAAAATGCAAGTCCATTTTATCTTCATGATATCAAACGTATGAGATATGATACCGATTTGTAACATGATCACATATTCACCATATTAGAAAAAAATTGACAAGGTTGGACCTGATTGATGAGAACATCATATGATAAGATCAAATGGTTCTTGTCAGCATATGTTGGTCGCCTCGTCATGTCTGAAGTCATCTCTTGACACCACATGTACGATTGGTATTGTTGTCTTGACACCAGTTAGTGAGCTTGGCACGTTCGGCATCGAAGATTCTGAATGCTTGACAATTGCTCCCCCTCAATTGTTGACCCGTGTTCTATTGAAAGAGCTGTAGTCGTCGGTTGAGTAGTCGCATCGTCGAGTATATAGATACCAAGTGTAGATTGCTATGGTCGTAGAGATGATAACTTCATAAAAACAAGACTTCTCTTGTTTTAACAAATAAATGCACTGAAACATACATAGATTTGTATGAGACCAAGTTATAAAGTAAACTTGATCCCTTACAAGGTTTTAAAGTAAACCTTGCCCGAGAAAATGAATTCCCGTTGTGAGCCAAAGCTTTCATAAGAAATACTTGACTTTAATGTGAAAACCGGTTGCAGTCTGAAATAACTACAAGCCATTTTGGCATGTTTTATGAAATATTTACAACTTTTGTACGAACTCTATTTATGGCGCCGTGTCAATATTAATCAACATTTCTAAGGCCATAAATATTATCGTACCAAAAGACATGCCTTTGAAAAATAAAGTAAAAATATTTTTAGATTTTTATGAATTTTTCAATTTTTATGGTTTTTATATGGTTTTATATTTTTGTATTTTGCTTTTGTGGATAAAAATATAAACAATATATACAAATGATCACCAAGGATACGGAGAATAGTTTTACCACCACTATTCTTTCGCTTCATCTGCCAGTTCCTTTAGAGTCTCAGGCGAGAAAGTTCTCATTCCTAGCTTGTCGGCCAAAAATTCAGTTCGAGCGCGATCTAAAGCCTTCGTGAAAATATCCGCCAATTGATACTCAAATCGGACAAAGTAAAGCTCTATTACTCCATTTTCCACTTGCTCCTTGATGAAGTGGTAGCGAATGTCAATATGCTTCGACCGGGAGAATTGAACATTGTTGCAGCATAAGGCAATTACACTCTTGTTGTCACAGTACATCGGAATTTTGTTGAAACCTATACCATAGTCGGTTAATTGCGATCTCATCCAAAGAATTTGAGCACAACAACCGGACATAGCTATGTATTCTGCTTCCGTACTTGAAATTGCAGCGCTTTTCTGCCTTTTCGATGCCCAACTGATTAATCGATCTCCTAGTAGTTGCAATGTTCCACTCGTGCTACGCCTTGTATCTTGACAACCCGCGTGATCCGCATGTACATATGCCATTAGTGCAATAGAAGAGTCCTTCGAATACCAAAGTCCCTGATTAATGGTTCCTTTAAGATATCGAAAGATCCGTTTAACAGTGGCTAAGTGTAACTCAGTAGGCCTAGTTTGATACCGAGCACACATACATATAGCAAATTGAAGATCAGGTCGACTAGCTGTGATATACAGAAGAGTACCAATCATTCCACGATAAAGTGTCGGATCAACGGCAACTCCATGTGGATCTGCATCAAGCTTATATTTTTCCACCATTGGAGTATCCATAGGGTCGCAAGATTCCATCTTATATTTCTTTAGCGATTTAAGGGCATACTTGGATTGATTGATAAAGATGCCTCTGGGACTCTGAGATATCTGAAAGACCTAAGAAGAATGATACCTTACCCATCATTGACATTTTAAACTTGGAATACATGAGTGTCCCAAACTCATCCGATAAGGTTTGGGTCGAGGATGCAAATATAATATCATCAACATATATTTGTACCATAATCATATCTTTACCTCGTTTCTGAATGAACAGCGTGGGATCCACCTTACATTTATCGAAGCCTTGCGTAATGAGGAATTGTGACAATAGATCATACCATGCTTGAGGAGCTTGCTTCAACCCATAGAGAGCCTTCTTAAGCTTGTACACATGATTAGGATAATTAGGATTCACAAAACCATCTGGTTGTTGAACATAGACCTCTTCCTTGATTTCACCATTAAGAAATGTCGTCTTTACATCCATCTGATAGACGATCATATTCATGTGGGCTGCATAAGCGAGGAATAGTCTAATAGCTTCCAAACGGGCAAAAGGTGCAAAGGAATCCATAAAGTCGACGCCCAATAATTGCTTGTATCCACGAGCTACTAGTCGAGCTTTGTTCTTCAATATTCCGCCTAACTCATTGAGTTTCACCTTGTAAACCCATTTCAAAGTGAGTAACTGCACTTGATACGGGCATGGGACAAGTTCCCAAACTTCAAGACGTATGAATTCGTTAAGTTCTTCTTGCATAGCTTCTATCCAACAAGATTGAGTAAAAGCTTGCTGCCATGTCTTAGGTTCAACTTCAGTGAGAAAAGCATCAAAATGACAAAACATTGCATTTTCTTGTAACTGACTTCGTGTGGATACCGGACGATTAGGGTCACCAATAATAGGATCTATAGGATGATCTTTGTCCACTTGCTGTCATGTTCACGAATCCGTGGATTGGAGTAAACTGTAGAAGGGGCTTCCTCTGAGGTGGACGACCCGACTTGATTAGGGTCGGGAATAGGTACACCAAAGAATGGAAGTTCACGCATTTGAGCGAATTCCAAATCGTGATCATCATCATCCTCTTCATCATCAATAGGCATGACATGGGTAGTTGAAACAGGTGTTGGTTGTGAATTACTTGTTGATGGTATATCTTGACCAATTGTAGGTGCAGACAGATCTGATTATGCAACGGTTGATGGAGCGACAACTTCGGTTACCGGAGCTATTACCTCAGGTTCTGGAGCAACAATATTTGGAGGAGTAAAGAATTCATCAAAGAGCGGTTGAAACAACATATCCCATTCCTTCCTAGTAGGTGGTATAAATGATGATGAAGTAGGGTTGTTTGGGACAAGACCAGAACTAATGTTACTGGGTCCCATTTCATGAAGTGCGGGTTCAGAGCTGCTTTGCTCAGAAGCCATTGCTGTCAGCTCATCAAAATCAACATTCATAGTTTCAAGGATCTTGCGAGAGTTACGGTTGTAGATTCGGTATGCCTTCTTTGCGGGTGCGTAACCAATGAAAATACCAATATCAGCCTTTGGTTGAAGTTTTCCCAAATTGTCACCATCATTATTTGGATAGCATAGAGAACCAAATACATGAAGATATGATAAATCTGGTACTTTTCCATGGAGAAGCTCATAAGGTGTTTTACCATGGCGTTTACGAATTAATGACCGGTTTTGGGTGTACACTGCGGTAGATACTGCTTCTGCCCATAAAAACAATGGAGCCTTTGCGTAAATTAACATCGTTCGAGCAGCTTCCATAAGTGTGTGATTTCGCCTTTCAACGACACCGTTTTGTTGTGGAGTGCGAGCAACGGATGTTTCATGAGAAATACCAACTTCTTCATAATAATCACGCAAAATTTGATTCACAAATTCTGTTCCATTGTCTGTACGAATGCGTCGGACAGTAGTGTTGAGACGCACTTGAATCATCTTGAGAAATCCGATGATGAATTTAGGTGCCTCATTTTTTGCTTTAAGAAATTTCACCCATGTAAACCGAGAGTAATCATCGACAATGACGAGGATGTACTTTTTGCCACTAAGACTTTTAACACGCATTGGCCCACAAAGATCCATATGCAAAAGATAAAGTTTCTCTTGGTTGGTGTCTTCCGTCTTGGGTTTGTATGATTTCTTAGTGCTTTTCCCCATTGTACACGCGGAACACAAATGATCCTTGTGAAATGATAGTTTAGGAAGACCACGAACAAGTTCATTTTTCGCCAAGTGATTAATAGCGTCAAAGTTAAGATGAGATAACCGTCGGTGCCATAACCATGACTTAGTCTTCGATGCATTGGAGAGAAGACATACGGGAGAAGCAGCCATCATGTCTTGTAGAGACAAAGTGTACAAATTATTCCCTCGAGTACCTTTCAATAAATCAACCCCTTCCAAATTACGAATGAAGTAGGTATGCTCTCGAAAAGCAACTTCTAGGTTTGCATCACAAAATTGTCCCACAGAAAATAAGTTGTGACCAAGACCTTCCACGTAATACACTCTAGAAATTATAACATTCCCAATATGATATTCACCATAACCCATTATCTTTGCAATATGATCATTTCCAAATCTAACCGTACCAAGAAACTTGCTGACGAAATTTCTGAGCTGAGAGCGATCTCCGGTCATATGCTTGGAGAAACCAGAGTCCAAATACCAGAGAACAATTTGGACCACCTGTTTTCAATAACAACAGTAGACAATGCATTGGAAACTATTGGTTCCTGAGTGTTAGCAGATACAGATATAAGATTATCAGAATTGCTAACATGTTTGTGACCCTTAGATTTCCTGCGTTTTCTAATGTGAGTTTTAGCACTAACAGGTTTTACAGTTCCAACTTTCTTAAGTTTTGGATTATCCGCGGGCACTACAGTGGGAGTAGACCTATTTAAAGGGCACTTGGTTCCTACAGTAGTGTCAGTGTGCCTAGTTAAAGGACACGCTTGTGTTTTGGTAGCCTTGGTACTCCTAGTTAAAGGGCACGCTTTCTTCGCTTTAGTGGGAGTGATCCTAGTCAAAGGGCGCGTATTTCCTACTATAGTGAAAGTTCTACCAGTGGGACGCCACATCCAACCAACTTGGGTTAACACTTTCCCAGTCGGTTTCCATTCTAGTCCATTTTTCCGGGCATACATCTCATTCACATGGTCAATAAGGCAAGAATCATGACGACTAGAAAACATACATTCATTGCATTTCCAACATTTCAAATTAGAATTCACAGTAGGCTTAGAATGCTGCACAACCGCAGAGCCTTTAGGTTTAGCTACATGATTCTTTTTATTCAAAACAGAAATAACATTCCTAGGATGGGCTTCTACTTTCTTCTTCACTTGACTACTAGGTGGGGGCAAGATCCTATCATTCTTCTTGTTTCTCTTAAGCTTAGATCTTTGAGCCTTAGTAGTGGTGCTTACTCCTGTAGAAGGCAACACGAGAATATTAGAAGCTGGTTTTGATTCCGCCTTATCTTTAGTGACAAAAGTTTGAGGTGGTTTAGTCCTAGGGCCCTTGTTAAGTGGTGTGACGGCTATAAGGTTCCTTTTGATTGCACTAGAGGACGATGCTGAGACAGTGGCTGCGTTATCCACAACATTCTTACCTTTTAGAGTACGAAGTGTTTCCTTTAACTCAGCCAAGACCAGATTCTTATCACAAATTTGTTCCCTCAAATCAGATATTTCCATCGACTTTCAATTCAATTGTTCAATCAATGATTGATTATGTGCAGTGGTATCAACACATGCGGGCTTTACTGAATCGAAGAGTCGTGTATTTTTCTGTTTTAAGTTATCAACTTTGGACAAAATCTTGGAAACTCGATTATCTAGATCAAGTCTAAAATTCTCAGCGGCCTCAAGTACGTTCACACAGTTAAGCTCCTTAGATTTCTCTATTTCTATCGGCAAAGAGTTAGCAACCTTGTTACTTGACTGACGCTGTTTTGATTGTAAATTCAATTGAAAATTCTTTTCAAAGTTTGCATCATCGATATTAACACCTTCGAATGACGTTTCAAAGATTTCTTGAATAAATTGTTGCTTGCATTCAAGCGAAATACAATGTGTTTGAATCTCATCAAAGCGTTTTGAAAGCGATGAATATGAATCTTGAAGCTTTAAAAATTCAGCGTCAGATTCGTGACAAGTACTATCTACCATAGTATCCGCAGATTCAACATTATGCACAATAGAATCATTATCAACACTTTTATTCACATAGACAGAAACTATATCATGAGACATCACTTGCTTCAGAAGCAGATCATTTTGGCGGGAAACCCGTTCTATTTCGAGTAAACTGTTTTCATAAGCATCTTCCATTTCATTGAAAACACGTCTAACTTCTTCTATTTCCAAAAGCAAATCTTGATCAAGATTACTAAGACAAGCATTAACATTGTCTACAAACGGAAAAATTTCGTTTCGGAACGCAGCTCTAGTGTGCTCAAAATTCCATTCACCTTCCGTGATGGCCGAAGCCGTCGTACGTTCCAAACTGACCTTGTCAAAGTCGGCTAAGTGTTGGTGTACCGCATTTAAATTAACGGACGCCTTACTTACCGGTGGAATTAACTTTGTTAAATCCGTTCTGACAAGTGTAGGAGACGTACTAGAAAGGTTTTCATTTGACAAACTTTGGGGCACAAGAACTGTCAATTCTGCTAATTCCTTTTGTAAGCGAATGCGTGTCTTTTTCGAAAATTGATCTTTGTTATGTTGATCATAATCAATTGTATGGAATTTTGAAAGCATTTTAGAATGAGTTTCATCCGCAAGTGATTGTGTCTCCTCAGTACTACGAACAAAAGGTGCTTCTTTCGATTTGCCAATTATGGTCATATCATAAAGACCGGGAATATGTTCTTGAGCTTGTTTTGCATAACCTGGATTAGGTGGTAAATCTTGAAGACGCTTAAGTTCGAGTTCTTTAAATGATTTAGTTAAAAGATGAACCTTTTTTATGGAAGCGTATTGTTTTAAAAGCAGTTGTTCTTTAAATTTAAGAAGTTTGGTAGCTTTAATTTCCGATTCAACCTTTTTAGACTCGAGAGTTTCGAAATCCATTTTAAGTTTCTGAAAATCATTGACAACCGACTCTTTTGCTTTTAATTCATTGGAAAGATTAGCTTTTAATGATTCTATTTCTTTCAAGTGTTCAATCTTTTCAAAACGAAATTGGTCAAATTCAGAACATGTTATTTTCTCTGCTTGAGGGACCATTTCAAAAGTTTTGACCTTTTCTTTATGCAACGCAAGCTCAGCATTTAGGGTGGAATTCGTATCTACGGATTGTCTGAGTGCCATATGCATTTGATCAATAATATGTTTAGGCACCATGACCAAATCATGTTGAGCATAAGATTCCATACCCGTCGTAGCATTTGGTTAAGGTTCACTCAAATGTGTAGGTTTGGGTACCACATCATTTGAATTACTAGTTCCCGAATGCTGTTCGAGGTTGTCATTTTCATGCCCAACTTGATGTTGGTTATCATCAATATTATTAGATGTGGTTGGTACCTCACTGATGACATCAGAACCGTAGTGAGAGAGATTAGCAACGAGAGCAGCTTGGGCAGAGTGAATGTCATCACAATCCGAATCATATGCGTCAAGATCATCTGCTTGATAAGCTGCATTAGAAGTGGAAACGACTGCAATGCCTTCAGTATTTGCGGCCCCTGGGTCTGCAAGAAATGCCAACTCCTCTGAATCCAAAATCTTCCCCTTAGACTGAGCATCAACCAAATACATCTTCTCACGAAACCATGCATCATCCCTCCTCCTTTTCGGCTGAGTGCATTCCCTAGCCATATGACCTTGTCCTCGGCAATTGTAGCAAGTCACAACCTTCTTAGGACCAATTGGACTCCCATTTCCACTAGCTTGAGAATTCACAGCTTGATTGTTCCCAGTCCTTGTAGGAGGTCCATATGAATTTTGCCTTCCCTGAATAGGTTGCACCATCACTTGACCATCTTAAACAGTGGCTTGTTGTCAAGGATTTGATGAGGTGCGGAGCTGATTGTTTGTTGGTGGAAATCCTCTAGTTGCAACAAGTTTCGACAAGTAGGCAGTGAGATGGTTTAGTACATCAGCTGGCGTATCATTTGGAGTAAAGACTGGTGCTTGGATTGGTGGAAGTTCATTAGAGTAGAAGGCTTGTGCTGGTTGTGCTTCAATAGGAAAGTATCCTTACTGAGGGGTATAGCCCATTGGAGAAGTGTTGGCTTGTGATGGTGATGTCAGATATGTTGGTTGCTGTGGAAAAGATTGTTGATGAACACTTTGTTGAAATGCTTGTTGTGGCATCATTAGTGGTGGATAAGATGGTTGCTGTGGTTGCTGATAGTTGTGTGGTGGTGTCTGCTGCAAGTATGATGGTTGTTGGTAAGTATAAGCCATGTTTTGTTGAGAAGCATACATTACAAGTGGATCATGAACTTGAGGTGTAGACAACCGAGCCTTGATCACATGGCATTCGTGTCGTTGAAGAAAAGCTTGAAGTTGATCCACATTGGTGTTATGCAAGTCCTTAGCCAATTTAACATCCGTCACGTATTTTTTCCATTCTGGAGGAAGAGTGTTCAAATACTTGGTGTTCAATTGAAAGGTAGGGATTGCCATGCCATAGATATTAAGCCCATTCAACAATAGGGTAAATCGCAGATAGTAATCATTGAGAGTCTCCCCTGGCACATAGGCAAACTTATCAAAAGTATCATAAAGCTTACACTATCGTTCTTGTTTAGTTAACGAGGTGCCTTGCATTAGAACCCAAATTCTATCCCATAACTCTTTGGAAACTTTATGTTTGCTGACGAGTTTGTAAACATCTGGAGGAAGGTCTTGGAGAATGATGTTTGTAGCATACTTATCACATTTGTCTTGAATCTTCATATCTCCAGTCAACTCACCCGTTGTGCGAGGACGAGTAGTCGTACCTTCCGTCACTGTACCATAATCTAATGGTCCATTGAGCACCGATGCCCAAATGAGATGTCCATTCTCTTTGTTCAACATGTAAAGTTCCATTCGGGAAGTCCAATCCTCGTACATAGACTTCTCCAACATTGGTGGGCGATTATCCGTACCCGAGAGGATGGACTTATCCGTAAGAGATTTGTACTCCATTTCAATAAGTTAAGATTTACAAAGTTGATCGAACAATGAAATAAGGTTAAGTATTTTTGTGTTGTTGTGAGTTAAAATCAAGAAACAATGTTAAAATCCCCTAAAATATGTTCTCGATAAACCAAAAATTCCAAGTCAAAATTACACACGGGTCGAAATTTTTAAGGAATAATTTTTGGATTGTCGGAATGTCTAGATCGGAATGCCAGATCGGAATGTCACACTATCTGAATGTCCAGATCGGAATTTCAGATCGGAATGTCAGATCGGAATGTCCAGATCGTAATATAACCCTGTCGAAATGTTGTTGGTATCGAAATGCCTAGATCGCAATGCAAAGCTGTCGAAATGATTCAGATCGGAAAGTCCTATCGGAATGTTCAGATCGCAAAGCAAAGCTGTTGAAATGTTTAGATCACAAAGTCCTATCGGAATGCTCAGATCGCAAAGTGCTGTCGGAATGATTCAGATCAGAATATAGCTGATAAAATTTAGGCAGAGTAACAACTTAAAACTTCCTTATAACCGTCGGAATCCCAGATCGCAAAGAACGATCGGAATGTCCAGATCGGAATAAGTATCAAAACCCAAGTATCGCAATGTGGAACCAGTCACTTTCCGATGGTGATGGTTATTGCGATGGAGACCCCTTTGCACTTGTACTTTCCGATGGTGATGGTTGCTTGAAATTCGGAATGAAGAAACAAGAACTTTTTGAACTTTTGATCCAAAAAAAGATTGTGTTTTAACCAAAACCAAGATACCAAAAACACTATAACACGAATCACTACGTTATATTACTTGAAATCACGATCAAAAACAAAAAAAAATTTGATGATTCGGCAAGAAACACTCAACAACCTACGAAATGTTTATAAAAACATACGCAACACTAAAACAAACCTATATTTCATCCCAAGCTCTTGATACCATTTGTAGAAATGTAAATCTATGCTTATGTTTTTAGAGAGAGAAAGAGATAGAGAGATGGTGGATTACACACACACTTAGAGAGAGAAAACCAATGTTTACTATGTGAAAAATGAATAACCACACACCCTCTCCATCTAAGGAGAGGGTTTATATACCCAAGCCTTGTAATGGGCTTGGGTTTACACGTTTGGGCCGGCCTACACATGTTGTAGGCTAGGCTTGTCTTGGTTTGTTTAGTAAAGTGAAAGTAACTAAACTACGAGCTATTACATGGACTATCGTTGGAGTGACCGATCCTTCTTAATACGTAAAACGTATTTCCGACAAGAACCTCATGACGTTTCACCTAACGTCTTTTAGAATGAAGGCTTCTTACAACGGTTCTATTAGGCACTTTGGAGATGATGTTAAGGATGAAGTCAAGGTCAACTTCCAAATGGTCATTTGGAGGACAATCGTTGGATTCAAGGAGAGCTTCAAGATTCCATTTATCCGTGAATCGACAAGTGCCCTCAAATGGCACACCAAGAATTTGACCAAAGGCCTCGAGAGAGTATTGAATGAGTTGACCATTCAAGATGAACCTAAAAAATATTCTATCATTTTCCTTAATGAGAGAGTAAGTGCTAAAGAACTCCAAGATGAATTGGGGGTAAATGTCTTCTTCTATGTATAACAAACAATCGAACCCAATTTGTTCAAACATAGATTTTATGTAAGCATAATTCCTAATGTCCTCTTGGACAACTCTACCCTCGTGGAAACAACGGGTTTGAAGGGAACGATATGTGTTGGCAATTTGAGGTGAGTGACAAAAGTCGGCAAGGTTAGGCATATATTGTCTAGTGTCTCGGCGATCTTTTTTATATCTTGAAGGCATGATTAGTACCTAAATACAACTAACAAAGATATTTCTCCAATCACTCGTATGAAAAATAAAAAAAACAAAATTTCACAAGATGAGAATGTGTTTCATCAATAGCTTGACAAACAAAGGATTAATCCTTGTCATTCTCATGTTCACAATGTACCCATTTCATCATTGATCAAAACATATGAATTATGTAAGATCAACAATGAACTAGAACATTGGTTTTTCAAAAGAAGGTTTTTAGGTAAGCATTTAACAATGCCATTACCAACTTGCTCATGGGTTCATATCAATTCCATCAATCAACCAAACTATTTAGTCAAAGTTCGGATTTGTTCTACAAATGGGTTTTAATGAAATCTCAATAAATATGAACCTAAGGAATCATAGTAACAATACTATGTCAACTCTTATTCCTAATAAGGTTCTAATTCAATGTCAATTTTAAAAAGCCCCAATTATGAATGTATGAACCCTAGAACGAATTAGATGAAATTGAAAGAAATAACTTACAATTAATTGATCTTGGATGATGGATGAGTGAAACCCACGAACTTGAATCAATTAATTTGAGTAATTGAAGTTTTTTTTGAAGCTTCAACAATGGTGGAAAAAAAAAGAAAAACCGTCGACTGTATGTGAAGGAGAGATAAGGACTTGTTTGAAAAAGATATTTTAATAAAACTGGCGCTCTGACAAAAGCCACTGCCCGCGGTTCCTTATCGATAAGGAACCGCGCCTCTGAGCCGCCAGAGATAAAGAACCGCCTACAGAGGCAGGTTTTTATCAAAGAAAGACAATGAATTTTTGAAAACCAAAATTTTTAAAATACTTAAAAATATATCTTAAACCTTTTAGGATATCATTGGACCACCACAACACTAGGTAATAATGCCTTGTTGAAGGATTACGAGTTGAATCGAGATAGGAAAAGACCGAAACGAACAAACGACTACTCGTAGCAAAAAGGCAAAGGGAGAGGAGTCAAGAGAAGTGAATCAAGATCGAGAAAATTTCTCAAGAGACAAATTATATTCTTCAAATTGAGGACGTGAAGAGCTTGTGTCATATATAGTGGTTTAAGACGTGTCTTTCCGGCGAAAGTCTAAACGGCTTTGGTAATGAATTAAACCAAGCAATTTTGATGCATAGAATAAGATAATTTTTAAGAGTAGTCTTATTCTATTTTAAAGCATGAGCAAAGTATAGATTCACTTTCTCTCCCACATGATCGGATAATTATTGCTAGAATTAACAATAACAATATCCTTGGAATATTTCAATTTCGAATGTGTAAAATCCACCTACAACTTAATGAAGTAGTTTGGTATCTCAAGGGATTCACTAATCATCCTAGAGATGAGCTTAATTGCACAAGTTACATATGATATAGGGCCTACTAACCGTAAGGGTGCAAATCATGGAAATCATGCTTGATACTTTAAGCTTCTACTAACTCACCCTACATCTCCATAGTGAGTCAAGTATCCAAGCAATGAAGGTTTGAGAGGGAAAAAGAAAATAATCACAAACCAGAAATAAATGTCAAGGCAAAGATGCCAAGAGCAAGCCTATAGTCAATTAATGATCAAAATAATGATCAATAGGGCGTGTGGAAGTAATATGGCCCCTTGGTCAGCTTAGACTACGGGTGACAGTTGGTGACGATGAACACTCAACCACGGTATGGATGAACTTCCTGGTAATACGTTCCCCGTCACCGTACAACGACGTCATTAGACGGCCAGTGATCCTAGCAATGAGAGTCGTGCCCTATACGACCTACAACATGATAAAATTCCCAGTGGAGGGAGGAGTCGTCAAAATTTTTCGCACGGTAATGCCGCACTCAGAATGCAATACAATCGCAGAACCTCCAAGAGTGACTGCATAGGCGAAAGTATCATGACCACTAAACCTGAAGGTGGCAATCCATCTCGATTTCCCATAGCAAAAATTTATGATTGGGGGAACATCGTCTGACCAAGGGATGGTAGACATGTGCAAACTCTTGAAAAACAGCTTAGACATTTTTGCATGGGTACCAAAGGATATGACGGGGGTTTCGCGCTCAATTGCGGAGCATAAGTTACAAATCCAGGAAGGATGCCCCCCCCCCCCCCGGTTAGGCAAAAGAAACGCGGGCAAGCCCTAAATTGCAGCCACGCAATACAAGAAGAGGCGTCGAGATCATGCGAGAAATTTACTACCACGATTGGCTCTCAAACCCAGTCATGGTCAAGAAACACGACGGTAGTTGGCGTATGTCTGTAGACTTCACGGACCTCAACAAAGCTTGTCCTCAAGACTGCTATCCACTACCGGAGATAGATTGGAAGATCGAATCTTTGTGTGGCTATCACTTTAAGTGCTTCCTGGACGTAAAAAAGGATATCACCATATCCAAATGGTGGAGCATGATGAGGAGAAGACAACATTCCATACCAGTCAGGGAGTTTACTGCTACACCAAGATGCCTTTTGTACTAAAGAATGCCGGAGCCACCTAACAGCGGCTAGTGGACAAAGCATTCGATAGTCAAATTAAGCGGAATTTGGAAGTTTACATGGGTGACTTGGTCATAAAGAGTCATACAGAAGGAGAACTCGTCAGAGACAATGAAGAAACCTTCACCACATTTCGAAAGATCAATATGAAGCTAAATCCCAAAAATTGCACCTTTAAAGCGACGGAAGGCATGTGATTGGGATACATGATAGATTCAAATGGCATCAAAACGTGCCCAGAAAAAATGGATCCGGTAATACAGCTCTCATCCCCAAGAACATTGAAAGAGGTACAATCTCTCAATGGGAAACTAGCAGGGCTCAACAGATTCCTATCTAAGTCTACAGAAAAATCACTCCCTCCATTCAAGACGCTTAAGAAGTGCATAAAAAGGGGGATTTAATTGGACAAATGAGGCAGAAGAAGCCTTCGAACAGCTAAAGAAGCACTTAGCAGCACTCCCCATGTTGGTCGCACCCTGACCAAATGAGGAGCTAATCATATATCTATCAGCCACATGCGGAGAAGTCAGCGCAGTTCTGATGACCGATAGAGAGAATGTGTAGATACTAGTTTATTTCATAAGCATGGCTTTACAGGGCCCATAACTGAACTACTCTCTAATGGAAAAACTAGTATTGGCGCTCGTGTATGCGGAAAAAAGACTGTGTCGATACTTCCAAGTGCATCCCATAGTCGTGATTACGGATCAACCAATAAAGCAGGTTATAACAAAGTCGGATGTGGCAGGAAGGTTACAAAATTAGAGCGTTCTGTTAGGCGCACACAACATAACGTACAGACCATGTACTACAGTCAAGGGATAAATCATGGCAGACTTTATCGTGGAAAAGCCAGAAGATGAGGAACCGATACCAAAAAAGGAAGAGGAGCCCCATGACCCCTGGGTCTTATTCACGGATGGATCTTCCTACGTTGATGGATTGGGTGCAAACCTTATACTAACCAACCCTGAGGGTATGGATTTTAGGTATGCCTTATTCTTTGAGTTCACAGCTACGAATAATGAAGCTAAGTATGAGGCACTAGTGGCGGGGCTGAGAATCGTAGCCCGCATGGGTGTTCGTAATCTTGAAGCGAATGTGGACTCACGCCTGGTGGCAAACCACATCTTAGGCGAGTACGAGGAAAAAGAAGATAATACGATACAGTTTTTAAAGAAAACTAAGTCCCTGCTTGAAGGCTTCAGCAAGTTTACCATACGACAAGTTCCGAGAGGAGAAAACAAGAAAGCTGATGCCCTTAGTAAAATCGCATCTACTAGCTTCGCGCACCTGTCCAAACAGGTTCTGGTGGAAATATTAAAGGATAAATCTAGAGCTGAAACAGAAGTATCCACGGTCATAGAAGAAGAGAGTCCTACATGGATGACCCCGTCATCGAATACTTGACCAACGAACCGCTTCCATAAGACAAAACGAAAGCGCGACGAATCAGGAGGCAGTCGTAGCAGTTTGAAATCAGGAATGGAGTCCTTTACAAACGATCGTTCCTACAACCATGGTTGCGATGTGTGGGACCGCGACAGGCGAACTATGTCATCAGTGAGATTCATGAAGGGTCTTGCAGCATGCATGCAGGACCCAGATCGATGGTGGCAAGGGCACTACGTAGCGGTTATTACTAGCCGACAATGCACAAAGAGCGCGGAACCTTATTTTAAAGTGCAATGATTTCCAAGTTCATAGACCAGTACCACGCCACCCCTAGCAGGAGCTAACACCTATTAGGCCTCCATGGCCATTCTATAAATGAGGGATAGATATCGCAGGCCCCTTCCCTGTGGCAGCAGGAGGGATCAAATACCTAATAGTCGCCATGGACTACTTCACTTGGTGGATTGAAGCAAAGGCAATTGCGACAATCATGGGCAAGCAAGTAAAAAAGTTTGTCTGGAATAATATCGTATGTAGGTTCGGCTTGCCAAGGGAGATAGTCTCGAACAATAGCAAGCAATTTGCTGAAAATCCATTTAAAGACTCGTGTGCGGTGAATAACATCAAACAGCGTTTCGCATCGCTAAAACACCCGCAATCTAAAAGATTGGTGGAAAGAGCGAATAGAAGTCTTGGTGACGGTATCACAGCACGCCTAAGAGAGGAAAAAATGTGGGTAGATGAGATATCGTATGTACTATGGGCGCATCGCGCCATGATAAAAATAGGGAATAGAGACGCTCCTTTTTCTCTAACATATGGGACGGAGGCAGTGATCCCAACTGAAATCGGACTACCAATACTTCACACAGCAGAAGTGCATTTTAATAACTAATTTTTAATATGAAAAATAATTAGTCGTTCACGAATCTATTCGAATTGACTAAGGTTTAGGGTGGAGAAATCGTTGTTCTTGGTAAACAAAAAGGAAACTGGATTTCTATTTCTACTTAAAAGGTAAAAACGAAACGTAATAAAAATAAACCAAAAACTTTTAACTAATAATAAAGGAGCAAAAGAAATAATAAAACGTAAATTAAAACAAAACAATTAATAAAAACAAAACTAAACGAAGAAATTAACATTCGACTGAAAAATAAAAATTAACCTAACGAAAAAGGAGAAAATAAAACTAAGAGGGTACTTTAAAACTAAACGAGGTAAAAGCTAAAGCCGGCACTAAATAAAAGATAAAACTTAACCTTTTGGAAGAAATACTAATACTAAAAACTGATGAAAAATTCAACTAAAAATACGTGACTTTCAGAATTAAAATCGGAACAACTTTCAGATTAGACTAAATGATTACGCAACAATACTAAATAATAAACAAGCTAGCAGGCAAGCTGCTCAAGCAGCCAAGCAAGCTGGTAAAAAAGGCGGGAATTGATGGAAGCATGCAAGCAGGCTAGCTGGTGAATCTATATACTGTTCGGAATGTTGACTTTTATAGTTCGGAATGTTGTTTTGTGTTTAGTTCGGGAAAAGGAAAGCAAGCAGTAGTTCGGAATACACATTCAGCCCATAGTTCGGAATCCTTGGATCGAGACCTAGTTCGGAATGTTGCTTTATACGTAATTCGGAATAACAAGTTGCACATAACTCGGAATAAGAAAAATCTGACTTAATTCGGGAAATGATAAATCTGACTCAATTCGGGAAAAGGGGAAGGACCTAGTTCGGAATAACTTGATACTGGACCTAGTTAGGGAAACTAGGGTTTATAGATATTCCGAACTAAAACAAAATTAAGCAAAACTAAAAATAAGCAAAACCAAATAAGCACTTATCTATAAACTTAACCAAAATAATTTTAAGAAAAAGCTAATAAGCCAAAATTTAAAAACTCTTAAAAACACTAAATAACAAAAATATTTAAAATCAACTTTTTATAAAATAACTTTTAAAAACACTTAATTAAATTTAAGAAAAGCACACAATAAGCTATAAGAACAATAAGCTAACACAATCAAAAACATAAAAGCATAACAAACAATCAAATAAACATGACAATAAGCAACTAAGCATAAAGATTAAGCAAAACAAGAAAGGTAGAATGAGAGATTAATTAAAAACTAGATTAAAAATAAGATTCAACAACAGAATTAAACTTACTTGAAATTAAAGGCAAGAATTAAAGATAATAATGTAAATGGACAATATGAAAGTACAAGCAAGTAAAATGGAAAGACTAAGTTGTCAATTTAGCTAGCACCTCCTAATGTGTCATTAGGAGGGTATTTATAGGGAGATTATCAAGTGTTGATCTTTTCTTCCTTTTCTCGTCTTTTCGTCTTCTAAATTCTTCGACTTTTTCGACTTTGTCTCGGGATAAATTGAACTCGTCTTATGATTTCTTCATTTATAAGACTTGAGTTCTTCGACTTCATTAAACTTCCATCTTCAGACTTTTTCTTCGATAAATCTTCAGAATAGGCCTTGGACTTCCGTTCTTTTTGCACTCTTGATCTTTTGACTTCGTCTTTTGTCTTTTTCTTCGATAAAAGCCCGTGAAATACCGTGTTTTCTTCCCTTTCACATTTTGATCCTAAATCACAACAAAAACACAAACCACGCATAATTCCGACATTTACGACATAAAATACACGTTTTGGCTTGGTTATTATTATAATTAAGTGGTAAAAGGATAAGTGTTTTCACACTTATTAAATCCCCTACACTTGACCATTGCAATGTCCTCATGCAATGCACTAATTACAAAGCAAGTTTTACATTTTTCATCATAATCAATCCACCTTGGCCTTTATTAAACACAAGACATAAAAGAGATAGAAAACAAATAAAAAGATCAAAGACTTACCTTAGGGTTTTGGAATGTCATGAATGATTATCACCCTCAAGTTTCACGTTCCCCATACCAAGCTTAAAAACGAGATCATTGTTATTATAAGTTAGCAAACGAACACAAACTCATGTGGCCCAATTATTCACTTAGACTCCCTTATTCCTAGGTGTATCTCTTATATTTTATTGTTGTCTTGAATGATCACGAGGATGCATTGTTGAATTATTACGATAGTTATTTAGGCCGAAAATAAAGTGGGACGATTTAATCAATAGTTAGCTGAAAAAAGAGATTTTATATGTTTTGCAATTAAGTTCGTTTTCCTCGACTCACCCGAATTGATTAGCAATTATCGTTAGACTTGATTGTTTTTGGTGACGATATCTTTTTGAATTTTTTAAACTATCAAAAAACAATTTAAAATCAAACTAATGTAAAAAGACTATTAAAAATAAAACTTTAATTCTAAATTGAAAACCAACTAATTTTAAACTAAATACTTTTTTAAAAACTATAAAAGAAATCTATTTTAAAACTAAATTTAAGACTATATAAAAAAAACTATTTTTAAATCAAACTAAAACGTAAACTAATTTAAACTATTAAAGAAATTAATAAAATATTTTTCGTTTTATATTTTTGAAACTGAATAAAATAAATAAATAAAAAAAACTTTTAATTAAAATTTAAATCAAACTAAACTAAACATGTATTAAACTAATTCTTTTAAAACTGCCAATAATTAAACTGTCCTATATTAATTAAGTTGTGCAAAGATAAACACAAAAGAAGCAAGAGAGGAGTTGGCTGGGGCGCTGGGTAGCTATGCGAGGGGTCAGGGGTTCGATCCCCAGCAGACCACTAATTTTGCTACTATTTATTTTTTTGGAATTTTTGGCATCTCAGTCCAAATGGATCTGAGTTGCTGAAGCAGCAAAAAGACGAGTAACAGAAATAAGCTAGCACACAAAACCAGATTAACAATAAGTTGAAATAAATAAGCTATCTAGATAAAAAGCTATAAGCTATATCTAAAAAAAAAAAAAAAAGGTAATATCAGATATCAAATAAGCAGATAAAAGTTATGACCAAAAAGCAATAAACAGATAAGAAGTAAAATTCTAAAAAGCAAATCAAAATAAGCCAATAACTCAAATACTAAACATCCAACTGAAATCAAATAACTAGAATAAAACAGAAACATTCTAATGGATCTAAGCAGAAAAGCCAATCCTAATACTACTAGCAGATCCTATGACTACTAAAACATAAACAGAGAATAAAGCAAACTTACACAAATCCTAACCAATTCAAATAAACTAAAAACAGTCTAAACAGTGTAATAAACCAATTCAAACAGAATCAACAAATATCAAATAATCTAAAAACAAACTTAACAAATTAAAATCAAAAACTAGCAGATAAAACAGCAGATTTAAATCTAAAAACAAACTTAACTAAAAAAAATGAAAAAAATGATAGAACCTAGTTGTCGATAGCCTCTGAGCCGTAGGCTGGCGCTGAGCCACCTCAGTGATCCGAAACCAAAACACCATCTTCAATCCTCAATCTCTCGAAAGCCCAATCCACTCGAACCAAACGCATCTTTTCGAACAGTAATAACTCGAACCAAACACATCATAAACCCTCGAACAGATTTCTTTTTATTATTATTATTATTATTTTATATTTTTTTTTATATATAATAAATCGAACAAGAACAGTAATATTAAATAAAACATAAAGTAGATTTAATAATTTCGAGAAATTTAAAAAGAGACAAATATAAATAAACTGAACTTTTCATTAACATTAAAGAAAAAATTACATAAAGTGGAAATTAAAATAAAACATTAAACCTATTCTAATTTTGCAAAAAAATAAAATCTAATTAAATCTACTCCTACCATTAATTAAAAACTGAGAAATAAAAAATTATCAAAAGCTTCCATATGAATTACAAGAAATGGGTTTTTATAGAAAAACCCTAAACTTGGAGCCCAAGTTCTTGAATCCTAGCCATCCATTCTTCATTCTTCTTTCTCTCTCTATTCTTCACTTGATCTACGGCTGAGATAATTTTGAAGATGGATTGCCAGCGTGGCATAAAAGAGGACCACCAGTGGGTGCTTTGATCCGAAAACAATGGGGTTTTATTTCTTTTGGTTGTGAATTACATGATTATGTAAAAATCCCCAATAATTACTTGCAAATTTTTTACTGATTAAAGAGATTAGGGTTTGGGGTAAAATGGGAGAGAATGGTGGAGGCTGTGAAAAGAAAAGTGGGAGAGATAAAAAAATGGGTGTAGGTTTTGTGTTTTATTTTTTTTTTTTTTGTATCGAAAAGATAATGGGGTAATAAACAATCTGTTTAATTTATTTCGGGGTAAATAAATATGTGTGGGGGGTTAAAAGGGTGAACACGTGTGGTTTGTGTGAGGGTGTAGTAATCGGGTGAGGTGAGGAACATGGTAAGGGTCGGTTTGGGGGTGCAGGGTAAGGATGGTTTGACTGGGTTACATTTTGATTTGACAAAGCAAAGCAAAATCCTCCTCCGTTCCTTGCATTGTAATTATATGGGCTAGGGCCCAAGTAACTTTACTCCTTTCGTTAAATCAGCCAAGTAGGCAATTTGGCTTGGGCCCAATTGCAAAATAACCCCATCCGTGTCACACTTGCTCAACCAAATGGGCTTTATGGGCCGTTTGATCCAAAATTGAAAGTTAACCATTTTTTTAAATGACTTGAAGGCCCGATAAGTAAATGTGGAACCCGCTTTGCTCGAATATCTTCGTAAATAATTAAATCCACTAAATCGAACTCGATTTCGGTTTTCTTTGATTATTTCTTCAAAACCGTGTCGGTTTAACCGGTTTTCGTGATCTTCGGCATACTTTTGGTCTTTGACTTCGTTTTCGTCTCTTTTTGGACTTTTCTTCAACATTTGACCGTGAAATCCCGTGTTTTCTCTTCTTTTGATCATTTGTACCTATTTAAACACAAAAACACAAAACCACGCGTAATTCCGACTTTTATGACATTAAACACATGATTAGGTCTTGTTTTTCCTTGATTTTAGTGGCAAAAGGATAAGTGTTTACACACTTATTAAATCCCCTACACTTGACCATTGCAATGACCCCATGCAATGCATAGTTTTAAAGCAAAAAGTTACATTTTTCTCATAATCAATCCATCTCGGCCTTTATTACGATTACTACTATTATTACGACAAAAAGATAAAACTTAAGAAAGAGAAAAAAAATTTAGCTTGAAAATTATTGATGGAAGAAACTTGTAAAGAAATCTAAGACTTGAATTAGGGCTTTGGTGTCATGAATATAAATCACCCTCAAGTTTCACGTTCCCCATACCAAGCATAAAAACGAGATCATAGTTATTACAAGTTAGCACAACTAACACTTACTCATGTGGTTTAGTTAATCACTTAGACCCCCTTATTCCTACGGTGTATCTCTTGTATTTTATTTTTGTCTTGAATGATCACGAGGATGCATTTTTGACTTATTTCGATAATTTATTAAGGCCGAAAATAAAGTGGGACGATTTAATCGATAGTTAGCTAAAGGACAAAATCTTTTAAAACGGCTTCTCGAAACCTCATAAAGTTCATATCTTGGCATAACTCGTTTCACGATTTGAGACCTCTCTCGGACCGATATTTGGCTTGTACTTCAAACTTCAAATCTTGAGAGACGATCTTGAAATTATGGTCTTCTCTTCATTTTGGTATACATCTTCATAAGGAGTGAAAGATGCTTCAAACGTTGACCACGACTTCTTCATTTATCCTCTTCTTTATTTAGGATTTTGATATACAACGATCCGCCTCCTTTTCGGACTTGGATCTATTTATCCTCATACCTTGTTAGGGTCTTTTTGGATAGACTTCTCCATGATCTTTAGGGGAGTAATTGCTTCTCGTCGTGTGTCTTGATCCATCATATTGATTTGGATTAATGATCTTCACGTCATCTTTGGATCTTTAGCAAAAAAAGTGAATCCTCATGCCTTGTTAGGGCCTTTTTGGATTCGGGTATCCTCATGCCTTGTTAGGGCCTTTTTGGATAAGCCAATCTTCGCGTCCCGTTTCAATAAGTTATGCCTTGGCTATGAACTCTAATTAGTACCGAGCAACTTTTAAACGATCTTGTGCTAGAAGCTAAGTAACCTTTTAAATCGTACAACCTTATTTATTGCAAATATATTTATTAACAAGTGATGGGAGAAAAAGCTCATAACTAACTCACATAAGTTAATGAAATAATACCGAACTTATAATCAACTCTATCATTTCTCGTTCTCCACAATTTAAAATCTCAAGGAATGAGACTCGTGGATGCTTAGCCTAATAAACCAATTAAGGTCCATATGGTTAAGGATACTAGCAAGAGTAAACTTGGATAAGTAAACTCGAGTTGAGTCAAAATATTCACGACGGGCCTAATATATCAAAGACATCTAAACTTATTAAAACCATTTTATTTATTTATTTATTTTTTTTAACTTTATTTTTGAAATGGAAATTAAAAATAAGATGCGATAAAATAAAAGAAAAATACTACAAGGCCAAAATAGATCAAAAATTTGAAAAACGTTGAAAATTTTAAAAATTTTCCGGTAAAAATGGGGTCAAATTCATGGAAAAGGCCACTAAAATTCGATAGAAGGCCCCCCTACACTTAATATAAACATTGTCCTCAATGTTTAAGCATGTGGGCGAATAAACTCCCCTACACTTAGGACATTGAGTACGTTGTTTAAAATCGAGCTAAGGAAGGGACAACTAAAGTGATTACATTTATTTGTTTTAAGATAAAATCACAATAGCAAAAACTTATCGAAGGAAACGGGTACACGGGTAACACGGGAACACGGGTCTCGTCAAAAGTACCAAAAGTGGATCATCAAAGCACATGTACCTACACAATCACAACACACAAAACAAACAACCTACACGGCTCCCCCTACACTTATTCTAGAAAATAGATAGAAAAATAGATAGGTCATCGGGTTGCCTCCCGAGAAGCGCTTGTTTTTGTTAACCGAGTCACGAGCCTGACTCGACCCCGAATTAAATGGTCCATGGGGAAGCCTCGAATGAAATACCGGGATCAAAAATCTTATCCTCGGTCCCGGGGGAACATAACAAATGAGAGGCAGGAGGATAAGTCATGAAAGGGAGAAACGTCCGCTCAACATACGAGAAGTATGTGAGGTCGTGATCCACGGGAGGTGGGGTGGGTAAAGCCGTAAATGTATTAATCAAAGAATGGTCAATGTCACCTCCCGGGTCAAAGCATTCATCCTTATGAACGTGAATCTCTTCGATTTCTTCATCATAGATAGGCTCGTCAAACAAAGGTTTGTCGTTCCCCTCATTGAGGATTTTAGAAATTCTCTCGAAGAGATCACGATCAAGTACGAAACCATCATTCATTTGTGGGATTCGTTGATAAGTTAAATCCTCACGAATGTGGTAAACGTAATTCTCATTAGAGGAGTGTTTATTAGGTAACTCCTCGAGAATGGGATGCGTGGTCATGTGAGTTGGTTCGTCATTATTATTATAAATAAGACGTTCCAACTCATCAAGTTCGGCCTCGATTTTGGAAAAATCGACCTCACTTGTAGGTGGAAGTGGAGGTAAAAGAGCTAGCTCTCGGTCGATAATTTCCTTAATCTCGGGCTCGAAAACGAAATCATCATACTCACCACATATAGAACTCTTATTGGAAGAATCAATTATCACTTTTGGATTTGTGAGTATGTGATCATGGACTAGCGGAACGACCGTGTCCGTAAGCTCAGCAAAAGTCGGCACATCATAAACGTCATCAAAGAGTTTGTCGAGCCCAAAATCGCTAATCTCACTCGATGTATCAAGATCCTTAGATGCATTTGGGATATTGAGAGGAGGGATTACAATTGCACTAGGACATTGAGCACAAAGATCACTCCAAGAAATAGTAGTCTCATCGTCATCATCATAAAAGTAAGAACGCACAAGAGGAGGAGTAGAAACACTAAGAGTAGAAACTTGCTCTTGTTGTCTTTTGTCATGCAAACTAATTTTGATTTGTTTTAAGCTTTCGAGAATTTCCTTAATAGAAGGTTGATGAACGATGGAGTTTTGTGGGGGTTCAAAATTTTGAAAACCGGAATTATAGCACGGATGTGGCTCATAATTCATTGGTTGACAATAAGAAGTATCTTCTCGTGAGGGCCCCCACAATGATTGCAACACGGGTATTGAGAAAAACCCGGTGCATGTTGATGATAAGGATTGTCATAGACGGGAGGAGGGGAGAAATTTGTGTAAGATGAGAAGTACGAATTTCTAGAATTGCACAATGGACAAAATCCAAATTGTGTATCGTCGATATCGGAACCACACTTCGCACAAGTACACCATGGACATATTGGAAAACCGAGCCATGGTCTCTCACACCGGACGCAAGACAAATCCATGAAGAATTATAAATAAGAGGGGTTGAGAAAAAGAATTAAACACAACAGAGGGTAAAGAAGAATATTTTTGTATTTTTTTAAGAAAAAATATATATATACAAGAAAAATCGAAAGAAATCGAATAAGAAAAATAACAATAATACGTAATATTTTTGGTGTAATACGTTTAGGAAAACGTATTACTTTTGGATTTTTTTAATTTTTTTGGTGCAATTCTTAGGAAAGAAATTGCTTTTTGTGATTTTTTTTAATTTTTTGTATTTTTAAGTTTTTGATTTTTTTATGTTTTTGATTTTTTGTGCAAGAAAATTAACGTTCAAGAAGAACGGATCCCAAAATCCAAACGTCTTCACGAAAAATCGTCAATCGTACGAGCGAAGCGGCAGCGGCGCCATTTTGAAAAAAGAGATTTTATATGTTTTGCAATTAAGTTCGTTTTCCTCGACTCACCCGAATTGATTAGCAATTATCGTTAGACTTGATTGTTTTTGGTGACGATATCTTTTTGAATTTTTTAAACTATTAAAAAACAATTTAAAATCAAACTAATGTAAAAAGACTATTAAAAATAAAACTTTAATTCTAAATTGAAAACCAACTAATTTTAAACTAAATACTTTTTTAAAAACTATAAAAGAAATCTATTTTAAAACTAAATTTAAGACTATATAAAAAAAAACTATTTTTAAATCAAACTAAAACGTAAACTAATTTAAACTATTAAAGAAATTAATAAAATATTTTTCGTTTTATATTTTTGAAACTGAATAAAATAAATAAATAAAAAAAACTTTTAATTAAAATTTAAATCAAACTAAACTAAACATGTATTAAACTAATTCTTTTAAAACTGCCAATAATTAAACTGTCCTATATTAATTAAGTTGTGCAAAGATAAACACAAAAGAAGCAAGAGAGGAGTTGGCTGGGGCGCTGGGTAGCTATGCGAGGGGTCAGGGGTTCGATCCCCAGCAGACCACTAATTTTGCTACTATTTATTTTTTTGGAATTTTTGGCATCTCAGTCCAAATGGATCTGAGTTGCTGAAGCAGCAAAAAGACGAGTAACAGAAATAAGCTAGCACACAAAACCAGATTAACAATAAGTTGAAATAAATAAGCTATCTAGATAAAAAGCTATAAGCTATATCTAAAAAAAAAAAAAAAAAAAAAAAGGTAATATCAGATATCAAATAAGCAGATAAAAGTTATGACCAAAAAGCAATAAACAGATAAGAAGTAAAATTCTAAAAAGCAAATCAAAATAAGCCAATAACTCAAATACTAAACATCCAACTAAAATCAAATAACTAGAATAAAACAGAAACATTCTAATGGATCTAAGCAGAAAAGCCAATCCTAATACTACTAGCAGATCCTATGACTACTAAAACATAAACAGAGAATAAAGCAAACTTACACAAATCCTAACCAATTCAAATAAACTAAAAACAGTCTAAACAGTGTAATAAACCAATTCAAACAGAATCAACAAATATCAAATAATCTAAAAACAAACTTAACAAATTAAAATCAAAAACTAGCAGATAAAACAGCAGATTTAAATCTAAAAACAAACTTAACTAAAAAAAATGAAAAAAATGATAGAACCTAGTTGTCGATAGCCTCTGAGCCGTAGGCTGGCGCTGAGCCACCTCAGTGATCCGAAACCAAAACACCATCTTCAATCCTCAATCTCTCGAAAGCCCAATCCACTCGAACCAAACGCATCTTTTCGAACAGTAATAACTCGAACCAAACACATCATAAACCCTCGAACAGATTTCTTTTTATTATTATTATTATTATTTTATATTTTTTTTTTTTATATATATAATAAATCGAACAAGAACAGTAATATTAAATAAAACAGAAAGTAGATTTAATAATTTCGAGAAATTTAAAAAGAGACAAATATAAATAAACTGAACTTTTCATTAACATTAAAGAAAAAATTACATAAACTGGAAATTAAAATAAAACATTAAACCTATTCTAATTTTGCAAAAAAATAAAATCTAATTAAATCTACTCCTACCATTAATTAAAAACTGAGAAATAAAAAATTATCAAAAGCTTCCATATGAATTACAAGAAATGGGTTTTTATAGAAAAACCCTAAACTTGGAGCCCAAGTTCTTGAATCCTAGCCATCCATTCTTCATTCTTCTTTCTCTCTCTATTCTTCACTTGATCTACGGCTGAGATAATTTTGAAGATGGATTGCCAGCGTGGCATAAAAGAGGACCACCAGTGGGTGCTTTGATCCGAAAACAATGGGGTTTTATTTCTTTTGGTTGTGAATTACATGATTATGTAAAAATCCCCAATAATTACTTGCAAATTTTTTACTGATTAAAGAGATTAGGGTTTGGGGTAAAATGGGAGAGAATGGTGGAGGCTGTGAAAAGAAAAGTGGGAGAGATAAAAAAATGGGTGTAGGTTTTGTGTTTTATTTTTTTTTTTTTTGTATCGAAAAGATAATGGGGTAATAAACAATCTGTTTAATTTATTTCGGGGTAAATAAATGTGTGTGGGGGGTTAAAAGGGTGAACACGTGTGGTTTGTGTGAGGGTGTAGTAATCGGGTGAGGTGAGGAACATGGTAAGGGTCGGTTTGGGGGTGCAGGGTAAGGATGGTTTGACTGGGTTACATTTTGATTTGACAAAGCAAAGCAAAATCCTCCTCCGTTCCTTGCATTGTAATTATATGGGCTAGGGCCCAAGTAACTTTACTCCTTTCGTTAAATCAGCCAAGTAGGCAATTTGGCTTGGGCCCAATTGCAAAATAACCCCATCCGTGTCACACTTGCTCAACCAAATGGGCTTTATGGGCCGTTTGATCCAAAATTGAAAGTTAACCATTTTTTTAAATGACTTGAAGGCCCGATAAGTAAATGTGGAACCCGCTTTGCTCGAATATCTTCGTAAATAATTAAATCCACTAAATCGAACTCGATTTCGGTTTTCTTTGATTATTTCTTCAAAACCGTGTCGGTTTAACCGGTTTTCGTGATCTTCGGCATACTTTTGGTCTTTGACTTCGTTTTCGTCTCTTTTGGACTTTTCTTCAACATTTGACCGTGAAATCCCGTGTTTTCTCTTCTTTTGATCATTTGTACCTATTTAAACACAAAAACACAAAACCACGCGTAATTCCGACTTTTATGACATTAAACACATGATTAGGTCTTGTTTTTCCTTGATTTTAGTGGCAAAAGGATAAGTGTTTACACACTTATTATTAGCTAAAGGACAAAATCTTTTAAAACTGCTTCTCGGGACCTCATAAATTTCATATCTTGGCATAACTTGCTTTACTATTTGAGACCTTTCTCGGACCGATATTTGGAAGCAACTTTATACTTCGAATCTTGAGAGACGTGCTTGAAATTATGGTCTTCTCTTCATAATAGGAATTTCTTCACTTGAAGTTTTTAAGAGATTCTTCATACTTGGACCACGACTTCTTCATTTTTCTCCAATCTTTATTTTGGATTTTGATATACAACGATTCGCCTCCTTTTAGGACTTGGATCTATTTATCCTTGATGAGACTGCTTTTATACATAGTCTCATCGTCCAAATAGGGCTTAAAATGCATTAAATATCATCAAAATACCCAAATATATGCTTGTGTTTGTTCCATGTGTATTTTAGGTACGGATATTGAGAAAATGGCAAAAGATCACAAGAATCAGTCAAAAACGAACACGGGAAACGAAGCCGCACGATGAACCAAGCCCTAATGAAGAACTTTCCAAAGAAACCCTTGAAGATTTGAAGAATTATGAAGAAGGGTCCTCCAATATGGAAGAATTGACACTTTATACCCTTATATCTTCATAATTACAAGTTTGGTCCCTAAAGTTTGTCAAAATTACAAAAAGGACCCTTAACTTTGAAGAATTGGCAAATTTAGTCCCTAAACAAAACTAAATTGTCAATATTGGTCCTCCAAGAAGTCAACAAACAAGTCAAACCTTGAAGAATGAAGAAAATGCCAAAATCAGTCCTTCAAATGTCATCAATTTGCATGTTTAGTCCTTATACAAAGTTTGATAAACCCTTGTGCCAAATTTGACAAGTACCCCAAACTTATTTACAAAGGAAAAGTGGTTTAGGCTGTTTTAATACAAAGTGAAAGAAGGAATAAACTATGGGGACCTAATCTGCCCAGACAACTAAACTCACACCCTCCACTACCTAGCCTCCACGTCACCCCCTCACCCCACACCAACCAATCACATCCTCCCTAGCCTCCACGTCTGCTTTCCACCCACAACTTAATAACTTAATCAGTTATTAAGTTAATTCTCCCACCAAAACACAAAATTTAAATATTAACTTCCCCAATATGGATTAAACTCTCCCCAAATCCCTTATAAACCCTAAGAACTCCCCAGGTTGGATTAAACACAAATCAAAGGGGTTTTTGCCCAAAACCTTCCAGTTTGCTAATTAACCATCACTTAAACCCAAACCCACCCTTAACCACCTATCACCATCAACCAAGGCCCCTCCCACATGGTCCCCTGCACAAGAAAACAAGATGCAACAGTGAAATCTACGGTTGATCTCCATTTCGTGTTGTCAAAGCTATTTTGAACGAGTATATCATTCCAAGACAGCTGTAACATCAACATCTTCACATGGCAATGTTTTTGACCAAGAATCAAGACAAAATCAAGGGGCATTTTTGGATTTCTCCACATTAGGGTTTAGCTTTTATATATTTTATTCATGTATACTAGAAGGTTCTTCTAAGTAGTATATAATGGGTGTCATGTACCCATTATAATGGTTCTTGATTTTTTTCTTAGGTCACAACTTGTAAATCCCATTTTTATTGATGAATGAAAATTGGTTGAGATTTGTTGATGAAAAGAATCCAGGATCCATCTTTACTATTCTGTTGTTGATTGAGTCCATTTATTGTTAGTTTACTTTTTAAGTTTTTAAAATTCAGTTTTGTTTGCAAGTTTCTGAAAATTTGGTTTTTGGTGAAAACTTGTTTCAAAGATTTGGGTTTGCAGGTTTGTAAGCCTATTTGGTGTAAGTGTTTTTGAAAGAAAAAGTTTTTGAGAAAGTTTTGAAAAAGGTTTAAAAGGTTTTAAAAAATCAGATTAGTGTGAATTGTGTTTGTTCATTGATTCTTAGCAGGTTTCAGAACTTGCTTGTTGTCCAAGGCTCAGCACAGACCCGGGTCTGTTAGGAGGTGACTTGTCAGCCACTGTGGGACCTGGATGTGGGTCCCACAAGGTAGTTTCTTGTCCCTTGTTTCAGTTTACACAAGTATAAGATTTCAAATTATGTGATTTGTGAGGAAGATGGTTAAGAGTTTGTTTGATGGTTTGATTTAAGCTCATTAGGATTTTCATGCATGTTAGAAGTGACTAGGGTTGGTTTTGTTAAGTTTCTTAAGCTTTTGAGTTGTTAATTTGATTTTTCAGTTTTATAGGAGTGTTTGGATTAGGATATAAGTTGGTGTATATTGTTATAAATCTTGGTTAAAACCTGTCTTAATCACTCAATATAGTATCATTAGGTTACATGTTAGTTTAGTTTTCTATTTGGTGAAGTTTTAAAACAAGTTGTGTGATAAAAATTGGAAAAAATGGTCTAAAATCCAGTAACTGCTCTTGTGCATGATTTTTTGTGAAATTTTGCCTTCAAATTTGATGATCTGTTAGAGATAGGTCCATCTAGGGTTTGCTATCACTTATATGTCATTGGGTTGATTATTATGCAAGTTATAAGGCTTTGAAATCCATTTTTATACAAGTAAATTAGTATTACTGTTCAGCAGACCCATATAGCCTTAATCAGAAACTTGGTGTGCTTTGTTTGTATGATTCTTGGCTAGAACCTGCTTGTTTTTGTGTTTAATTTGACTCCTTATACTCAACTGAGTATAAGGGTGCCTTTTGTCCAAAATAAGCACTCAAAATAAGCTTTCCTAAGCTTATTACTTTTCTGAACAAAAATTAACACTACCAGTGGGAACTCCTTTCCCACTGCTAGTACACTTGTTTCCACTGCTTCACTAGCAAACAAAACCAGATAAAGGTCACTATCAGAAACCTTAAAATTTTGTCTTTAGTGCCTTAATTTTAGAGTTAGGACCTGATTTTAGTTTTGTAATTTTTCTAATTAAATTTCTTATTTTTCTGTTTAAGTAAAAATTTTATTACTGCTCATTTGCTATTTTTCACAATTATTAGCTATTTTTAATACTTTTTAATATTCTGTTTTTGGAATTTAGTGGCAAAAATTGTTATTTTTCATTTCTAATAATTTTCCTAGACTTAGAAAATTAATTTAAGAGTTTTAGTTAAAAAAGTTTTTACTGTTCATCTTTTAATTATTTTTATAATTAATTTAGTTTAATTAGGGTTTAATATTAAACTGTGTTTGTCTTTTAGTGGTAAATTTATTATTTTTCAAACTTTTTCAATTTTCTACTGTTTATTAGAGTAATTTAGGATTTTTAAAAGTGTCAAATTATTTTTGGTATTATTTTATTATTTTTTATAATTAATTTAGTTTTAAAATTGTTTTTAGTGATTTAAAAAAAATAGATAAATAGTTTTTACAAATTAGGAAAAATACTTTTTAGTCTTTTGATAATATAAGTAAGTTATTTGTTCAATAAAATAATATTTTGGACATTTTGATTAATTATATTAAATTTTAGGGCTTTAATTAGCATTTAAAATTGAATATTTAATTAATAAAAGGTTTTAAAATATTTTTATTGGATTTTTATTCCTATTTATATTATTTTAGACTTATTTTAGCTTTCAATTAATTTTTAGGTTTAAAAATTTTAATTTTGTAAAAATTACGGTTTTACGTGAACGACATTTTCGTCTTAGCTCGATCCGTCTTCGTAACCGTCTTCCTTTTCTAATCTCATTTTCTTTCTTTCTTTTTCAATCATATTATCACAAATCAAAAATCATCTCTTAACACAACGCACTAGCCTCCTCGAGAACGAACTTGGACTTATTTGGTCATTAGTGCTCGGTTTTCCTAAACCGACACTTAATACTTGCCACTTTTGCCTTCCTTTTCCTAAAGGGGTAATTTTACAACCATCAATCCTCATACCTTGCTAGGTTTTTTTCGGATAGACTTCTCCATTATCTTTTGGGGAGTATTTGCTTTTCGTCGTGTGTCTCGATCCTTCATATTGATTTTTGATAAATGATTCTTCACATCACTTGGGATCTTTAGCAACAAAATGTAGCCCTCATGCCTTGTTAGGGCCTTTTCGGACTCACCAATCTTCTCATCCCGCTTCAATAAGTTATGCCTTGGCTATGAACTCTAATTAATACCGAGCAACTTTTAAACGATCTTGTGCTAGAAGCTAAGTAACTTTTCAAATCGTACAACCTTATTTATTGCAATTAACTTTATTAGCAAGCGATGGGAGAAAAAGCTTATAATCAACTCACATAAATTCATGAAAGAATACCAAACTTATAATTGACTTTATCATCTCTCCTTCTCCACAATTTAAAATCTCAAGGAATGAGACTCGTGGATGCTTAGCCTATTAAATCAAAGTTTTAGGTTTTCAAGTCATCTATAGGATCTTGCATCTTCTTAGACTTTTTCAAGCTTAGAATTTGCGTTTTAAAGTTCCCTTAATAAACGAATTTCTAGGATCAATTATAGGAACTTGCGAAAAGTTCTTGTTCTTAACCCGTAAGAGTTAAGACTTTCGCGTTTTAAAGTTCCCTATATAAAAGCCTAGCAAAACTTGACTTAAACACGTTAAGGATACTAGCTAGAGTAAACTTAGATAAGTGAACTCGGGTTGAGTCAAAAGATTCATGACGTTTAAAAAATTAAATTCACTTTATTAAACTTTATTTTAGCAAAGAAAGTAAATAACGATAACAAAGGAAAACCTACTAGGCCAAAATAGATTAAAAATTTTGAAAAATGTCGAAAAATTAGATTTTTCGGTTAAAATGAGGACAAATTCATGGAAAAGACCACGTAACTTTGATAGAAGTCCCCCTACACTTAATATAAACATTGTCCTCAATGTTTAAGCATGTGGAAGTAAACTCCCCTACACTTAGGACATTGTGCACGTTGTTTAAATCTTGCTAAGGAAGAGACAACTAAAGTGATTCCTATTTTAATATTGAAGAATATAAAATAGAGAATCAAAAGAGTTTAGGATAGAACCGGGAAGACGGGTACACGGAATCACGGGTCATCAAAAGTCATCAAGAGTGGAACTTTGAAAGCTCGAATCCCTGCACATGATAAGAAAGAAAAGAACAAACACATAATAGGGTCTCCCCCTACACTTATTATAAAAACAAAAGAAAAAGGATAGATACTCGGGTTGCCTCCCGAGAAGCGCTTGTTTTTGTTCACCGAGTCGTGAGCCTGACTCGACCTTGATTACAGTGGTAAGAACCTTGAAGAACATCCAACGGGGTCAAATACATGGTTCTTGTCCATCAAATAGCACAAGCTTAAGGTGAACAAGGCAAGCCAAAGAAGAGTAGGCAAGGTTCCCTTAAGCATTTGTTGAGCACGGTGGTAGAAAGTATGATAAGTGCACGCATATCTCCATAAGTTCCAAAAATCTTTCCTTTTATTTCATCAGATGGATACTGAGATGGCTTAAAAATTACAATACTGGGATCGAACACCTTTTCCTTTAGGGGAAAATAACACTCAGGCCCAGTAGACCTTGAAGAAGATCCGCTCATAAATCTCACAATCTCATCCTCAGAAGGTGGATAAAGAGGTGTCAAGACATAAGTACTATGGGTAGCGGTGTCTTCCAGCTTCTTCTCCTTTGAAACGGGTTTCTTCATATCCGAAGGAGGATAAAGACCATAATCAAAGTCCAAAGGAGGAGAATCATTCTCATTAGGGAAGTAAGTATTGAGAAAAGTAGCAAAGTCTTCCTCAAATGAGTAGTCATCCAAAGTAGGATCAAGCATTGTTGGTGGAGGATCTTCATCAAAAGTAGGAACAAGGTCATCATTTGAAGAATCACTCGAAAGAGTATCAACATCATCAAAATCATCATATGTTGGCATGTATTTATACTCTGAAGAAAAATCATCAGAATCATCCATATCAGAACTAGAATCATCATCATAGTGATCATAAATTGGTGGAGACTCATGAATTGGCGGAGGATCAAAATTGGAGAGAGAATGATCCACATCATCTTGGAAAAGTGGATTATCATAGCAAGAATCGAAAAGAGGATTGTTGTAGACGACAAAATCATCAAGTACATTAATCATATTCGCTGATTCTCTTCCATTGGATTTATTTGTGATCTTCCCCATTTTAAACACTTGTGCATCATTCCCGACTCTTAGAATAAGTTCACCTTCAGCAACATCGACTAAAGCTTTTCCGGTTATCAAGAATGGCCGTCCAAGTATTAATGGAATATGAGGGTCCATTTCATAATCAACAACAACAAAATCAACTGGAAAAGTGAAGGTACCAACTTTAATAAATACATCTTCAGCAATACCAACGGGGTAAGCGAGAGTGCGATTTGATAGCTCAAGAGTCATCTTTGTTGGAGTAAGGTCGGGTAATGATAGTGTTTTCCAAACACTTAAAGGCATCAGATTAGTACTTGCCCCGAGATCGGCAAAGGCAGTAAATTCTTCAACTTTGTTAAAAATGCAAGGCAACACGAAACGACCGAGATCTCCAAGTTTTTCTGGAATTTCTTTAAGAATGACTGCAGAACAGTTTTCATTTAAGCGTGTGTTGACAAACTCAGCCATCTTTTCCTTCTTATTAAGCAATTCCTTGAATGCTTTGACAAATTTCGTCTTTTGGACAAGTGCTTCAACGAGGCTAATTTTGAAGTTCATTTGTGATATCATCTTCAAAAAGGAAGTAATTTGAGCATCCTCTTTAGTAAGCAATTTGCACTTGTCTAACCGGGAAGGATAAGGGATGTTGGGTTTAGGTGGTGTAGGTGAAGGGTGTTTCTTGGGTACTTCGTCATTAAGAGGTGGAGACGGTAATAGAGAACTAATACTAGGCGTGGAAGTAGGCGGGATAAATGATGGTGGAGAAGGTGTAGATGGAGTAACTAGGGGAGAGATAGATGGCCCTACTAAGGTTGCTCCACTGCTTGTAGTAATAGCACTCACATTTGCTCTTGGGTTGGTGACGGTATTGGAAGGGAGAGAGCCCGAAGTAGAGGGTTGATTACTTTGAAAGAAACTAGCCATCATATTCTTCAAATCATTCGTTTGATTGCTCAAAGAAGTTTGCATGTCATGTCGAAGCTCGGTTCTAATATCATTCCCTTGTTTAGTGATATCACCTTTCAAGTTAATGATTTGGCTTTGAAGATTCTTAACTATCTCTCCTTGGGTCCTCATGAAAGCTTCAACATCATGGTTATAAGTTGTGGATGGAGTGATGGGTGGTGCTTGTTGAGCGGGTGGGTGATATGGATTAGAAGCTCGAGGTGGGTTTGGATTGCTTCTATTGTAGTTGTTGGGGTTGTGGTTTTGAGGAGAAAAATCGGGTGAAAGAAAGTTGTTGGAACGGTAACTTAGCAAGTTATGATCACCTTGAGGTCAGGCTTGATAGCTTTCCGTTGAATAGTTACCATGAGCCGCATACACGTTTTCTGGATTGTCATGAGTAGAAGGACAATCAGTGTATGAATGAGGACCGTCGCAGATCTCACAAGAAAGTGCTACAACTTTAACTTGTTGTTGTTGATTCGTAGCTATGAGTAGGATATTTTTGTTCATTTCGGCCATCATGCGGGTGAATTCGGTCATCTCGATGTTTGATAAAGTAGAAGAAACATTGACTCTCGGGTTATTCCTTGAAGATGCGGATGAATCCCAATTTTGTGATGAGTAGTCATGTTCTCGATAAGCTCTCTACACTCCTCGGGTCTTCTTTTTATAAATGTGCCACCGGCGGCTGCATTAATCGTATCACGATCTCGAAAAGTTAAACCGTTGTAGAAAGTATCAATTAAGGTGACGGGGAGCATGTTGTGGTTAGGACATCGATCGATCAAAACATTATATCGTTCCCGAGCATCAAAAAGTGATTCATCAGGTTCTTGTGTAAATCCATTGATTTGATTTCGAAGGCTCGTGACCATGGATGGTGGAAAGTAGTGCGACAAAAATCGTTGAGTCGTGTCGTCCCAAGTATGAATTGAATTCTTTGGAAGACGATCAAACCATTTTTCGGCATGGTGGGATAAGGTGTGTGGAAATAGGTGAAGGCGAAGAAAATCCATGGTAACACCGGGCAACTTCATGCTTTGAGTTACGGTAATGAATTTGTCAAGGTGTTTGTTGGCATCATCATCCGGCAATCCGCGAAATGGACAAGTGTTTTTGAACTTGTTGGATCATGTGATGCTTCAACGAAAACTCTGGAGCCATGATTTGCATCGGCGCAATCGGTCCTTCGCGTCCATTCATTGTTGGTTGACACAGCTCCTCCATCGTTCGAAGGTCTGGTGGAGGGCCATGGTTGTTATTATTCATGTTGGGGTGAGTTGGGTTATTATTATTGTGCACACCAGCCATATCGAAGTCTTCAAGAGTCTCGGGCTCAGAATAAGACGAAGATCTAGTACGGATACACCTGCAAAAGAAAAAGAAAAAGATACCAAAGAAATAGAGAATATATATGTACTTGTAAAAATAAAAATAAAATCTTTTTGGTGCAAAACTTTGAAAAAGAAATGCTTTTTATGAGTTTTTTAATGTTTTTGTATTTTTGTATTTTTGAAATTTTTAATTTTTATGGATTTTTGAAAATTTTTGACACGAAAAATAACGTTCACGAGTGAACGGATCACAAAATTCAACGCATCTCTCACAGAAAACCGTTAAACTTCACGAAAAGAGCCGGCAGCGGCGCCATTTTAATAACTAATTTTTAATATGAAAAATAATTAGTCGTTCACGAATCTATTCGAATTGACTATGGTTTAGGGTGGAGAAATCGTTGTTCTTGGTAAATAAAAAGGAGATTGGATTTCTATTTCTACTTAAAAGGTAAAAGCGAAACGTAATAAAAATAAACCAAAAACTTTTATCTAATAATAAAGGAGCAAAAGAAATAATAAAATGTAAATTAAAACAAAACAATTAATAAAAATAAAACTAAACGAAGAAATTAACTTTTGACTGAAAAATAAAATTAACCTAACGAAAAAGGAGAAAATAAAACTAAGAGGTTACTTTAAAACTAAACGAGGTAAAAGCTAAAGCGGGCACTAAATAAAAGATAAAACTTAAACTTTTGGAAAAAAATACTAATACTAAAAATTGATGAAAAATTCAACTAAAAATACGTGACTTTCAGAATTAAAATCGGAACAACTTTCAGATTAAACTAAACGATTACGGAACAATACTAAATAATAAACAAGCTAGCAGGCAAGCTGCTCAAGCAGCCAAGCAAGCTGGTAAAAAAGGCGGGAATTGATGGAAGCATGCAAGCAGGCTAGCAGGTGAATCTATATATTGTTCGCAATGTTGACTTTTATAGTTCGGAATGTTGTTCTGTGTTTAGTTCGGGAAAAGGAATGCAAGCAGTAGTTCGGAATACACATTCAGCCCATAGTTCGAAATCCTTGGATCGAGACCTAGTTCGGAATATTGCTTTATACGTAATTCGGAATAACAAGTTGCACATAACTCGGAATAAGAAAAATCTGACTTAATTCGGGAAATGACAAATCTGACTCAATTCGGGAAAAGGGGAAGGACCTAGTTCGGAATAACTTGATACGGGACCTAGTTAGGGAAACTAGGGTTTATAGATATTCCGAACTAAAACAAAATTAAGCAAAACTAAATATAAGCAAAACCAAATAAGCATTTATCTAAAAACTTAACCAAAATAATTTTAAGAAAAAGCTAATAAGCCAAAATTTAAAAACTTTTAAAAACACTAAATAACAAAAATATTTAAAATCAACTTTTTATAAAATTAACTATTAAAAACACTTAATTAAATTTAAGAAAAGCACACAATAAGCTATAAGAACAATAAGCTAACACAATCAAAAACATAAAAGCATAACAAACAATCAAATAAACATGACAATAAGCAAATAAGCATAAAGATTAAGCAAAACAAGAAAGGTAGAATGAGAGATTAATTAAAAACTTGATTAAAAATAAGATTCAACAACAAAATTAAACTTACTTGAAATTAAAGGCAAGAATCTATAATCTATAATACTTTATAAAAGATTTACACCCTTTCTAAATTAGGAAGTCTTAAAATATTAAGACTCAAACATTTCTATAAAAAGAAATTGAGAAAATTTACATTATATTATCAAAGACTTAATGCTTGTTCCGAGAAATTAATGCATGCCTTGTAACACCCATTTAATATTAAGTATTTCTTGCAATAGAAAAAAAACCGCATGAAACTTAATAATAAGGCCCAGAAAACCTTTTGAACGATAAATGTTCAAATTATGTTCAAGTTTTAAAGCATATACGTTTTTTCAAACCATATTTTAATGAATACTTAGTCGATAAATGTTCAAAATGTTAGTCAATAAAAGGGTTTAATGAGAAAAATGTATAACTAGAATACTTCAATACCATCATCAACACTACACCAACATTCAAAACTGAAAATAATTCATTCATATACATTAAAATGTCGGTTATGAAATCTTAATATAAAAAAAATGATTTATGAAAACAATCAAAAAAACTTTACATACAAAAGATTGAGCCTTCATGATTCCTTGAAAAAGAGTCACACGAAGCTCATCCTTATACCTCTACATTAACAAAAACAAGGTTCCTCGAGAGACAGAATTAATCGACTTGTGGCATTCATCTCTATGTTAACTCTCGCCTCTCTTATAGTCTCATTAACTTCACATACACCTTTTAGTCCTTTCAATGCCATCACCAACATCACACCAACTTCCATTTACACATGATTAGAAAATGTCAATTGCTTCCTTGCCAAATACACGATCTGAAAACAACAATATAAGGATCACATATTCACATGACATGAACTCAATATCAGCACACAACTCAAAAGACGTGACAGATGAAGCCATAACTCCGACATGATAACAAACGCGAACTCCGTTCGATCATGAACAAAAGTCAAGAAACTCGAACAAGGCGTAATGTTAAGTGAGATACAGATTCTATTGCATTCCCTGTAGGTGTAAAAACGTGATTCAAGAAGTGCATAGGGGCCAAGACGTGTGGCACTCTGTTGTTATCAAAGTGATTTTAAGTGGTGTTTATGTTTTATGTAAATATGTATCTAAGGTTCTTTGAATCATGGTTAACAAATGGAGACGAGGGGTATTAAAATGATCTTGGGCCGAGAAGTCCGGGATTTGATCCTCTTGACCCGGTAATTGCTAACAATTTTGTATTTTTTTCCTATAATTAAATCTATTTTAAGGTGAAATAATTTTAATGAATAGTTGCATTTATTATTAAAGGATTTGCAAAGTCTAATGTCTTTCTTTCTTTTTATATAATTAGAGTAAGAGCATGTAAAAAAAGTCGAGTATTGTTTCATTATCTCCTTAAAAAGATTTTGTTCTCAAAGTGAAAAATGTTTGTCTTTGAAATCTCGTTACGTTTGTTAAGTTATATCGTTGTCTTATATTATCTTCACTTAGCCACTTTTTTATTATTAGAAATTTAAAAAAACATTTCTTTATTAAAAAATAGTGTTTTAAAAGTGTCTTGAAGTGTGCCTATTTATATTTGCAACGCCACATAAACAATAACATCATGCTTTTCAAGGCCACATAAATGATATATCTAAGGTTGACTAATATGTCATGCTTTATCACGGTTTAATGCGGGGTTACTATACATAAATAAACATTTGAACCTCAAACAAATTTCAGAATCTAAACACGTGGAAAAAATCAATGACTAACATTAATTAAGTGCTAACTAAAATTATGATTTTTTAAATACAAACATAGCATATGGACAACTCTCATAAGAAAATATCAACTATCGAAATTTATATGCTTGGTTCTAAGATTCAGAAATAGAATGTTTGATTTATGCATTAGATTGGTTTGATCACGTGATTTTGAAGTTACCGTCACAATATGAAATCATAAAGTATTTGTTCACTAAGAAGTTTAATTAGACGGATACCATCACTTGCAACACACAAGTATCCCGACTATCTACAGTGATCAGTTATACTCCCTATTTATTAGAGCGTGAGCAATAACGGTAGTTGCTATCGTAAACTTGAGTGCATAAAGTTGGTTGAAAGGTTTAATTCTGAATGATCAATATTTTATTGTAGTTATCTACCAAGATGCAATTTTTTTTTGTTCTCGGCTCTACAATTCGTATTTGCAAATGTAACATTTTCTTTTGGTATTTCATTCAAGCTTTGTAAATATGATTTTTTTCAAGGAAAAAAACGCGATGATGAGATTGCTACTTGGTGAGGATAACAACGTCACCACACAAGAAGAATTAGAGTTTTGTTTAAGGGTGGTGTTATTTGAATTATAATTTGGGTTTTGTGCCCTTTATTTGTAGTGTGTGTTCTTTTTCATATACAAAATAAAAAAAATATAACCTATTACGCGTACTTTCGATGAAGACTTCTTTCTATGTTTGTCCAAAAAACGTTTAATCGAACAATATTTGCTCATCGCAAAATATAGTCACACGGTATCCGTCGCCGCATTATATAGTCACATGGTACCCGCCGCTGCATTGCGCGGGTACCATGCTAGTTAAAGATAATAATGTAAATGGACAATATGAAAGTGCAAGTAAGTAAAATGGAAAGACTAAGTTGTCAATTTAGCTAACACCTTCTAATGTGTCGATAGGAGGGTATCTATAGGGAGATTAGCAAGTGTTGATCTTTTCTTCCTTTTCTCGTCTTTTCGTCTTCTAAATTCTTCGACTTTTTCGACTTTGTCTCGGGATAAATTGAACTCGTCTTATAATTTCTTCATTTATTAGACTTAAGTTCTTCGACTTCATTAAACTTCCGTCTTCAGACTTTTTCTTCGATAAATCTTCAGAATAGGCCTTGGACTTCCGTTCTTTTTGCACTCTTGATCTTTTGACTTCGTCTTTTGTCTTTTTCTTCGATAAAAGCCCGTAAAAGACCGTGTTTTCTTCCCTTTTCACATTTTGATCCTAAATCACAACAAAACCACAACCACACATAATTCCGACATTTACGACATAAAATACACGTTTTGGCTTGGTTAATATTATAATTAAGTGGTAAAAGGATAAGTTTTGTCACACTTATTAGATGTGGTCACGAATGATAAGGAACTGCGGTTGAACTTGGATTTGCTACAAGAAAAACGAGAGTTAGCTACAATCAATGAGGCTAAGGCAAAGTAAAAAATGAAAGGTTATTATGGCACCAGAGTGCGGAAAACCTCGTTTAAACTAGGTGACTTCGTATATCGCGCAAATGAAGCAAGTCGCACGGAGAATACAGGAAAACTTGGACCAAAATGGGAAGGACCTTACATAGTGACTGACGCTTTGGGAAAAGGCACGTATAGATTACGCGACATGGACGGCCATGGTTTAGGGCGTACGTGGAGCATTTGCCACTTAAAAAAGTGTTATCTCTGAGGCTACGGCCTCGACATGGGAATCCTAACTGTAGTCAGCTCCAATAAAACCCATGTATTCATTCTTCTTATGTTATCATTTCATGTATTACAAAACTTGCAAGTATTAATAAAATGTTGCGGTCCCTAGCTAGTTCCGCGACCCTTTCTTCTTTGATTTACTTATGTTTTTAAATTATATTATATCATGCCTACGGGCATACGCGAAAAAATCATTTCCAGGTGAATAAGAGGATTGAGTGAACCTACTAATTTATCTTGTCGTGTTAGAGGGATGCAACCTTATCGACCACAGATCAGGCATCCTTGTTAGGCACCTTGCAGTTAACGTAACCAGCACATTCCAAGGGGGGCCTGAAAAAGACACACTAGCTTCGCCCTCTCCTCCTTGATGGCTATTTTTTAAGGCTTAAGCAATGGCCTAATCCTTTTCTTCCAACACTAGCGCATGTTGAGCTTCGGAAGATTGCACTTGCACGGACAACTCTTGGAACCTTTTCTTTAAACGCGACACAAGTGTCACATAATGCAAAGCAGTGTGGTTCACCTCATCAGTTAGCGCAACATCGATCAAATTGTTCAGCACATGCGCTTTCCCAGGGGGGACAAGATTGTCCAAGAAGCTGGCACAGTCAAACGCCCCAAATAGATCTGAAGATTGGGGTATGCACCAGTTCGGAAAAAACACTTCATCCTCCTTACCCGCACTCTCATCCAGGGTGGGCATAGTCTTCCCATCACTGGGAGATGAGGCAAAGGGACTTGGCGTGGTGGTGGCAAGGTCAGGCTTCTCAATATCATGGTTGCGCGGATACGGCTATTGTTAGTGGACTGCTAAAGAAATATCAAGACAAGAATGGTTTTTACGAAGCATTACCTAGAATTAGCAGTAGCAGGAGGAGTCTTGGGGGAGAGTCAAGGAAGCTCTCTCTAAAATCCTCTTCTTCTACGCGTTCTGGTGCGACCTCTCTTTCCAATTCAGGCACGGCAACAGATGATTTCCCTATCTCCACACGAGCAGATTTTTTCGACGATGTCGGCGATTCTCTACGCCTTTTTCACAACAGCTTTTATGTCGATTCCTCTTTTTTCTTGTATTATTTCGCGGCGATGTCGGCATTCTCAGTATTGTTTAAAGATGAAATATTGACACTACTTTCCTGAGGATGTGGCTGCTGTTGTGCCGCTACACTTTGGAGAAGGACTAGGGTAGGAATTCCCCTAGCCTAAGAAGAGGACGCTTGTATATCCATGTCTAATGTTCGTCCGTTTGTGGCTACGGTCACGGGTTCTTCGTTCTCCCGTAGTGGCCACGACAACATGTTAAGGTCCTTAGGAGCACGATTCATGACACTCTAAAGGATATCCATCTCTGCATAATGAAAACAAATTACGTTTGACAAATATCAAGTGATTGAGATACTTATAAGGTCACATGAGGCGTAGAAATGCGTACTAACCTTGGTCGTCGCGATCGAAGAATTGGGGAAGCTCGTTTTCACCCACGATTGGTGCATGGCTTAAGCCAATCAAATACATTAATGCCTTAGAGTACGCTTGGATGAGTATGCGGTATTAGTCTATTGTTTGGGCATCGGCTTCATTGTACGAACCAGGGTCACGCAGCGGATCTCTTCTAAGCGTCTCTTGAGTGACAAAGGGGAAATCAAACAGAAAAATTATGCTATCAATCCAAAAGAACATTGTGTTTTGTTGCATTAAAGAGTCCAATTTTTCCTCATAGCATTGGGGCATGCCTGCATGTTTGGAGAACGATACCCATCCGTTGGCGCAGGCAGGTGAATAGAAGGCACATAATAGGTCGACGGTGGGAAATATTCCTAGTGAATGGCAGTTTATATCAAATTTTGAAATTTTGGATGCGCCAATATAGTTTAACTGTGATATGTGGGTCTCATGGTGGATGAGGATACTTATGAGAAAGCGGGATAAGGGAATGCGATTGTTAAAAAAATCAAAAAAATTAGTATATACTCATACTTTCCCTTCTGGGATTTGTCCTATATTTTACCTAGGAGCAGGTACTTATGGGTGAAGATACATAGGAATGAAATAGTCTGATGTGAATTAGAGCAGTTCGTGCTCTGTAAGGACGGCTCTAATCCCCGATAATCGTTTTACCATAGTGACAGATTAGAGATTTAGAGGAATTAAGGTTGCGGTGAGGGTTACCTTTCTTTTCTTGCTTGGTATGCGCTGAAGGAAAAAGATTCGTTAATGGCGGCTAAGGTATGTTTTTACTTTGCAAGATCACAGTGAAAGAGGACGTTGGTGTCACACCCCACCATGGCGGAATATGGGGCGTGACGTATGGATATCATCACAACATGGCGTGTCTATAGAGATAACTATATGAAATAAGAAATGTCATAAAATGGTAACACAAAAGTCATGACAATATCTCATCAAATGCAGGAGTCTAGGTAAGTAGGTAACAGTCCTACCACTTACCCAAGACAAACAATAAACATAAACCAAACAAACATATAGGTGCCAACATGTATCACTTATCAAAAAAAACATAAAGGTAAACTAAGAAGGAACGGGGATCTCCTTCTATATGCAATCCTAAGGAATCCAAGTCTAGCCACTTCTATCCTCAAGCTTAAACACATTCACACCTGAAAGAGACACTAAAACACGTCAACATAAAGTTGGTGAGAGTCATAGGTTTAGACTCCAATGCTAAATCAGTTACAAGCTGTGAATAACAACCATCAACACAATAACATATGGACAATGCGCTACAATTATGTATTAACACTAGCATTCAAGTTCAATCAATCATCACAATTCCAAGGCATCACGCCTTACCAACAACCACAATTACCAAGGTATCACGCCTTACCAACAACCATAATTTCCAAGGCATCACGCCTTACCAACAACCATAATTACTAAGGCATCACGCCTTACCAACAACCATAATTACCAAGGCATCACGCCTTATCAACAACCATAATTACCAAGGCATCACGCCTTACCAACAACCATAATTACCAAGGCATCACGCCTTACCAACAACCATGGTACCATAGGCGCCCATACACCTATGTACCTTTCCCATCCAAATCATACACGAACAAGAATCACATAGCAGTTAATCACATAATGTACACACAAGTCCATCTCAAACCTTAAAAACACTCACAGCATCAATTTATAAACAACATAACACAGTGTCTCTTCCATCCCATCTGGAAGTCAAAATCAATAGTAAACATGGGACTATGAAACTCACCTGATTGCTTCTTCACAAGTCCTCGCACTAGCAACAAGCTAACAAACCAAAAACACGCAATCAATACATGAACCAATCACTAAGATGGCTCATCAACCTATGATGGACATCTAGCCAATTCCCATATAAATACCTCACTGATAAGCTCTAATCACCCCATTACCCTTCCTTAACAAGTCCTTAACTTGGTTAAGTTTAATAACTATCCCGTTCATATTCTACACAAAACAGTCCCAGTTTTTAGGTCTCAAGAATTTAAGTCAAACGTCTACTTAAACATACCCATGGTTTCTGTAAAAGGAATATTCATACGTTTACATATGTTAGCTAAAACCTCCCACTTGCCCTAACCTTAAAGCTACTGTTGAGGCCCCGATATATGTATACATATTGCTACCTATCCAGAATTCACTGATTTTAAACGTATGAAACGTTTGTTACCATTAGAGGGACTTACCCTAAACCACAATCTTATCCCAAGTTCATATACTTACTAAAATATATAAACCATCTCTCATGTTCGTGAGAAGATCCCAATGCAACCCTAAGTACCCCAAACAACCCAAAACTTAAAAAGAAAACAGGCTGATTACAAAACTGTTTTGACCACCGACTGTTGTAACCTGTTCTTGACCCACTTCCCAACCTCCAATTTAGTTCTCGTTTCTTGCATTGGAAAGCCACTTCAATTACCTTTTTAGGGATACTTGGATCGCATCTTGAATGTTCCTAGAACTCCCGATATGATCAAAACAATTGACTCAAAATTCTGCCCAGTTTTTAAAAACGGGTTTAACAAAATCAACCTCATTAATTAACCATAATCCCTTTAATTACAAGCCCTAATCTATGTAATCATTATAACACCATTAATATAACATTAATTTACTGTTTTAATATAAACCCTAACCTAAATCCATCATAAGATGAATGCGAAAGAATTAAAAACAATTAAATTGAAAAGGGATTTGAAGATTTTACCTTAGAATTTTTGAAAGAAGAAAAATTAATGAAGACCCCTAAATTCCTCTAAGTCGACCCATACTTGATCTCCAGAGATTTTATGGAGTGTTTTGATAAAAATAAGGCTTTATATACTTTTCTAACAAGTCCTTTGCCCATTACAAAAAACCCGGTTCCCCTTTTTCCTTTTTTTTCCCTTTTCTTTTTCTTCCTTGCGTCCCAAAACCGACTTACACATATATTTTTTTATTTTTTTTTCTTTTTATTATCAATATATGTATTAATAATATTACCTTAATTTTCCCTAATTTATTTCAGCTCCTAAAGCCTCCAAAACCTCAAAACCGTAAAACTAGTCAAATTTACGCGTATTACCGTAAAAGACGTAAAATATACACTTTTAAAAAAAATCTCAAATTTTGAAATAAACTTTATAACTAAGTCCTATATGACTTAAAACCATCCCGAAAAATATTCATATGCCTAATTACCTCATCCGAGACCTCCAAATGCTAAACCGTAAATCGTAAAAAATACGATTTTCTATAATACATATAGGTATACGTAAAACCACTAAATAACACCATCTCACTTCATAGTCACTACCAAGTGAACTCATGAACATGAAATCATCACACATCGTTTCACTCACAAGGTACCCCGTACCGGAAACGATAACCAAACCACAATCTATACACACCAATAAGCACATAAACACGTAAAGACACGTAACTAGCACAAAATAAATCTAAGTGACGAACCTCAAAACCAGGGTTGTCACATCACTCCCTCCTAATAGAAATCTCGTCCCGAGATTTACTCCTTAGGATCAAACACGCAAACAACAAATCACATGAGGATACTTGTTCTAAACGAACTCCTCTCATTTCCACGTGAACTTTAGTTCAAGTTTCAAAATACCACATATACAAACCAAAAAAAATTAAACTCATTACCAAACTCTTGACCTCACAGTCAATAAATCTCACAGATGACTCTTTGATAAAACAAAGACTCTTATTAATACAAGTCCCGAATAACCGTACATGCAAATATGCATTCTCAAACAACATTTACCAATCTTAATACATGCAATATATCATATATACCACTCATTTCCCCCAGGTAATTCTATGCTCATAAGCTACTGGTCCGATCTTTCCAAAGATCATAAATGGACCTACAAAACTCTACATCAACTCTTCCATTTTACCAAAACATACCACCCGTTACTATGGGTGAAACTTCATACCTAACTCTGTCACTAACTCTAGTGGTTTCCTCCTTTTCTACATAGCCATTAGTTCTTCCAATCCAAATCAACTTATGATCTATACACATCATCAAAAAGACGGTTATCTCGGTTAGACCAAGCCCTTCGTCCCTATGGCACATCACACCTATAACTCCTAATCCATTCGATTGTCGATACTAAGCCTCCCAAACAATCAGTATAGGTCAGTGCGATTTCCTTTTCCACACTACGACAACATTAGCCTACGTTGTGCTTTATTCTACTCATTAGGCTCTACCAAAGTTTTACCTTCGGTTCCTGTCTCGACTTATTTCATTCATGCTTCGCTTTTATACACACTTCCTTCTTTCTTCCTCAACTCCTACCATACATCACGAAGTGATGCTTCCCATCGTTTCTTCCCTTGCCATAATCCTTCATAAGGCATTCCATACATATTAGGCTAACTTTTACGCAGAACCCTCTATCCATCACATCCGTACGCAATCCTTCCAACTTCTCAACTATGTGACTTCTCCTTCCTCTTGAAATATGTGATGAATTAGTCAGTCTATCGACTATCACCCAACTCCCATCGTACTTAATCCTCCACCGTATTATGTATCCCTTCCACCAACTTCGTCCTTACATCGCCCTTTCTAAGCTGCTCCTATCTATGTAGGAAGTATAGTCTACGTCCATTTTCTCCATATGATTGTCCAAGCCACGCAACATACATGTTGACGCGTTCTCTGCTTTAGACACCTCAACCCGTGCAACCTACATCCTTCATCCAAACCACCCTAATACGTCATCCATATAGTTCAAGTTCGTCTCAGCTTCACTTCATTCTTCTTATTCCATGTCTCATCAACCATGCTTGCCTTTCCCAGATGGTACTTGGCCTTGCAATTTTCTTTCATCAATTAACTCCACCCATCACCTTTTCCAAATGTTCAATCAAGATGATTGAATAAGTGTTGGAGATGTTCATGATCCGTATAGATCATTCTCCACGTCTCGTACACCAAATGCCTCTAGCATTCTAGGCAGATATAACAGTCCAGCTCCACTAACTAAGTCTATCCAGTTCTTCCAAATCTTCAGTTCCTGCAACGTATAAGAAATCGCCTTTCTTGTCATTCTCGTACACATCCAAATCCTTGCTCCACGTATCGTCATGCTTCGCGAATTCATCCAGTCCTTCCGATAATGCCAAGATCGGCTCATTATCCAATCCACCTCTTCAGCCTCCAAAATGCTTCCTCGTCCTTCTTCACTTCGTCCATTGCTGGTTCTATGATACGTTATCATCTCTAACTACTCATCATGGTAGACTTAATACTAAAACTCACACTTGAAAATCTCACGTATAATTCCACTCCAAAACCAACACATACTTCGCATCACTCTACTTCTTAGACTTTGAGTAGATCAAGATGTCGTCGATACTCCCGATGACAACTCATTTACATACGTTCATGCACACTCGCTTCATTGACTCCATGAAATCCGCTAGTGCTTTGGGGAAGCCAAATGCATAACCGTAAACCCAAAGCGTTCATACAACATCCTTAGCAGTTTCAACTACGTCCTCCTTGCACCCTCTCCTAGAAGCAATACGAATAAATTTCCTACCTCGTTCTACTTGCGAAATTCTACATGCATTTTAACAGACCAATACTTCCTCTCATCAGACCACTCAACCTCTTTCCACATCCAATCTACTACTAAGCAACTCAACTTTTACCTTGCATCCGTTGCAATTTCCATCAACTCTTCTTCTTGAAATCATCCCATCATCAATTTCCTTGGGAAGACACTAACTGCAACTCCTCTCACCTCCCCTACTTGCTCTATTTATGGTTCTACCTCACAGTAATAGGCAAACCTACTAAATTTCAGGAAATTTTTGGAAAACTTACATGCCCTACGAACAATCATAAATACCTTTGAGGTATTGTATCCCCTTCCAACACTCTCTATGGCGCGTTACTTGTGCTAGTATCCCACAAATCTCTATTCATCTCCTTGGTACTCCTAAGAGACCTCATAACCACATTAGTTCGTCTACGAACTTCTTTCCTCCCCGCTAAGGGTATTCCGACCGTTCTCTCATGGCCACCTACTTAAGCGTGTAGGCGCGACCAAGTCTTTCATATGACTACCTCAACGCTCCCGAACAATACGAAACCAAAAGTACATCTGAATCCATCAGATACGATCAGCGAATCAAACCCACGGATATCTAACGACATTTCACGTGTACCAGTTAAAACAAGTCAAAAACCACGAGTCTCAAAAGAAAACTCAAACCCAAAACGTGTATCAATTCAAAATGACCCATGACAACGAAAAATAATCCAAGAAACACCCAATGGCAACCAAACATATTATGCCCCGCGACATATTTTTTTAAACCGTGCAAAAGATCGACTTTTCCAAAAGAATATATATCTTTTTTTTATTATTTATTATTACCTCCCATATCTATGTGACTCAAACAATCTACAAACAACCCTCTTGACGAACTCAAAAGTCAACTCAAAACTAGGTATCACGTGCATCCCAAATCATAAAAATAAACTACTATTCAAACTCAACCTCTAACCCGACACTTGTACAATAATTTCGGCCAAGATACTGACCTCCCATGACTATACATTCTGAATATTTTGCGAGTACATAATTTTTGGCTTTTGAATCACTCAAAAAGCTCTAAAAACGAACAAGTTATGACCAAATCAGTTTTATACTAGTTGTTTTAAAAAAACTAAAGAATAAACTTAGTGATCAATGTAATCCTTTTAAATGACAGATATAATTGTATGTGAAATCTTCATAAACTCAAGTTAACCTTGTATAAATAATTAAAAATGACATAAATCGGTCAAACTCAATTATATAAACTATGTAGGTAGAAAGAAATTTTTACTTCGCTTTATTTCAAAGAAAGTCTTTTAGAATTTGAAATATATAAGTGTTGATTAAAAAGAAATCTTATGTTACATCTTGTTTCAAACACGACTCCAACACCTTACCCTTATTTTACCGAATACAACCAACCATCTAACTCAATATATACCGACCAAAAGAAATGCAAGACCCAACACAAAAGATTTCATTATCTCAAAAGAAATCCCAAGTTATTTCAATAGACTTGAAACCAAAAACACCATTTTAAAACGTACACGTGAAATACGAAACTCAAAGAATACGCTACAAGACACATTTCAAAAGATTCAAAACGTCGTTGGAACTCCAACAAACTCCAGCACCATAAAACACGAACAAACACAAGGTACGTTCAAGTTATAATAACTAGTGAACGACCATATACCTTAACCTAACACGTAGTAGTATATATACATCCGCATATATATATCTATTAAATCTCCCAAAACATACTCGTTATCATACATATCAAGTCGATCGCGTCATACACTCGTTTTTCCATACGAGTAATCACCTTTTCACCATCTCACCATGCCACAACAAGGCACAAAACCCATATATTATAAATATACCCAAAATCCACATCTCATCATATACAAGCATGTACTAACCCTCTTTCATGCAATCATACTTAGGAATTCATTGAAGTTGTGGTACTTGTATAACTATGTTGGCCACCATACTTATACAATTACCCTTTCCCCAATGCACTCCCTCCTATGATGACACTTATAAGAATCAATACAACACATAACACATAAATCCATCTACTCACATAAGCTCATAACCACATAACAAAGGTTCAAAACTCCAACTATTAAAATAACATAGTCAAACTCTCGGAATACAGATATCCATAGTCTAGCTAAAACAGCCTAGACTAAATCCAAAACGAAAACATAATCAGTTATAAGTCATGTCGCCCGTAAGAGTGGAAACAGCTTAAAACCCTTCCTATCCACCTACTCCTAGTAACTCGAACCACCACACGATTCTTAGGGAACATGACTTAAACATCAAAAGAAAAATAACATACCTCAGGTATGTAAAATAACTCGATAAAAGATAGAAACTACCTTGTACTAAATTATGTACTATAATGTACAATTTAAGCAAAATACAATAGTGACTAACGTGGACGATTATGGTTCAACCCGCACAAGTCACAAACCCGAAAAGAAAATAACATGTGGCTAAGTATGAACTTACTACTGTTCAATTCATACTAGTCAAAACATCACAATAAATAACATCCAAACACATCAAATAATATAAAATGCACACATACTCCTATGACGCCTATATGCAGGGACCCTTAAGCTATAGACTAGGCTACGCGACTAGGCAACCTAATTCTCTATAACCATTGGTTCTGATACCATTCTGTCACACCCCACCATGGCGTAATATGGGGCGCGACGTATGGATATCATCACAACATGACGTGTCTATAGAGATAACTATATGAAATAAGAAATGTCATAAATTGGTAACACAAAAGTCATGACAATATCTCATCAAATGCAGGAGTCTAGGTAAGTAGGTAACAGTCCTACCACAAACAATAAACATAAACCAAAAAAACATATAGGTGCCAACATGTATCACTTATCAAAAAACATAAAGGTAAACTAAGAAGGAACGGGGATCTCCTTCTATATGAAATCCTAAGGCATCCAAGTCTAGCCACTTCTATCCTCAAGCTTAAACACATTCACACCTGAAAGAGACACTAAAACACGTCAACATAAAGTTGGTGAGAGTCATAGGTTTAGACTCCAACGCTAAATCAGTTACAAGCTGTGAATAACAACCATCAACACAATAACATATGGACAATGCGCTACAATTATGTATTAACACTAGCATTCAAGTTCAATCAATCATCACAATTCCAAGGCATCACGCCTTACCAACAACCACAATTACCAAGGCATCACACCTTACCAACAACCATAATTTCCAAGGCATCACGCCTGTTGGGAATAAAATATGGGTCAGTTCACTAGACGCTGATAAGAAGAATGTTAACGCTGATAGGATGACATTGGACGCTGACAGCCAAGCGTTGACATTGAAGAAGTCAACGCTGACAGCCTTGAAGATTGACACTGATGGAATATCTTCATACGTATCTTTTGTTTATTTGTTTCTTTATTTATGTATGGTAAAGATAAGCACAACATTGTATTTTCTATTATTATCTTTACCTAGAATAGTTGATTCGTAGCTTATTGTACAAGACTTCTTGTTCTATAAAAGAAGGTCTTTTAGGTTAAAGTCATATATCAGTTTTCATAAGTTTTTGTTTGTTAAATCCTTTCATTGTAATCAACAAGAATCATTCTAATACAAGTGAAAGTTTGTTTAACATCTTTGTGTTTTAGATCAAGTGTTAATTCCGCATAACACTTTGTTACTTTATTCATAAGCAAAGGTTTCTCTACGTGTAGTACTTGATCTAATCTCGTATACACAAAGCTTAATCGATCTAAGTTTGGGATCAACAAGTGGTATCAGAGCTTGTTGAGAAACTTTTGATCTTTAAGTAACGCAAGAACCCTAAAACACCAAAAACCCTAAAAACCCTAAAATTCTCAAAACCCTACAAACATCATGTCTGGCACAGATCAACCTGCTGCTTTGCTACAAAACAACTCCTCAAACCCTAGTATCAAAATTCCCATGTTTGATGCCAGAAACTTTGAGCTTTGGAAGTCCAATTTTGAGCAATACATAGCTATTCATGACTACACTCTTTGGGAGATTATCGAATATGGGAACACATTCGATAAAGCAACAAAGATTACTGCTGCAATTGCCACAAGGACAGCTGTTCCTAATTGTCCTGAAGCTGATAAGGTGGAAAAGCCTGGAGATGGGAGAGCTGTAGCTGTTGAAGATATAGCCAAGAAGAGGGTGGACATGAAAATCTTGAACATCTTGAAACATGCCCTAGGTCATGAGAATCAGCACAAGTACAAACGCTTTGAGTCTGCAAAAGAGCTTTGGGAAGCTCTTGAAGTAGCATATGGTGGCAATGCTGACACAAAAGAAGAAAAGAAGAAGCAACTCTTGCATGAGTATGCTGTCTTTAAAGCTCAACCTAATGAGAATCTCAGCAGTGTGAGAAGTAGACTTCTAGACATCACAAGTCAACTTTCCTTCATGGGAACACAGATTGATGACCCTGAATTGAATGCTACTTTTCTCAAAAGCCTTGGTGATGTATGGAAGATTGAGACAAGATCCATTCTTGTCAATAATACCCACAAGACTTCCAGGTTTGATGACATCTTCAACAAACTAAGACTGTTGGAGAATGAATGGCAATTGGATAGTGATAATAAATCTTCCAGTAGTAACATGGCCTTCTTCTCACAAAGTGAAGGCCAATTTGATTCCATGAACTTCTATGGACATCCAGCCATTGGATCTCAAGGTGTCAGCGCTGGATGTCAGTCTGTCAGCGCTGGGTCATATCCTGTCAACGCTTTGTACTCAAGCGCTGACACACACAATCATGGCGCTGATAGAATTAAACCTGCTGGTTTTGATCTAGATACTGTGTGTGCATTCATTGCTTCTTTGCCCAGTGATTCAAGGATTACTTATGAAGATCTTGAGCAGATAAGTGATGAACAATTGGAAGAGATGGACATCAAGTGGACTATGGCTCTTGTAAGCTTAAGAGCAAACAGGTTTAATAAAAGGTTCAAGAAGAAGATGACCTTTAATGCTAAGGATGTTGCTGGCTTTGACAAGTCCAAGGTTGAGTGCTACAACTGTCATAGGATGGGGCACTTTATGAGGGAATGTAGATCTCCAAGAAGATCTGATGGTGGGAAGCCTTCAAGCCAAATGATTAAGAGCCCAGATCCCAAGGCCATGGTTGCTGTTCAACAAATTGATGGTGTTGGAGAATGGGATTGGAGCTGGATGGCTAAGAATGAGGAAGAGGACAGAGCTTTGGTTGCTGAAGTTAAAGAAGAGCATGTTGAATATGCTCTCATGGCACACTCCTCCTCTTCATCAGATAATGAGGTATATGATGATGCTTTCTGTTCTAAGGGTTGTCGTTTAAATACTGAAAAATTAAAACAAGAGATAGTTAAATTATTAGATGAGGCAAGTACTGAAAGATGCAAAGTATCTAATTATCAAATTGCTCTTACCCAAACAGAAAAGACAGTAGCTGAGTATAAGAAAATGGAGTTTGATTTAAAGGATCAAATAAATATCTTAAAACATGAGTTACATCAGAGTAAGGATGTTCAAGATATAGTAAATAGGGTTAATCTTGATTTGATAGCTCAGTTAGAGGAGGCTAACAAAAATAAAGATAATGTGAGTCTTAAAATCCAGAGATTTGATAAGGCCACACAATCCCTAGGAGAGTGTGTTAGTAAACAAAGAGACTCTAAGGATATGAGTGGGATTGGGATGAATAACTATACTGGTGTTCCACCACCAGCTGGGGATTTCTATGGTGTCCAATCAAAGGACTTATCTTGGACTGGCTTGCCAGAATGCCAAGAGGAGGAATTCATTCCTCCACCTAGAGTGACTTCCCCAGTTGAGGAATACAAGCAAAAGCTGACTGACCTAGATGAGTGGAAGAAAGCTAACCACACCTTGTTTGTTAAGGGAGGGTTGTTGTGTGAAAGTCCAAATGAGCCCACACCAATCAAGAGCCTTGATCCTAAACCTATTAAGATCACACACCCTACCACTGGCAAAGCTGTTGACCTTGGCCCACAAACTGTTAGAAAACCTAGTGTTAAGTATGCTGAGATGTATAGAAATACTAGGTCACCAAAAAACCAAGTTAGTAACCATGGAACAGGCTTCTTTGCTTCTAGATCTAAGACTATGTCTAGAAAAGCTTGTTACACATGTGGTAGCTTCTCACATTTGGCATACAAATGTGTCAACGCTTCCAATGTCAACGCTGATAGGAACCATTTCAGCGCTGACAAAAGTCAACATAGGTCAAATACTGTCAGACCCAATACCTTTGTGAACAAAAGTTCACAAGTTGTTAGACCAGCCCCATTCTTTTCTAGAGGGTCTAACACACAAAGCCTAAGACCTTTTCAAAAGTCAAACACTTGGTCAAATAGGCAATGGGTTCCTGTAGCAAACCCTAGGTTCAACGCTGATAAGAGCAATCGGGGCGCTGACAAGAGAAATTTCAGCGCTGACAGACACACTGCTAAACCTAGGTATTTGCAACCACAGGGAAATAGGTCTAAAGCTTCTACTAGCTTAACATGGAGACCAAAACAAGACCAAAACCCTAATTCTACTGGTATTTCTATGACATGCAACAGGTTTCATTATATTTCAAAGGCATTGTCAACACCAATTGGGGTTAACTGGGAATTTCATTCAAACAGGGATGAAAATGGGGTTGTTATGAGAACCAAGTCTGTTCTTGTTGAACAACCAAATGAATCCAAGTCTTCCAAGGCTTGGGTTCCCAAAGAAAACTAATGTGTTTTCTTTATGTGCAGGGCATTCAGAAGAAGATCAATGATTATGGATACTGGGATAGTGGATGCTCAAGGCACATGACAGGAAAGGAAGACTATCTGACTAATTTCTCTCCTATTCAAGATGGTGATAAGGTATACTTTGGAGGGGGCTACGGCACCATCACTGGAAAAGGAACCCTTGTCACCAACAATCTAAGATTTGAGAATGTCTTCCTGGTAAAAGAACTGGATTATAATTTGTTTAGTGTATCACAAGTGTGTGATAACAAAAATAAGGTTCTTTTCACAGATACTGAGTGCTTGGTGTTAAGCAAAGATTATAAGCTACCTGAGGAAAAATACATAGATTTTAGAACACCAAGGCATAAAGACATATATAATGTGAATCTTAATGGAATTAAGATAAATAATAAAATGTCATGTATGTATGCTAAAGCCTCAGTAGATGAAAGTAATCTTTGGCACAGGAGACTAAGGCACATAAACTTTAAGAATATCAATAGACTTGTGAGGCTTGGTTTAGTTGATGGTTTGCCTGAAAAGGCCTTCCACAATGACCACTCTTGTGTTGCATGTCTTAAGGGCAAGCAGCACAAGGTCTCATTCAGGTCTAAACAGGTGCACTCTAGTTCTAAACCACTTCACTTATTGCATATGGACCTCTTTGGTCCAACTAATATAGAAAGTATGAAGGGTAAATCATATTGTTTTGTTATCACTGATGATTATTCCAGGTTTACATGGACTTTCTTTTTAGCCAAGAAAAGTGAAACTGCCCAAAGTCTGATTAATTTCATTACTCAAATTGAGAAGAAAAATGGTAATGAGGTCAAAATTATTAGAAGTGACAATGGGGGTGAGTTTAGAAATCAGTTGTTAGATGATTTTTGTGCCAAGAAAGGGATTACTAGGCAGTTTAGCATAGCTAGAACCCCACAGCAAAATGGGGTTGCTGAAAGGAAGAATAGGACCCTTATTGAAGCAGCCAGAACCATGTTGGCTGATGCCCACTTTCCTATAGCCTTTTGGGCTGAAGCTGTTAACACAGCTTGTTATGTTCAGAATAGGGCATTGGTCAACAAGATACATAATAAGACACCTTATGAATTACTTTGGGGAAGGAAGCCAAATATTGGTTTTCTAAAGCCTTTTGGTTGTCATGTAGTTGTTCTAGAAACTAGTGAGGCCCTAGGTAAATTTGATTCAAAAGGTGATGAAGGCTACTTCATGGGTTATTCAGTGCAGAGTAAAGGATATAGGGTTTACATTAAAAAGGAAAAACGTATACTTGAAAAAGTACATGTTAGGTTTTTAGAGAGTAAACCTAGTGATCCTGAGAGTGGTCAAAATTGGTTGTTTGACTTAGAACCTTTATCTAGAGCTTTAAATTATATGCCTGTTACTGATCCAGACATTGTGAAGGTAACTTCAGGTGTTTTGGAAAAGAGAATTGGTAATGTTTCAGGTATACAGGTTGCTAAGGAGGATGGACCACCAGCAGTTAAATCATCTCCCACACAAGAATTTGTTACACTTCCTATATGGACAGATGAGTATTATGCTGCTGCTACTGCTGCTAGGAAAGATAATGGTGGTGTTCAAATACCACCAAATACAAACATGCATGATTCTTCAGGCGCTGACAAAGGGAAATCAAGCGCTGACACGACCAATTCAGACGCTGATGGCTCCAACGCTGACAACCACAGTTCAAGCGTTGTTAGCCCAAACGCTGACAAACAAGGATCAGACTTTGGAGACACCTTTACACAGCTTTTCTCTTCCCATTTTGAACAAGGTGGACCTTCCAATGTTCATGAAGGGATTTCTGTTGATCAAGAAGAATCTGAGGAAGAAGATATTGGCAACATGGAGCGTGAAGTTGAGGACACCAGACTTTTTGAAGGAGGAGTTCTCACTTCCACAGCTAAGGATCACCCCACATCTCAAATCATTGGTGATGTTATGGCTCCAGTTCAGACAAGAAGATCCCATCAAGGTCTTGGTGGATTTATTGCCAATATACACAAGAAGGTTGATACCCCTCTTGTACAAGCATGTTTGTTTGCCTGTTTTCTGTCACAGGAAGAACCCAAGAAGATTTTTGATGCTCTCAAAGAACCAAGTTGGGTGGAAGCAATGCAGGATGAGCTTCACCAATTTGCTATACAGGATGTTTGGGAGCTGGTTGATTGTCCTAGATATGTGAGACCAATTGGGACAAGATGGGTTCTAAGGAACAAGAAGGATGAAAGAGGTATTGTGGTCAGAAACAAGGCACGTTTGGTAGCTCAGGGATATACACAAGAGGAAGGAATTGATTATGAAGAAGTTTTTGCACCAGTTGCAAGAATTGAAGCTATAAGAATTTTTCTAGCTTATGCCTCTTGTATGAATTTTACTGTTTACCAAATGGATGTGAAGAGTGCTTTCCTCTATGGGACAATTGTTGAGGAGGTATATGTCATGCAACCTCCTGGTTTTGAAGATCCTAAAAATCCAGACAAGGTTTATAGAGTGAAGAAAGCCATGTATGGACTTCATCAAGCCCCAAGAGCATGGTATGGTACATTGTCCACCTACTTGGTGGAGAATGGTTTCAAAAGGGGCACCATAGATTAGACCTTGTTTACAAAGAAGAAAGGAAAACATGTGTTGCTTGTGCAGGTCTATGTTGATGATATCATTTTTGGGTCTACTGATCCAAAAATGAGTGAGGACTTTTCCAAGCTCATGACAGATAAATTCAAGATGAGTGCAATGGGTGAGATGAACTTCTTTCTAGGTTTACAAGTTCAGCAGAAAGAAGATGGTATCTTCATCTCCCAAGACAAGTATGTAGCTGAAATCTTGAAGAAATATGGTTTTTCTCCACATGAGAAGGAGGCTTCCACTCCTATGGATAGGCAACACCCTTGGGGAAAAATTGGAGCTGGAAAGGATGTAGATGTTAGGCACTATAGATCAATGATTGGATCATTGATGTATCTTACAGCCTCAAGACCTGACATCATGTTTGCTGTGTGTGCATGTGCACGCCATCAAGTGACTCCCAAAGAATGTCACCTTTTTGCTGTGAAGAGAATTTTTAGGTACCTAAGATGTTATCCAGATCTTGGCTTGTGGTACCCAAAAGATTCTCCATTGGACCTTATTGCATATTCAGACAGTGACTATGGTGGTGACAAGTTTGATAGGAAATCCACAACTGGTGGATGCCAATTTCTTGGGAGTAGATTGATATCTTGGCAATGCAAGAAACAAACAGTGGTGGCAAACTCTACAACTGAAGCAGAATATGTTGCAGCAGCTGCTTGTTGTGGACAAGTCTTATGGATTCAGAACCAGCTGTTGGATTATGGGTATAATTTTATGCATACCAAGATTTTTGTAGACAATAACAGTACTTTATGCATTATTAAAAATCCTTTACATCATTCTAAAACCAAACACATAGAAATTAGACATCATTTTATAAGAGATTGCTTTGAGAAAGGTTTAATACAACCAGATAGGGTAGATACAGAAGATAATGTGGCTGATTTATTAACTAAACCTTTTGATGCTGGAAGATTTCAATATTTGGTAACAAATATTGGAATGGTTAATCTCACTTAATATGTGTTTTGGAATCTTTTTGTAAAAATATGTACAGGATAATGCATTGTTATCGGTTTTTGTGATGATTTAGATTTCCACTTTATTTTTCTAACACTGACAAAGGTAAATGTAACGCTGTCAAGTGTTATTTTGCCATTGTTGGAGATATTATTGTCTAACGCTGACAAGAGTTCCTTCAACGCTGACAAGTGTTGTCGGGGCGCTGTCAGCAACAAATGTTAGTTTTGTGGTTTTCATCTAAATGTGTAGGTAGGTGGTAGCTTTCTGCCATTGGATACAGCGTTGCTTATGGATCTTTGAAGAGCTATTTGGACATGTTTTGTTTATGGATGATGGTTGGAATATTTATATTCCTATCTTGACATAAATTTTTAATGTTCATATATATTTTGAGAACTCATGTATCATAGTTTAAGGGGAGGTTTAAGGAACCTTTAGGACTCTTGGGTATTCTTATAATACTCTCATCACAATTCTAGATTGTGTCCACAGGTGAGTATGGGTTAGTTTTACTAAACCATGAGGCACTGTAGCATGCATAGTATATCAACTTTGCATGCTGCCAAGACATTTTTGGCCTAGAATTGGTTGTGGTCTGTTGGGAGACTTGGGAATACTTTGGTTATGGGTTTACCTGGGAGTTACAAAGAATTTTGTGAAATAACTTTGTTGGTAAGTATTTTGGTTAGCAAGGGACTCTAGAGGACATTTGTGTCTATCTTGCTTAAGCAAGTGTGCATAAATGGACAGTGCTTGCCGCCCAGTAATTATTATCAACTTGTAAGATATTTCTCTTAGGATAAATTACTTTGTTAAGGTCTTTTTCTTTTTAAAATATTTTTATTTTTAGACGCTGACAAGTTTTTCTCCAAACGCTGTTACGTCCAATCGTGACGCTGACAAGGCTTTAGGCAAACGCTGACAAGAAAATATAGCCGTTGGGCGCTGATGGGCTATTTTTGACCGTTGACACCTAGTGGGCCCTACCCAGTTGTTATTTTTGACTAATCTTTGGCCGTAATTTTGGGGAGTTGTTACTTTTAATTAATGCATGAGATAAGTTATATTTGATTCAATATTTTCATGATTGATCTTTGAATATAACCGCCTCATTTTTTACCAATCAAAATCATGCATCTCTCCTATAAATTTGGTTAATCCTTTTATTCTGGGTATTCATATTTTCTTGTCTAACATTTTTCTCCTAGATTTTTCCCATCTCACATAACCTAAACAGCTTTCAAACATGGCACCCAAATTCAACTCAAAGAATTTAACATTGGAGTTCAAAAGCCAACACAATATGGTAGCTTACTTGACTGCTGATGATGATTTGTTTCCTCAGTATTCACAGATGGTGGCATTTTTAAATGCATCTTCATTGAGGTATGCACTTTCTCATACACCATTAGTCTCTGTCGCACACATTAGACAGTTTTGGAACAATGTAAGTTCCACAACAGCTAATGGAGTGACCACATTAACATCTACTGTTCATGGAAGAACATGGGTGGTCACTGAAGCCTTGGTTCGCCAAGCTTTGCGTCTTGATGACGCTGATGGTGTGACTACTCTTGCCATTGCAACAATAGAACAAGGTCTTAGGGAATTGGGTTATCCTATTCCTGCTGATGTCACTTTAAATAAATATCATAAGCAGGAATTTCCCTCTGACTGGAAATATTTAATACATGTCCTTTTACAATGCTTAAGTCCAAAATGTACTTCTTTTAATGAAATAAACAGGTCAATAGCAAGTGCTTTGGTTTGTATAACACGTGGGCTTAAGTATAATTTTTCAAAAATGATTTTTGAAGGGATGTGTAAAAACAAGGGAAGTAAAATGACTTTGGCTTACCCTAGATTTTTGCAAATGGTCTTTGATTTACAAGAATATTGTTCTAGGGATCATGACACTTTTTATGAGATCCCTAAACAACAGAAAACCATTTTTGCTAAAATGAGCTCCACAAATGAATCCATACCTCTTACCCAACCCATGCTTGAAGTAATTCAGGCTGCTCAGCCACAACCACAACCAGACCCTGAACCCCAACTTGAGCCTATTCATGAACCATTACCTTCACCAGACCACATGGACATTGACCAACCCAGCGCTGACACTCACAATGTGGGCGCTGACACAGCCAATCCCAACACTGATACAATCCCTGAACAATCCCAAACACCCCTTAATCAACCAACACCCACACAATCTACTTCATCTTCCACCCCATTACAATCTAGGTTGAATAAACGCCAAAGGGTTACTGGAGTGTTCTCCTCTAGTGATCCTAGCCTTGTAGCAGAGAGAACCACCTCCACAAGTGTGGCTGGTGACATGGGTGAGGCTGGGGCTATTGACACAGGCTTAGATGCTGGTCAAGACAGTCCCAACATCATTAAGACCTCATCCATGCCCGATGATTCTATTTTGGGAGGTCAAATCCCCATTCTAGCTGAGGGCAGATTGGAACCTATGACAATAATTGAATTGACGGCTGCTGTCATTAGCTTGCAAAAGCAAAATGTCAGCCTTGTACAAATTGTCAACAAACAGGGACGTGAACTCCAAGTTTTGAGAGAGCGTGTGACTGTTTTGGAGAATCCAAGTAGCAGGAGTCTAATGGAGGAATCTTCCAAAGGGGAGGATGAAGAGGATGAGGAGGATGAGCTGATTCATACAGCTAGTGAGAAGAGTTCAGAGAAGAGTTCACAATTTAGTGAGTCTTTACAGGTTGCTGAAGCTCTCACCAACTTGAAGAAGCACCCAGTTATTGATACATCCAAGGTGACACCATTAAACTTGGAAGGAACTTTCAAAGAAACATTGGGCGCTGATACAGGTTTGAACGCTGACACATCCAGCGCTGACAAAGGTAATCGTGGCGCTGATAGGAGTAACTTGAACGCTGATAAAGTTGCAGGTGGTGTTGATGTATTCCAGCCATCAACAATCATCAAAGATGTGTCCACATAGGTTTCTTCTTCTATTTTACCAATTATTGATCCAAAAGACAAAGGTAAAGGCAAATTGGTTGAAGAAGATGTTCCAAAGAAAGATGCAGCACAAATAGCATTTGATGAACAGTTGGCTGCACAACTTGTGGAAAGAGATTTGAAGAGGAGTAGAAGATCACCATTTGTTGTTTCTGAGAGTGAGGAAGAAAGTGGTGATGATAAAGAAGGTGATAGCTCAGATTCAAGTATTCAAATTATTGAAGATCCAGAAAGGCTTGAATATGGGGTTGAGCTTGCAAAGGAAAGGTTGAGTGAGTTGAAGAATCAGATTGATTGGGACCTACCAGAAATCACCAGAATGTACCATGCTTGGGAAGACAAGGTTATGGACAACCCAGGGATGAGCTTGTCAGATCAAATTTGGGGGTTGGAAGTACTTCTCAGGGTACAAGATGACATAAAGGTGATTATGAGGTTTAATGCACAAGAGGTCAAGACCTGGCTCAAAAGAGATAGAAGGCAGTTGTACTATAAGTTGCTTAGATGTCATCAGCCTAATTGGACATCAAAGAAGTTGCTGGCCTTATCTTTTGAGGAGCTAGAGTATAGGGCACATCCTATTTGGAGGAAGGTGCAAGAACAGAATGTCTACAAGTTTCTTTCAGAAGAAAGGAAACAAGAGCTTGCTGAGGAAATGCAGATTCAAAAGGAAATGAGGATTGCTCAAAGACCAGTGAAGAAAGGAGATCCTTTCCAATTTCCTAAAGACATGGATGTGTATTTTCCAACTGAAGGTGTTATAAGGAAGCATCTCAAGCTTTCTCCATTGGAAGCTTCAGATTTGGTAAATGTAGTACCTCTAGATGACAGAAATCCAATCATCAGTTTTGATGAAGATGAGTGTGGATTTTGGAAGATTGGCAGATTTGGAAAGGAGGTACATACTTTCACTTCAGTTATTTCTATATTTGCAAGCATAGACAGAGAAGACTTGGTGCATCTATGGAGATTAATAGAGGCCAAGTATACAGCTGAAGCACCTACTTCAGCAAATGGAATAAGACTTTGGAACACATTTATGACTTTGTGTGGTCCAAAAGAAGCAGATCCTGCCATATGGAAGGATCTTGAAGATGATCTTAGTAATCTTCATTGGAGGCTGTATTCTACTTGTGGTGTATTTCATATGAGCTCTACAAAGTTTTCAGAGTATTTACTTGTGGATGCTGACTATTTCTTGTCCAAAGAAGTGTTGGAGAAGATGCTAGAGACATCCTTGGAGATTGATTATACTAGTGATGTGGCCAAAGACTTGATCAGATATGTTAATCACCAACATAAGAAGTTTTTGCAAGATTCCTCCTAAGTCTTAAGTTTTTATTCAGGAACTTGATCATTGGAATGGATATCAAGTTTAGGGGAGGATTGTTGGGAATAAAATATGGGTCAGTTCACTAGACGCTGATAAGAAGAATGTTAACGCTGATAGGATGACATTGGACGCTGACAGCCAAGCGTTGACATTGAAGAAGTCAACGCTGACAGCCTTGAAGATTGACACTGATGGAATATCTTCATACGTATCTTTTGTTTATTTGTTTCTTTATTTATGTATGGTAAAGATAAGCACAACATTGTATTTTCTATTATTATCTTTACCTAGAATAGTTGATTCGTAGCTTATTGTACAAGACTTCTTGTTCTATAAAAGAAGGTCTTTTAGGTTAAAGTCATATATCAGTTTTCATAAGTTTTTGTTTGTTAAATCCTTTCATTGTAATCAACAAGAATCATTCTAATACAAGTGAAAGTTTGTTTAACATCTTTGTGTTTTAGATCAAGTGTTAATTCCGCATAACACTTTGTTACTTTATTCATAAGCAAAGGTTTCTCTACGTGTAGTACTTGATCTAATCTCGTATACACAAAGCTTAATCGATCTAAGTTTGGGATCAACAAGTGGTATCAGAGCTTGTTGAGAAACTTTTGATCTTTAAGTAACGCAAGAACCCTAAAACACCAAAAACCCTAAAAACCCTAAAATTCTCAAAACCCTACAAACATCATGTCTGGCACAGATCAACCTGCTGCTTTGCTACAAAACAACTCCTCAAACCCTAGTATCAAAATTCCCATGTTTGATGCCAGGAACTTTGAGCTTTGGAAGTCCAATTTTGAGCAATACATAGCTATTCATGACTACACTCTTTGGGAGATTATCGAATATGGGAACACATTCGATAAAGCAGCAAAGATTACTGCTGCAATTGCCACAAGGACAGCTGTTCCTAATTGTCCTGAAGCTGATAAGGTGGAAAAGCCTGGAGATGGGAGAGCTGTAGCTGTTGAAGATATAGCCAAGAAGAGGGTGGACATGAAAATCTTGAACATCTTGAAACATGCCCTAGGTCATGAGAATCAGCACAAGTACAAACGCTTTGAGTCTGCAAAAGAGCTTTGGGAAGCTCTTGAAGTAGCATATGGTGGCAATGCTGACACAAAAGAAGAAAAGAAGAAGCAACTCTTGCATGAGTATGCTGTCTTTAAAGCTCAACCTAATGAGAATCTCAGCAGTGTGAGAAGTAGACTTCTAGACATCACAAGTCAACTTTCCTTCATGGGAACACAGATTGATGACCCTGAATTGAATGCTACTTTTCTCAAAAGCCTTGGTGATGTATGGAAGATTGAGACAAGATCCATTCTTGTCAATAATACCCACAAGACTTCCAGGTTTGATGACATCTTCAACAAACTAAGACTGTTGGAGAATGAATGGCAATTGGATAGTGATAATAAATCTTCCAGTAGTAACATGGCCTTCTTCTCACAAAGTGAAGGCCAATTTGATTCCATGAACTTCTATGGACATCCAGCCACTGGATCTCAAGGTGTCAGCGCTGGATGTCAGTCTGTCAGCGCTGGGTCATATCCTGTCAACGCTTTGTACTCAAGCGCTGACACACACAATCATGGCGCTGATAGAATTAAACCTGATGGTTTTGATCTAGATACTGTGTGTGCATTCATTGCTTCTTTGCCCAGTGATTCAAGGATTACTTATGAAGATCTTGAGCAGATAAGTGATGAACAATTGGAAGAGATAGACATCAAGTGGACTATGGCTCTTGTAAGCTTAAGAGCAAACAGGTTTAATAAAAGGTTCAAGAAGAAGATGACCTTTAATGCTAAGGATGTTGTTGGCTTTGACAAGTCCAAGGTTGAGTGCTACAACTATCATAGGATGGGGCACTTTATGAGGGAATGTAGATCTCCAAGAAGATCTGATGCTGGGAAGCCTTCAAGCCAAATGATTAAGAGCCCAGATCCCAAGGCCATGGTTGCTGTTCAACAAATTGATGGTGTTGGAGAATGGGATTGGAGCTGGATGGCTAAGAATGAGGAAGAGGACAGAGCTTTGGTTGCTGAAGTTAAAGAAGAGCATGTTGAATATGCTCTCATGGCACACTCCTCCTCTTCATCAGATAATGAGGTATATGATGATGCTTTCTGTTCTAAGGGTTGTCGTTTAAATACTGAAAAATTAAAACAAGAGATAGTTAAATTATTAGATGAGGCAAGTACTGAAAGATGCAAAGTATCTAATTATCAAATTGCTCTTACCCAAACAGAAAAGACAGTAGCTGAGTATAAGAAAATGGAGTTTGATTTAAAGGATCAAATAAATATCTTCAAACATGAGTTACATCAGAGTAAGGATGTTCAAGATATAGTAAATAGGGTTAATCTTGATTTGATAGCTCAGTTAGAGGAGGCTAACAAAAATAAAGATAATGTGAGTCTTAAAATCCAGAGATTTGATAAGGCCACACAATCCCTAGGAGAGTGTGTTAGTAAACAAAGAGACTCTAAGGATATGAGTGGGATTGGGATGAATAACTATACTGGTGTTCCACCACCAGCTGGGGATTTCTATGGTGTCCAATCAAAGGACTTATCTTGGACTGGCTTGCCAGAATGCCAAGAGGAGGAATTCATTCCTCCACCTAGAGTGACTTCCCCAGTTGAGGAATACAAGCAAAAGCTGACTGACCTAGATGAGTGGAAGAAATCTAACCACACCTTGTTTGTTAAGGGAGGGTTGTTGTGTGAAAGTCCAAATGAGCCCACACCAATCAAGAGCCTTGATCCTAAACCTATTAAGATCACACACCCTACCACTGGCAAAGCTGTTGACCTTGGCCCACAAACTGTTAGAAAACCTAGTGTTAAGTATGCTGAGATGTATAGAAATACTAGGTCACCAAAAAACCAAGTTAGTAACCATGGAACAGGCTTCTTTGCTTCTAGATCTAAGACTATGTCTAGAAAAGCTTGTTACACATGTGGTAGCTTCTCACATTTGGCATACAAATGTGTCAACGCTTCCAATGTCAACGCTGATAGGAACCATTTCAGCGCTGACAAAAGTCAACATAGGTCAAATACTGTCAGACCCAATACCTTTGTGAACAAAAGTTCACAAGTTGTTAGACCAGCCCCATTCTTTTCTAGAGGGTCTAACACACAAAGCCTAAGACCTTTTCAAAAGTCAAACACTTGGTCAAATAGGCAATGGGTTCCTGTAGCAAACCCTAGGTTCAACGCTGATAAGAGCAATCGGGGCGCTGACAAGAGAAATTTCAGCGCTGACAGACACACTGCTAAACCTAGGTATTTGCAACCACAGGGAAATAGGTCTAAAGCTTCTACTAGCTTAACATGGAGACCAAAACAAGACCAAAACCCTAATTCTACTGGTATTTCTATGACATGCAACAGGTTTCATTATATTTCAAAGGCATTGTCAACACCAATTGGGGTTAACTGGGAATTTCATTCAAACAGGGATGAAAATGGGGTTGTTATGAGAACCAAGTCTGTTCTTGTTGAACAACCAAATGAATCCAAGTCTTCCAAGGCTTGGGTTCCCAAAGAAAACTAATGTGTTTTCTTTATGTGCAGGGCATTCAGAAGAAGATCAATGATTATGGATACTGGGATAGTGGATGCTCAAGGCACATGACAGGAAAGGAAGACTATCTGACTAATTTCTCTCCTATTCAAGATGGTGATAAGGTATACTTTGGAGGGGGCTACGGCACCATCACTGGAAAAGGAACCCTTGTCACCAACAATCTAAGATTTGAGAATGTCTTCCTGGTAAAAGAACTGGATTATAATTTGTTTAGTGTATCACAAGTGTGTGATAACAAAAATAAGGTTCTTTTCACAGATACTGAGTGCTTGGTGTTAAGCAAAGATTATAAGCTACCTGAGGAAAAATACATAGATTTTAGAACACCAAGGCATAAAGACATATATAATGTGAATCTTAATGGAATTAAGATAAATAATAAAATGTCATGTCTGTATGCTAAAGCCTCAGTAGATGAAAGTAATCTTTGGCACAGGAGACTAGGGCACATAAACTTTAAGAATATCAATAGACTTGTGAGGCTTGGTTTAGTTGATGGTTTGCCTGAAAAGGCCTTCCACAATGACCACTCTTGTGTTGCATGTCTTAAGGGCAAGCAGCACAAGGTCTCATTCAGGTCTAAACAGGTGCACTCTAGTTCTAAACCACTTCACTTATTGCATATGGACCTCTTTAGTCCAACTAATATAGAAAGTCTGAAGGGTAAATCATATTGTTTTGTTATCACTGATGATTATTCCAGGTTTACATGGACTTTCTTTTTAGCCAAGAAAAGTGAAACTGCCCAAAGTCTGATTAATTTCATTACTCAAATTGAGAAGAAAAATGGTAATGAGGTCAAAATTATTAGAAGTGACAATGGGGGTGAGTTTAGAAATCAGTTGTTAGATGATTTTTGTGCCAAGAAAGGGATTACTAGGCAGTTTAGCATAGCTAGAACCCCACAGCAAAATGGGGTTGCTGAAAGGAAGAATAGGACCCTTATTGAAGCAGCCAGAACCATGTTGGCTGATGCCCACTTTCCTATAGCCTTTTGGGCTGAAGCTGTTAACACAGCTTGTTATGTTCAGAATAGGGCATTGGTCAACAAGATACATAATAAGACACCTTATGAATTACTTTGGGGAAGGAAGCCAAATATTGGTTTTCTAAAGCCTTTTGGTTGTCATGTAGTTGTTCTAGAAACTAGTGAGGCCCTAGGTAAATTTGATTCAAAAGGTGATGAAGGCTACTTCATGGGTTATTCAGTGCAGAGTAAAGGATATAGGGTTTACATTAAAAAGGAAAAACGTATACTTGAAAAAGTACATGTTAGGTTTTTAGAGAGTAAACCTAGTGATCCTGAGAATGGTCCAAATTGGTTGTTTGACTTAGAACCTTTATCTAGAGCTTTAAATTATATGCCTGTTACTGATCCAGACATTGTGAAGGTAACTTCAGGTGTTTTGGAAAAGAGAATTGGTAATGTTTCAGGTATACAGGTTGCTAAGGAGGATGGACCACCAGCAGTTAAATCATCTCCCACACAAGAATTTGTTACACTTCCTATATGGACAGATGAGTATTATGCTGCTGCTACTGCTGCTAGGAAAGATAATGGTGGTGTTCAAATACCACCAAATACAAACATGCGTGATTCTTCAGGCGCTGACAAAGGGAAATCAAGCGCTGACACGACCAATTCAGACGCTGATGGCTCCAACGCTGACAACCACAGTTCAAGCGTTGTTAGCCCAAACGCTGACAAACAAGGATCAGACTTTGGAGACACCTTTACACAGCTTTTCTCTTCCCATTTTGAACAAGGTGGACCTTCCAATGTTCATGAAGGGATTTCTGTTGATCAAGAAGAATCTGAGGAAGAAGATATTGGCAACATGGAGCGTGAAGTTGAGGACACCAGACTTTTTGAAGGAGGAGTTCTCACTTTCACAGCTAAGGATCACCCCACATCTCAAATCATTGGTGATGTTATGGCTCCAGTTCAGACAAGAAGATCCCATCAAGGTCTTGGTGGATTTATTGCCAATATACACAAGAAGGTTGATACCCCTCTTGTACAAGCATGTTTGTTTGCCTGTTTTCTGTCACAGGAAGAACCCAAGAAGATTTTTGATGCTCTCAAAGAACCAAGTTGGGTGGAAGCAATGCAGGATGAGCTTCACCAATTTGCTATACAGGATGTTTGGGAGCTGGTTGATTGTCCTAGATATGTGAGACCAATTGGGACAAGATGGGTTCTAAGGAACAAGAAGGATGAAAGAGGTATTGTGGTCAGAAACAAGGCACGTTTGGTAGCTCAGGGATATACACAAGAGGAAGGAATTGATTATGAAGAAGTTTTTGCACCAGTTGCAAGAATTGAAGCTATAAGAATTTTTCTAGCTTATGCCTCTTGTATGAATTTTACTGTTTACCAAATGGATGTGAAGAGTGCTTTCCTCTATGGGACAATTGTTGAGGAGGTATATGTCATGCAACCTCCTGGTTTTGAAGATCCTGAAAATCCAGACAAGGTTTATAGAGTGAAGAAAGCCATGTATGGACTTCATCAAGCCCCAAGAGCATGGTATGGTACATTGTCCACCTACTTGGTGGAGAATGGTTTCAAAAGGGGCACCATAGATCAGACCTTGTTTACAAAGAAGAAAGGAAAACATGTGTTGCTTGTGCAGGTCTATGTTGATGATATCATTTTTGGGTCTACTGATCCAAAAATGAGTGAGGACTTTTCCAAGCTCATGACAGATAAATTCAAGATGAGTGCAATGGGTGAGATGAACTTCTTTCTAGGTTTACAAGTTCAGCAGAAAGAAGATGGTATCTTCATCTCCCAAGACAAGTATGTAGCTGAAATCTTGAAGAAATATGGTTTTTCTCCACATGAGAAGGAGGCTTCCACTCCTATGGATAGGCAACACCCTTGGGGAAAAATTGGAGCTGGAAAGGATGTAGATGTTAGGCACTATAGATCAATGATTGGATCATTGATGTATCTTACAGCCTCAAGACCTGACATCATGTTTGCTGTGTGTGCATGTGCACGCCATCAAGTGACTCCCAAAGAATGTCACCTTTTTGCTGTGAAGAGAATTTTTAGGTACCTAAGATGTTATCCAGATCTTGGCTTGTGGTACCCAAAAGATTCTCCATTGGACCTTATTGCATATTCAGACAGTGACTATGGTGGTGACAAGTTTGATAGGAAATCCACAACTGGTGGATGCCAATTTCTTGGGAGTAGATTGATATCTTGGCAATGCAAGAAACAAACAGTGGTGGCAAACTCTACAACTGAAGCAGAATATGTTGCAGCAGCTGCTTGTTGTGGACAAGTCTTATGGATTCAGAACCAGCTGTTGGATTATGGGTATAATTTTATGCATACCAAGATTTTTGTAGACAATAACAGTACTTTATGCATTATTAAAAATCCTGTACATCATTCTAAAACCAAACACATAGAAATTAGACATCATTTTATAAGAGATTGCTTTGAGAAAGGTTTAATACAACCAGATAGGGTAGATACAGAAGATAATGTGGCTAATTTATTAACTAAACCTTTTGATGCTGGAAGATTTCAATATTTGGTAACAAATATTGGAATGGTTAATCTCACTTAATATGTGTTTTGGAATCTTTTTGTAAAAATATGTACAGGATAATGCATTGTTATCGGTCTTTGTGATGATTTAGATTTCCACTTTATTTTTCTAACACTGACAAAGGTAAATGTAACGCTGTCAAGTGTTATTTTGCCATTGTTGGAGATATTATTGTCTAACGCTGACAAGAGTTCCTTCAACGCTGACAAGTGTTGCCGGGGCGCTGTCAGCAACAAATGTTAGTTTTGTGGTTTCATCTAAATGTGTAGGTAGGTGGTAGCTTTCTGCAATTGGATACAGCGTTGCTTATGGATCTTTGAAGAGCTATTTGGACATGTTTTGTTTATGGATGATGGTTGGAATATTTATATTCCTATCTTGACATAAATTTTTAATGTTCATATATATTTTGAGAACTCATGTATCATAGTTTAAGGGGAGGTTTAAGGAACCTTTAGGACTCTTGGGTATTCTTATAATACTCTCATCACAATTATAGATTGTGTCCACAGGTGAGTATGGGTTAGTTTTACTAAACCATGAGGCACTGTAGCATGCATAGTATATCAACTTTGCATGCTGCCAAGACATTTTTGGCCTAGAATTGGTTGTGGTCTGTTGGGAGACTTGGGAATACTTTGGTTATGGGTTTACCTGGGAGTTACAAAGAATTTTGTGAAATAACTTTGTTGGTAAGTATTTTGGTTAGCAAGGGACTCTAGAGGACATTTGTGTCTATCTTGCTTAAGCAAGTGTGCATAAATGGACAGTGCTTGCCGCCCAGTAATTATTATCAACTTGTAAGATATTTCCCTTAGGATAAATTACTTTGTTAAGGTCTTTTTCTTTTTAAAATATTTTTATTTTTAGACGCTGACAAGTTTTTCTCCAAACGCTGTTACGTCCAATCGTGATGCTGACAAGGCTTTAGGCAAACGCTGACAAGAAAATATAGCCGTTGGGCGCTGATGGGCTATTTTTGACCGTTGACACCTAGTGGGCCCTACCCAGTTGTTATTTTTGACTAATCTTTGGCCGTAATTTTGGGGAGTTGTTACTTTTAATTAATGCATGAGATAAGTTATATTTGATTCAATATTTTCATGATTGCTCTTTGAATATAACCGCCTCATTTTTGACCAATCAAAATCATGCATCTCTCCTATAAATTTGGTTAATCCTTTTATTCTGGGTATTCATATTTTCTTGTCTAACATTTTTCTCCTAGATTTTTCCCATCTCACATAACCTAAACAGCTTTCAAACATGGCACCCAAATTCAACTCAAAGAATTTAACATTGGAGTTCAAAAGCCAACACAATATGGTAGCTTACTTGACTGCTGATGATGATTTGTTTCCTCAGTATTCACAGATGGTGGCATTTTTAAATGCATCTTCATTGAGGTATGCACTTTCTCATACACCATTAGTCTCTGTCGCACACATTAGACAGTTTTGGAACAATGTAAGTTCCACAACAGCTAATGGAGTGACCACATTAACATCTACTGTTCATGGAATAACATGGGTGGTCACTGAAGCCTTGGTTCGCCAAGCTTTGCGTCTTGATGACGCTGATGGTGTGACTACTCTTGCCATTGCAACAATAGAACAAGGTCTTAGGGAATTGGGTTATCCTATTCCTGCTGATGTCACTTTAAATAAATATCATAAGCAGGAATTTCCCTCTGACTGGAAATATTTAATACATGTCCTTTTACAATGCTTAAGTCCAAAATGTACTTCTTTTAATGAAATAAACAGGTCAATAGCAAGTGCTTTGGTTTGTATAACACGTGGGCTTAAGTATAATTTTTCAAAAATGATTTTTGAAGGGATGTGTAAAAACAAGGGAAGTAAAATGACTTTGGCTTACCCTAGATTTTTGCAAATGGTCTTTGATTTACAAGAATATTGTTCTAGGGATCATGACACTTTTTATGAGATCCCTAAACAACAGAAAACCATTTTTGCTAAAATGAGCTCCACAAATGAATCCATACCTCTTACCCAACCCATGCTTGAAGTAATTCAGGCTGCTCAGCCACAACCACAACCAGACCCTGAACCCCAACTTGAGCCTATTCATGAACCATTACCTTCACCAGACCACATGGACATTGACCAACCCAGCGCTGACACTCACAATGTGGGCGCTGACACAGCCAATCCCAACACTGATACAATCCCTGAACAATCCCAAACACCCCTTAATCAACCAACACCCACACAATCTACTTCATCTTCCACCCCATTACAATCTAGGTTGAATAAACGCCAAAGGGTTACTGGAGTGTTCTCCTCTAGTGATCCTAGCCTTGTAGCAGAGAGAACCACCTCCACAAGTGTGGCTGGTGACATGGGTGAGGCTGGGGCTATTGACACAGGCTTAGATGCTGGTCAAGACAGTCCCAACATCATTAAGACCTCATCCATGCCCGATGATTCTATTCTGGGAGGTCAAATCCCCATTCTAGCTGAGGGCAGATTGGAACCTATGACAATAATTGAATTGACGGCTGCTGTCATTAGCTTGCAAAAGCAAAATGTCAGCCTTGTACAAATTGTCAACAAACAGGGACGTGAACTCCAAGTTTTGAGAGAGCGTGTGACTGTTTTGGAGAATCCAAGTAGCAGGAGTCTAATGGAGGAATCTTCCAAAGGAGAGGATGAAGAGGATGAGGAGGATGAGCTGATTCATACAGCTAGTGAGAAGAGTTCAGAGAAGAGTTCACAATTTAGTGAGTCTTTACAGGTTGTTGAAGCTCTCACCAACTTGAAGAAGCACCCAGTTATTGATACATCCAAGGTGACACCATTAAACTTGGAAGGAACTTTCAAAGAAACATTGGGCGCTGATACAGGTTTGAACGCTGACACATCCAGCGCTGACAAAGGTAATCGTGGCGCTGATAGGAGTAACTTGAACGCTGATAAAGTTGCAGGTGGTGTTGATGTATTCCAGCCATCAACAATCATCAAAGATGTGTCCACATAGGTTTCTTCTTCTATTTTACCAATTATTGATCCAAAAGACAAAGGTAAAGGCAAATTGGTTGAAGAAGATGTTCCAAAGAAAGATGCAGCACAAATAGCATTTGATGAACAGTTGGCTGCACAACTTGTGGAAAGAGATTTGAAGAGGAGTAGAAGATCACCATTTGTTGTTTCTGAGAGTGAGGAAGAAAGTGGTGATGATAAAGAAGGTGATAGCTCAGATTCAAGTATTCAAATTATTGAAGATCCAGAAAGGCTTGAATATGGGGTTGAGCTTGCAAAGGAAAGGTTGAGTGAGTTGAAGAATCAGATTGATTGGGACCTACCAGAAATCACCAGAATGTACCATGCTTGGGAAGACAAGGTTATGGACAACCCAGGGATGAGCTTGTCAGATCAAATTTGGGGGTTGGAAGTACTTCTCAGGGTACAAGATGACATAAAGGTGATTATGAGGTTTAATGCACAAGAGGTCAAGACCTGGCTCAAAAGAGATAGAAGGCAGTTGTACTATAAGTTGCTTAGATGTCATCAGCCTAATTGGACATCAAAGAAGTTGCTGGCCTTATCTTTTGAGGAGCTAGAGTATAGGGCACATCCTATTTGGAGGAAGGTGCAAGAACAGAATGTCTACAAGTTTCTTTCAGAAGAAAGGAAACAAGAGCTTGCTGAGGAAATGCAGATTCAAAAGGAAATGAGGATTGCTCAAAGACCAGTGAAGAAAGGAGATCCTTTCCAATTTCCTAAAGACATGGATGTGTATTTTCCAACTGAAGGTGTTATAAGGAAGCATCTCAAGCTTTCTCCATTGGAAGCTTCAGATTTGGTAAATGTAGTACCTCTAGATGACAAAAATCCAATCATCAGTTTTGATGAAGATGAGTGTGGATTTTGGAAGATTGGCAGATTTGGAAAGGAGGTACATACTTTCACTTCAGTTATTTCTATATTTGCAAGCATAGACAGAGAAGACTTGGTGCATCTATGGAGATTAATAGAGGCCAAGTATACAGCTGAAGCACCTACTTCAGCAAATGGAATAAGACTTTGGAACACATTTATGACTTTGTGTGGTCCAAAAGAAGCAGATCCTGCCATATGGAAGGATCTTGAAGATGATCTTAGTAATCTTCATTGGAGGGTGTATTCTACTTGTGGTGTATTTCATATGAGCTCTACAAAGTTTTCAGAGTATTTACTTGTGGATGCTGACTATTTCTTGTCCAAAGAAGTGTTGGAGAAGATGCTAGAGACACCCTTGGAGATTGATTATACTAGTGATGTGGCCAAAGACTTGATCAGATATGTTTATCACCAACATAAGAAGTTTTTGCAAGATTCCTCCTAAGTCTTAAGTTTTTATTCAGAAACTTGATCATTGGAATGGATATCAAGTTTAGGGGAGGATTGTTGGGAATAAAATATGGGTCAGTTCACTAGACGCTGATAAGAAGAATGTTAACGCTGATAGGATGACATTGGACGCTGACAGCCAAGCGTTGACATTGAAGAAGTCAACGCTGACAGCCTTGAAGATTGAAACTGATGGAATATCTTCATACGTATCTTTTGTTTATTTGTTTCTTTATTTATGTATGGTAAAGATAAGCACAACATTGTATTTTCTATTATTATCTTTACCTAGAATAGTTGATTCGTAGCTTATTGTACAAGACTTCTTGTTCTATAAAAGAAGGTCTTTTAGGTTAAAGTCATATATCAGTTTTCATAAGTTTTTGTTTGTTAAATCCTTTCATTGTAATCAACAAGAATCATTCTAATACAAGTGAAAGTTTGTTTAACATCTTTGTGTTTTAGATCAAGTGTTAATTCCGCATAACACTTTGTTACTTTATTCATAAGCAAAGGTTTCTCTACGTGTAGTACTTGATCTAATCTCGTATACACAAAGCTTAATCGATCTAAGTTTGGGATCAACAACGCCTTACCAACAACCATAATTACCAAGGCATCACGCCTTACCAACAACCATAATTACCAAGACATCACGCCTTACCAACAACCATAATTACCAAGGCATCACGCCTTACCAACAACCATAATTACCAAGGCATCACGCCTTACCAATAACCATGGTACCATAGGCGCCCATACACCTATGTACCTTTCCCATCCAAATCATACACGAACAAGAATCACATAGCAGTTAATCACATAATGTACACACAAGTCCATCTCAAACCTTAAAAACATTCACAGCATCAATTTATAAACAACATAACACAGTGTCTCTTCCATCCCATCTGGAATTCAAAATCAATAGTAAACATGGGACTATGAAACTCACCTGATTGCTTCTTCACAAGTCCTCGCACTAGCAACAAGCTAACAAACCAAAAACATGTAATCAATACATGAACCAATCACTAAGATGGCTCATCAACCTATGATGGACATCTAGCTAATTCCTATATAAATACGTCATTGATAAGCTCTAATCACCCCATTACCCTTCCTTAACAAGTCCTTAACTTGGTTAAGTTTAATAACTATCTCGTTCATATTTTACACAAAACAGTCCCAGTTTTTAGGTCTCAAGACTTTAGTCAAACGTCTACTTAAACATACCCATGGTTTCTGTAAAAGGAATATTCATACTTTTACATATGTTAGCTAAAACCTCCCACTTGTCCTAACCTTAAAGCTACTGTTAAGGCCCCGATATATGTATATATATTGCTACCTATCCAGAATTCACTGATTTTAAACGTATGAAAAGTTTGTTACCATTAGAGGGACTTACCCTAAACCACAATCTTAGCCCAAGTGCAGATACTTATTACAATATATAAACCATCTCTCATGTTCGTGAGAAGATCCCAATTTAACCCTAAGTACCCCAAACAACCCAAAACTTAAAAAGAAAACAGGCTGATTACAAAACTGTTTTGACCACCGACTGTTGTAACTTGTTTTTGACCCACTTCCCGACCTATAATTTAGTTATCGTTTCTTGCATTGGAAATCCACTTCAATTACCTTTTCAGTGATACTTGGATAGCATCTTGAATGTTCCTAGAACTCACGATATGATCAAAACAATTGACTCAAAATTCTGCCCAGTTTTTAAAAACGGGTTTAACAAAATCAACCTCATTAATTAACCATAATCCCTCTAATTAGAAGCCCTAATCTATGTAATCATTATAACACCATTAATATATCATTAATTTACTGTTTTAATATAAACCCTAACCTAAATCCATCATAAGATGAATGAGAAAGAATTAAAAACAATTAAATTGAAAAGGGATTTGAAGATTTTACCTTAGAATTTTTGAAAGAAGAAAAATTAATGAAGACCCCTAAATTCCTCCATAGATGTCGACCCATACTTGATCTCCAGGGATTTTATGGAGTTTTTTGATAAAAATAAGGCTTTATATACTTTCCTACCAAGTCCTTGGCCCATTACAAAAGCTCGGTTCCCCTTTTTCCTTTTTTTTCCCTTTTCTTTTTCTTCCTTGCGTCCCAAAACCGACTTACACATATATTTTTTTATTTTTTTTTTCTTTTTATTATTAATATATTCATTAATAATATTACCTTAATTTTCTCTAATTTATTTCAGCTCCTAAAGCCTCCAAAACCTCAAAACCGTAAAACTAGTCAAATTTACGCGTTTTACCGTAAAAGACGTAAAATATACACTTTTAAAAAAAATCTCAAATTTTGAAATAAACTTTATAACTAAGTCCTATATGACTTAAAACCATCCCGAAAAATATCCATATGCCTAATTACCTCATCCGAGACCTCCAAATGCTAAACCGTAAATCGTAAAAAATACGATTTTCTATAATACATATACGTATACGTAAAACCACTAAATAACACCATCTCACTTCATAGTCACTACCAAGTGAACTCATGAACATGAAATCATCACACATCATTTCACTCACAAGGTACCCCGTACCGGAAACGATAACCAAACCACAATCTATACACACCAATAAGCACATAAACACGTAAAGACACGTAACCAGCACAAAATAAATCTAAGTGACGAACCTCAAAACCAGGGTTGTCACAGTTGGGTATATATATCCTTAGGGTTACTATTCATAGGGTTGGATTATTCACACGTGTAGCCCACTTGCAAAATCTGACGATGGAAGATGAATAGGCAGGCTGGCGTAGCAGACGCTTTTTTTGTAAATCGAGGTAGTAGGTAAAAGGGGGGGGGGGTGAATGTGTGTTTTGAGCGGGAGAATTTGAAACTTATTTGGTACTCTTCGTGACATTCATTTTTCTATGGGTTATGGTGCGACTCAACTGTTTATAGTCTAGTAGTCGTGGCACGCTGTGCGACTACTAGACTAGGAGAACATGATGACGTATAGTCCCTAGTCGGGCTGGATAACCCAACCCACGGGTACTACCCGTATCCATTACGTATAGATCATAAATAGACAGCACTAAAGCCCATGAGGCCTAATAAGCCGTTGTCGCACGCGGTTTTATCTTAACCCTGTCCTAGCCGTTCGTGGACAGGATCAAATGGTATCATAATCTAAATCCGGTTATGATTCGCCTAAGTTAAAAGGATATACACCATTCTTATTCACGCAATAAGGATTCGGTTATATTTGGTATTTATCTCTTGCTTAGGCTGCAAGAATAGGGAAGCCCAATTAGAGTTTCACCGGGTATAAAAGGAACCCCTCGCCTATCTCTCAAATCGATTACTTACTCTTACGCTGGAATCTAATCGTGGGACACGCGCCCACAGTAATCCTAACGGTGTTTGTTATTTGGTGTGTAGGGTCTTCAAACAAGTTCATTTGGTGCAAGAGTTAGAGTCCTTAAGCACCTGAATTAAGCCTAATTCGAGTCAAGCGCGGTCCATCCAACCTTTTTATAAAAAAAAAACATTTTATGATAGTTTCTTATGACTATAACATATTTCACATATATATCATGTAATTTCGTATTGTCCTCTAAATGAACAAGTGTTGGAGCATAAAACCTAAGTCTCTCGTATCGCTTTAGTCACAACATTGTTCCGTTCTCATCCTCGTGTTAGTTGGTTGAGGAAGGATACTAGAGAATTGATTTCTTTCTAAAAACAATTTTATGCATAGAGCCTCATGATTAATCAGTTGGATAGAAATTCATGTTTTATATACAAAACGGATACTAGTTTGTTTCTTATGTTTTAAATTAGGTTGGACCAAATGGTTCGGTCGACCATGGATATTTGAGGGTAAATTGTCGCTTTCCCCATTGTGGGTTGAAGGTTCTTTAAGGTCGCCAGGTAGGAGAAGAAGATGACTCATCTAGGTGCGAGTTTTACACTCCATAAACAATAAAAAAATGTATATCATAATTGAAATGAATATTTATAAGGTATGTTTTTATAGTATAGGTCGTGTTACTAGGCCTAATAGTTTGCTTGTAGGTCGTAGGAGACAGAAAGTTGATGTGCCAGAACAATAAGGGTCGTCGAGGGTTATGATCGAGCCTACCTTATGTTTATCTACAAAATTGAATATTGCCACGTGTCGCTCATATGTATCTTAATATCATATGATATAGTAGTAAGTCTAAGCTTAATTTGTGGGCTTGAGGTTATTAAGGTTTTAAGGTTTTAGGTCTGTATCTTATCAATAGTTGATCATTAATACATAATGTCCACGCGAGTTTATTGATAGCATTGTATCAGAGCAAGTCTGATTCTAAAAACTAAGTGGCTATGTTGAGACGCCTCCCCTAAAATAATCAGTCGAACCTTAGCTACTACGTTTACCACAGATCACTTAAGTCTAAATCTTTAGGCATCATTCACGAACCTAATATCTTAAAACAAATGTTGATGAGTCTACCACCGCAAACTATATGAAATTTGTTTGCTTGTGGCTACCTTGGTTGCTTAATTTATCTACTCCACATCTTGTATAATCCCTCGCCTCAACATTCCATTATATATGCTAGTTCTTTTTTATATCATAAACCACCGGGTCCTTAATTTCGCTTATCTTTTACCCCAAAAAATCTCTACCGATTTTGCAGTTTAAACATGTGTCTCCGCACGTTGAATTCAACAACAAATTATTTTAGTTTAATGATTTTACTCTTGTTGCATGTATATGTTTGTTCCTATGTGATGATCAGTATTCACTTGTTATCCGATGTCTTTATCAACACTTATTATTGCTTTAATGATTTTAGTGTTGTAATCAAATCTCTCACAGTTTCTTTGCTTGGATTACGAGGGATATTAGATGATATATTAGTAAACCCAATCCCGGTTTGTAGGCTTGGGGTAACCCTGTTCTGAGGTTTTAGGTCATGTATCTTATAAATATTTTATCAATAAAACATAATGTCTATGCAAGTTTGTTGTTTGACATGGTATTAGTGTGGGTCTGATGACATATGTAGCTATGTTGAGCTGTCTCTACTAAACTATCCGTCAAACCCTAGATGCTACATTAACCAAATTGATAAGAAAAAGATCGTCGGAGCCTAAATCTACAGGCAATCTTCAAGAAAAAGCTAATACCATAAAAATGTTGATAAGTCCACCACCGCAAAATATATGATAATTTTTCCCTTAAGGCTACCTATGTTTCTTAAGTTCTCCATCTCACATCATGTATTAAACCTCACGTCAACATTCCATTAGATGTGTTAGTTCTTTTGTTTGCTATTATAAACCATCAAGTCCCTACTTTCGACTTATCTCCCCTAAAAAATCTCTAGCCAATAAATAAAGAGTTTTTGCTTCTTAGTTTGCTTTGCTAGTAGTTTAAAGACTAGTCTTTGCATGTTGGCGGATTTCTTCAACAACAAATTATGTTTGGTTTAATTCTTTTTCCTTTGTTGCATGTTTATGTTTGTTGATGTATGAAGATCAGTCTCCGCTTGTTGTTCGATCTCTTCATCAATAATTTATTATTGCTTTATTTTTGTTTTGTTTTGTAATCTAATTCGAGCTTTCACGATATCGTCACTCGGATTACGAAGGAGTATTAGATAGTATAGTAAGCCCAAGCCCAGTTTGTAATCTTGGGTTTCATTAGGGTTTTAAGTTTTAGGTCATGTATCGTATAATAGTTGGTTAATAAAGCATAATGTCAATGGTGATTTATTGTTTAACATGGTATCTAAGGAGGTCGGATCCCCATACCTAGTTGGATATGTTGATCCGCATTCCCAAAGCACCCCGTCAAACCCTAGCTGCTACATTTACCAAATTGAAAAAATATCGTCAAAGCCTAAATCTGCAGGCAGCCGTAAATTATATGATATTTTTTTCGTTGTTGCTACCTTGGTTACTTAATTTATCCACCCCACATCATGTATTAAGCATCACGTCTACATTTCATTATATATATTAGTCCTTTTTTTATATCATAAACAATCAGGTCCCTAGTTTTCGCTTAGCTTCTACCCCAAAAAAGCCTATAGCCGACAAGAAGAAAACAAAAAAGAGATTTTACTTATTTGTTTGCTTTCCTTGTAGTTTAAAGACTTATCTCCACATGTTGGTGGATTTCTTAAACAAAAAATTATTTTGGTTTGATGATTTTGATTTTGTTGCATGTTTATGTTTGTTGCTGTATGAAGATCAGTCTTCGCTTATTGTCTAATGTCTTCATCAGCGATCTATTATTTCTTTAATGTTTTTAATATTTAACCCAGTTCGAGCTTTCACAGTTTCATCCAAGGTTGCGAGAGAGCACTATAGGATATATTAGAAATCCTAAGCCTTGTAGGATTTAGTTCATTAAGGTTTTAGGTTTTAGGTCATGTATCTTATAAATTATTGATCAATAACGATGACGTATAGTCCCTAGTCGGGATGAATAGCCTGACCCACGGGTACTACCTGTATCCATTATATATGGATCATAGATAGACAGCGATGAGATCCATGTGGCCTAGTAAGCCGTTTTTCGCACACAGTTCTATCTCAACCGTGTCTTGGCCGCACGCTGGCAGGATCAGACAGAATCATAATCTAAATCAGATTATGATTCACTAAATTAAGAGGATATACATTCTTCTTATTTACGTGATAAGGATCTTGTTGTATTTATTAATTATCTATTGCTTATGCCGCAAGAATAGGAAAGCCCAATTAGGGTTTCATCGGGTATAAAAGGAACCCCAGAGGTTCCACAAAGGTACGATACTCACAATACTTTAAACCCTCACCTATCACCTAAATCAGTTACTTACTCTCACGCCGGAGTCTAATCGTGGGACACATGCCCATGCTAAGCCTAACAGTGTTTGTTATTTAGTGCGCAGGGTCTTCAAACAAGTTCACTTGGTGCAAGATCCGGAGTCCTCAAACACCCGAATTAAGCCTAATTCGGGTCAAGCGCGATCCATCCAACTTTTGTATCAACAAGTTGGCACCATCCGTGGGACCTTACACTAAACTAAGATCTTAATATGACTAAGGGCGGAATGAACTCGGCAAACCTGAAGATAGGAAGTAAGAAAGCGCAGTCCAACGACGCGCTCGGGCTCACTAGCAGTAATGCTAATAAGGGGGTGGATCTAAGTCACCACACGTGCCAATCCCTCCATTCATACCCCCTATGATCACCACAACTAGAGAAACTTCGACCCCCCAGGAAGCATCGAATGCACCTCCGAAAGAGAGGCCGATCGTTCCACAGGGGGAAGCCAGTATCCCTCCAATAACTGATGTCGATATGAATGATTTTGTCGCAAATAAATACGAAGCTCTTATCCCTCTTATGGTTACAGGAATGAAGAGCACCCCGATGATCTAAGGGTTCGACTCGAATTCAAAAAAGAAGTACGGGTTTTAAAGGATGTCACTCCTAATAAGGAACACCGATTAGAAAATCGAAAACAAAGAAGGGAAGAGAAGCAAAGAGAAGAAGATAGGGAAACTGTCTTTAAACGGGTCACGTACCCCGAAGGACCTATAATGGAGTATCTTTCAACGGAGGATTCAGATTATTCAAGAGATCGGATAGCTCTAATCACTCCCACCAATAACAAACTACGCACAAGTGCTCTAGAGGGAGTTGGACCCTCCTCAACAGGGAAAGGTCTGCCCACAGAACAGCAGGGTCGTATGAGTGTCTGGGACAGAGTGGGAACCCCACCGAAGGAGAAAAGCGTATCTCTAGATCCATGATGTGCAAGGGAAGGGAGAAGCTCCAGAAGCAAGTCTGATCGAGGGAGAAGATCCCTCAACGATAGCTCTTCAAATTCTGACGCTAGCGATCACCACCCTAGGCGTCGCCATGCAAGTTACTCGTCCTCAGACTCCTCTGACTATGGGAAGAAACGCCTCAGAACGTCCTGACAACCCAGGCGTCTGAGTGATGAGGATCTATCCCTTCCCTAGCGTCGTGAAAGGGATAACGCGTTCACAAGGCGCACAAGAACCTACACGGAGGAAAAGAGGAGATGCATGCCATCTAACATTAAGACGTATGATGGTACGACTGATCCAGACGATCACCTAAAGGTATTCGAGTCGCAAGTATGGATCGAACACTGGCCAGAGCCAGTATGGTGCTACATGTTCAACTCCACTTTGATAAGCAATGCCCGAAATTGGTTTGATAAGCTCCCGCATCGGAGCATCGATGGGTTCGAGGATCTGCGGAAAGCCTTCCAGAGAAATTATACGCAGCAAAAGAAGTGTGACAAGAGCCCTGTCTCATTGGCGAGGGTCAAAGAAAGACAATGAGAGTCTTTAGAAGATTTCGTGGAATGCTTCAAGGTCAAGTGCAATCAAATCATGGAGTGCCCTGAGGTTTTGAAAGTTTGTGGTTTTATGGCTGGAATCAGCAATCTAGACCTGATAAGGAAGCTAAATGATAGGACTCCTAAAACCTTTGACGGAGTAATGCGAAGGGTAAGATCCTTCATCCAAGGGGAAGCAGCAGCTACGGAAAGTCGGCAAGGGGCCTTTTGTTATAGATTCCAGGATCGACCCAAGAGGCAACCTAGTAACCAGAATAATGGTCGCATCCTGGATTATTGTAGGACTTAGAAGGGGGGACACGATAATAATAGAAAGTTCACTCCCCTAAAGATGACCCCGAGAGGTATATTCCTATCCGAAGGCTCAAATTTTCCAAAGGCCCCACCAATGACTGGTCCAGTAGAGAAATGCGACAACAGTAAGTACTGCGAGTACCACGACGACAAGGGGCATGGAACAGATGAATGCATACAACTAAAGAAGTGTATAAAGAGCTTGGTCAAATTAGGCAAGTTGAACCACCTTATCAGATACTGGAGAAAAGGGGGAGACAACAAAAAAGAATGAAAACAAAAAACAAAAGGAAAAGCCCATTACCATTTATATGGTACAGTTAGGTCAACATGGGATGACAGGGAACTAGGCAAGAATTCTCGCACGAAATAGATATTTCCTTCCCTCCCCTCACTGATGCTAATTACAGCAAAGGACCTCTGACGATCAAGGCAAACATAGGAGACCACGCTATCTACAATATGTATATCGATGGAGGGTCCGCATCAAATGTAATATATGAACATTGTTTTACACGACTACCAACGAGGGTAAAAAGCAGGTTGAGGACAATTGCGTCATCTCTCACGGGAATTAACGGAGAAGAGACCCGACCACTTGGCCAGCTACGCACGCTCATGACGGTAGGATATCAGAGTCATTCAACAACAATATGGATGAACTTCGTGGTGGTGCGTTCACCATCACTATACAATGATATTATTGGGCAGTTGGGGATTCTCGCCATGCGAGTCATACCCTCTACGGCGCACGGCATGCTTAAATTTCTGGTGCAAAGCGGAATTGTAACGGTTTACAATACCTGGGCAAACGAAATAACACTTCTTTCCGAGGAAACTCGGAAAAAAGGAAAAAGAGCGCACTGAAGGCATCTCGCTCTTACATGAAGATAAGGGTGGATGTCAGAGTACTAGACAAAGATGAATTCCCTCGCAAAACGCAAACAGGAGGCAAAAGCCAAGGTTTATCAGCCCTTGGGAGCAAGCAATTAGTGAGGGGCATCTCGTTGTCAAGTAACAGCGTAGCGCCCCAGGCTTCTTGGATCTTATTCACGGTAGGATTCTCGCATATGAATGGGCCTGATGCAGGTTTTATCCTAACGAACCAGCGAGGGTCACGAATTACCTCCGTCGTGCGCATTGGTTTCACCACCACAGGTAGTGAAGCTGATCATGAAGCACTGGTAGCAGGGTTCATGGTCGCATCTCGAATGGGCATACAGAACTTGGTAGCAAGCGTACTCTCCCCTTTGTTAGCGAATCGCGTTTCAGAGAAGTGCGAACCCAGGGGATAACCTCACCCAGTACACTCAAAAAATCATGTTGATGACTGGATACTTTGACAAGTTTACAATAAGCGAGGTCTCAGAAGAAGAGAGCGACATACTGGATGCCCTAGTCAGCATTGCATTAGTCAGTTGAGCATAGCTACATCAGCAAGTAGTGGTGGAATTTGTTGAAAGCAAATCCATCACATGAATAGAACTTCTCTCGAGTGTGGAAGATGAATGGCCTACGACCCCAGTCATCTAATATCTAATGCATAAAACACTCCCATGTAATGGGAAGAGTGCCAGGCGAATACGGAGGAACATAAGCGAATTCAAAATCCAGAACAAAATCCAGTTAATCGATCATTTTCAAAACTATGGCTACAGTGTGTGGGACCGCGGCAGGTGCATCGCATCTTAAAAAAATACATGACAAGTTGTGCCCAACCCAAATTGTTCCTAAATTCATGATCAGGGAGGCCTCACAATCTGGGTATTACTGGCCAACCATGCACAAAGATGCACGGAACCTATCACTAAGATGTCAGCATTGCTAGAACCATATATCAATGACAAAGCATCAACACAGGGAGTCGTCACCCGACACATTGCAGACGGTGCCGACTAAACAAGGCATTTTTTCTTCCATGTCGCATAGAATGGGTCCCCTGGCAGGAGCCATAGACTATTTTGTCCGATGGGTTAGAACTATGGTACTCCCGGTGACCACAATATTGTCCACATTGTTGAAAGGATAGGTGCGAATAGGTACTTTTGGTTGGGCGACATCTGGCTTCAAATGGTAGTCGTACTCTTTTTCCGCACCCTCCATCTTGTGCCTCTTCAGGGTAAGCCCCTCCATAATCACAATAATGGGCCAATCTTGATCTTGCTCTATCATTTTTACCAGTGGAAGGCCGCATTTTTTCAAATCTGGGAGGGCGTCATCTAGTTTATCATGCGCTTTGGGGTCATACAATGGTACTTGCTCCAAGCTCTTATTTAGCAACCCTTCCTCAGATGTGCGCTTCACGGCGGTACTTTGACCTTCAACTATAGTTGCGAGTATCGCACGTGTGTACGCCTCCCGGATGTTAGGAGATTCCAGTGCACCTTTAGCGGCTAGAGGAAGGCCGTACTGGATTAACCATTGCCTTTCTGCTAGTACGGACATCATATGCGGGTAGAGTTCTTCATTGAATTCCACACTGAGGCATTGAAGTTTCTTTTTGTGCCCATTTAATTGTTGGTGACATTTAGTGGTGAAATCGGTAGAGTTGGCGAAGAATTTTTCTCTACACTCCTCTAGTTGTTGCATCGCTCGTCGGTTGTCGGACTCCTATTTTTCAAGCTTTAAGCGCTCTCGGGATAGCGATTCCAAGAGCTGGGTCTTCTGATCTTGTAAGTACTGGATGGTGTTCGCGTTTATTCTGGTTGTAGCCTCAGCCAGTGCCAGTCTCACTTTCACTCGGGCTAGTTCGATGTTTTTCTCCTCAAGTGCCCGGGCATGTTCTGCGGTTGTGTCTTCGGTTCGCTGGTAATTCTAGATATCTTTTTTTAAAATGGGACATTAATGATACTTCATGAGTCACGGTCATGGTTGCTTCCTTGACTAGCAAATCGTCGGAAAGAAAGTCTAGAATTTGGGCGCGTCCTGGGGGAGTAATGTGTTCTAAATAGTTGTTACAGTCCTGGATTTCAGATAAACGGCATGATGATGGTACTTTCCATTGAGGTATGAAGACAACTAGGAGATCTGTGGACTTAGCTATGTTTGGAGAACGTATAGTCTCTTTCGAGGAGCGCATGCTTATGGTAGCGTCCTGTGTAACGGGTATGGGAGGGGTCGCACCATCTATCGTGGGCATCTTCTTAGCACTCACTTTACAATATAAACATCAAGGAATGTTAGGACCTTTCTACAGTACAATGAAAGATTGGACATTTATGAAAGCATATAGGAAAAACTACTTTACCTTTGCTCTTGGACCTGTGTCGCAACTTCAACAAAGGAATCTGTGGATTTTTCTTTGGAGGAATGGTCTGTTGTATTATGTCTAGCGAAGGTTGCTTCTCAAATCTTTGTTCGAGCAATTTTTTTTGGTACAACAAGGGGCGTTCCACTAGGTCTCTTGTACGTTTGGTGTACGTCTATCGTATTCTCAGACTCGCGCTCCCTTGATATGGTTTCCTCCTCAGGTGACTTAATTTGGTTTTTACTTATATTTTCATCTTCTTCTGAGGAGGACGTCCCCGTGTATCCCGGGAAGCTGCGAATAAGAGTTACATTTATTGCTGGTGTTTACCCGATATCTTGAGATGAGTTGGATTCCTGTGTCGTACGCCCACCACAGTAATTCCTAGGGGAAGCTCTTCTGCTGTTCGGGGGCGGGGTCGCATAGTGGCCGCGTGAGGGTGTTGGCGTCTCACTAGTTGGGTTAGGCTCATTTATGTGAAACTTGTATAGTAGGAGGTGTGATTTTTTAATATAATTATGAATCTGACAAACAATTGGATACATAGTACTTACCATGACCGAAGTCGTCATAAAATTGGGGGTATATGGTCGTCGCGCATAATAATATTATGGCTAAGACCAATGGCGTACAATAACGCTTCTTGATACTCATGTATAGGGATACGGTTCGTATTGATTAACCTGGCATATTGCGTTTTGTACGTCCCTAGTTCAGGGCGCTCATCATTTATCATAGTCTCGTGGGTTATGAAGTCATATTCGAAAGGGAAAATGGCACTCTCTATCCAGAAGAATTTGTTGTTCCAGTTCTTCAAGGAATCAAGTTTTGTCTCGTAACATTGAAGTGGATCCGATCGTTTGGAGAAGGATATCCAGCCATTCATCCAGGATACGCGATAGAATGCACGAAAAAGGTTTATTGTCGGGTCTATATCCAGGATACAACAGTTGACTTCAAAGTTTGATATTTTTGTCGCGCCAATACAATGAAGCTGTGATATATGGATGCCAAAAAAACTTAAGATGTCTATCATAAATCTTGACAAGGGTATGCGATTATTGGCGAACTCGAAGAATCTTGTGTAGACTCCTACTTTTCCAAGGGGAAAGCTCCTTATGTGGGACTGCGGTTCTAGAACTCCAGGGTGTAGGTTCTCTGGGATGTGGTATTTTGTGGAAAAATTAGGTAATTCTTGCTCCGGGATTCGCGAGGTTATGTCAAATAAAGGATTTACCATGTTGGTATTATGCGGTAAATGAAAACGTCAAGCATGATTGGTAGGATGCAGCGATGTATATGAAGGTTTGTTAATGACGGAAGCGGTATCTTAAATAATGAATTCAATTGAAATGAAGGATGGGGGTATTAATACCTCTACGTTTTACTGTTTCTACAAAGGAATGTGTATGCATGTCATCCACTTGGGTGAATTCAACGGTAGAAGATGAATAGTTTTGAGCGGAAATGTTTGAACATTCTTTGGTACTCTTCACATTTATTCCTACCACCTCACTTTCAAGTGCGACTCGGATTTATATAGTCTAGGAGCCGCGGCACACCGTGCGACTACTAGACTGGGGGGACATGATGATGTATAGTCCCTAGTCAGGCTGAATAGCCCGACCCACGGGTACTACCCGTATCCATTATGTATGGATCATAGATAGACAACGCTGAGATCCATGTGGCCCAGTAAGCCGTTGTCGCACACAGTTCTATCTCAACCGCGTCCTGGCCGCACGCGGGCAGGATCAGACAGAATCATAATCTAAATCAGATTATGAATCACTAAGTTAAGAGGATATACATTCTTCTTATTTACGTGATAAGGATCTTGTTGTATTTAGTAATTATCTATTGCTTAGGCCGCTAGAATAGGGAAGCCCAATTAGGGTTTCATCGGATATAAAAGGAACCCCAGAGGTTCCACAAAGGTACGATACTCACAATACTTTAAACCTTCACCTATCACCTAAATTGATTACTTACTCTCACGCCCGAGTCTAATCGTGGGACACACGCCCACGGTAAGTCTAATAGTGCGATTCATCCTACTTTTGTATCAACAAATAAAATTTAGTGTCCACGGGGATTTGTTTTTTAACGCGTAGGTGTTATTTTTTTGTTTATATGCATAATCAATAGTGTTCCTGATCTGGCACTAACGTTTATTTTGCAAAACCGACTCATATATTTCTTTGCAAAAGTGAGTCACATGTTTCTCGAACAGGAAGTTTTATTATTTCTACAAAAACTATCATCGTGTTTAATGAATGTTTGTTCATAACTGAATCATGTGATATTTTTTATATTTGTTTGATAAAAAGCATGTTTTGTTGAAACTATAGAGAAAAATGTGATATTTTATATTTTTTATATTTGTTTGATAAAAAAACATGTTTTATTGAAACTATAGAGAAAAATGTGATATTTTGGAAGTCTGTTTTATTTAAGTTTAGCTAAAATCGTTGTGCGTAGTAAAAAAATGTTTATTTTATTAATTGTAAAATATGTGTTTTCTTCTTTGTATATATTAGACGATTACTCGTACATAACTATAGAAAAAGGAAAACATGGTACTCGCGCTAAAAAACGTAAAACCAAAAAGTTGTGAAACAACATTATCCTCTGAACGGATTGCTTTTCGCGAGTACAATGCTAGTACTACATATAATGAAAAAAAATACTAGACGCATTGCTTTTAAGCATATGTGTTTTTTTTTATATGTAGTACTAGCATGGTACCCGCGAAAAGCAATGCGTTTGGAGGATAATGTTGTTTCGCATTTTTTTGGTTTTACGTTTTTTTAGGAATATTTTTAACAGTTTTCTATAATAGATGAGAAATATCGTGTTTGTGTCATGAAATCGTGAAGAATTAATATGTCATAAAGTAATAGATAAGTAATAGATTGTGAAGAATTAATATGTCATATAATAATATGCAAATTTTAAAAAATATTAATTATAACTTATAGACATACGGTAAGGTTATTTTCATAACCAAATAAATGTACAGAATTGCGAGAACCACCTTTTTACTCGTAAAATACACATGTATATTCATCGGGTTAGTTCACTAGGTAGAAATAAATAAATTTTCATTGTCGTAGGTCACTAGAAATATGTATCATAGGACCATGCACATGTATTTTTTTCGTCAGTATTATAACTATCTTTTTATTAGATATTATGAAAACAATGTGACCCTTCATATAGCTCATCGTATTCGGATTTATAACCAATAAAACAATTAGTAAACGTTAATTTAAACATAATAAGATCAATATAGACCGTCTTTATAACATATACCACATCAACCAATCACACTCATCAAACCAACTTTCCACATTTTTCTTAAAAATAAAATATCTCACAAACTGTAAATCGTCAAGTGACAAAAAAATACAACATTATAACGAGAATTAAATCATCTTTCTATCGAGGGGCACACGTATATACTTTCGACAAACTTTTTTTCTTTAAAAAATCATATATCACGGATCATATATGATTTCCAAAATATATGATTCGTAGTACGAATCATATATGATTTTCTCAGAAAAAAAAAAAGTTCGTCAAAAGTATATAGGTGTGCCCCTCGATAGAAAGATGATTTAATTCTCGCCACGATGGTATGTTTCGTTTTGCGTAACGATTAACGATTTGTGAGATATTTAATTTTTAAAAAATGAATTTTTATGTTTGACGAAAAAAATTGATAATTATGATTGGTTGATTATGTATATACTAAAAATAGTGTACATTAAACTTTTTCTCGAAAATGCATATGCATTATTAAAAGTAAAATAATTGTTTTGGTTCTGAAAATAAAGCTATGCTATAAAAATGATAAAATTATTATAAATACTTGTCAGTGTAACATGCAATAATATGTAATAAATTAATGTATATTTAACCTTTTTATTAATTACTAATAGTAACAAACTTGTAAAGTTAAAAATTCAAAACTGGATTACACTTTATTTTCTCAGATATTGTTACAGTATTAATACTAACATATTAATTACTCCATTAAATTTATTCAATAAACAAAAATTATGGAGTAAATGTAAATAACTTGCCTATAAATGTCATTATCAATGTCCAAGTAGAAGAAGTAAGTCATGCACAAAAAAACTGATATCACAAATTCCACCAATCAAGTTCGTATAATTCATTCCATAAATAAATAATAAACGCTATAAATAATAATAGTCCATACCACCTTACAAAACTTGTAACTTTCTTTTCTTTTCACAAATTTTCACCGTTATTACGAACGATTCCCGAAACCCCAAAAACCCAAAAACCCTAACAACGATTATTTATTCGCAACGATAATGATGAAACCAAATCAGTTCGACATGCCCATTATCACACCTTTGTTAGCATGTTATAGTAATATACCTGCACCCATAATTTACCCTCCTGGAGTCGACCCATATTCGTTCATGATCAAGAAACCACATCGTGATCATCAAATGATGGAGATTGCATGCCCTATGGATATCGATCCTTGTGTTGTTGTTTCACGCACTCAATGTGTTGGAAAAGCATATGATTTAACTGCTTCTGAACATGTAAGTTTTTACCTTTTTTAGTCATATGTTTGTTGTGTTTTAAACTTTTGTTTGATTGTGTATCATAAGATGGAGGTGACAGTGTCTTTTTTTTGTTTTTTTTTTAATATTTTTATATATATATTCTAGATTTTGTCAGAAGCTAATAGATGTTTTTGGGGTTCTGGAAAATATTATGGTTCAAGATTTTTGACTTTTTAGGAATTTGATTTGACCTAGTTGTAGGTTACATGTTTTATTGTTTAGGAGTACACGTGTTGTGTTACTAGATATATACTATGAATGTAGGAGTTGAGATTGATTTACAAGGTTTAACAGAGGAGTTTAGGACTTTGGTTTAACCCATTTGACTGTTACAACATACATTAGTTCCAGAATCAATTAAAAATGTTAATTTTATTCTCAAACTAAGAGCAAATAGCCCAGAAGCCAGCATAAAACACAAAAGCCAACAGGCAACATACAACATACCACATCATACTTCTACGGATAGATTCAGAATCAAGTCCCATACAGCCATAAAATCGTACAGTCATGTGGGCTAGAGAAATAGATAGTGTTTGCATGGTTAATAACTGAATGGGTCGAAATTGGTTTAAGAATTTTTAGTATAAACTATAGGAGTTTGATATGAATCATTTGACTGTTTGAAGTGAGAAGTACATGATTTGATACTCGTATTATACAAATGAGTTAAAAGTGGTTCAAGATTGGTGAATACAAAATTATGGACTTTAGTTTGAATCATAAGATTATCATGCTTGTCGTATACGTATAATTTTAAGTATTTGGGTTAGATTCAAGGATTTTGAGTAGCACAACTTAGGACTCTGTTTAGAACCATTTGACTCTTGTTGACTTGTTGTGCTTGTTGATGCATGTTTTAGGATGTTGAAATTATGTCACAGTTGGTTTGTTTTAGCATTTAAACAAATTTTGCATATTGATGAATGTGTACTGACTACTTTGACATATTCAGGCAGGTGTGAGTTTGAGTGACGCTTTACCCATGGTGTCCACAATTTCCAATTCCCCTGCACACTCCACTACTCAACCGATTGTGAAAGATGTGGTAGTAACAGATATCCAAGGTGAAACTGGTTCCTTCATCTATTGCGAGCCTTGTAAAATAACTTGTACAAGCGAGGATGCATATAAAAGGCACATAGAAAGAAAAACACATTTAAAGAACTGCCAAATGCTCCTCGTTGTGTCCTCCACTTCCAATTCCCCTGCACACTCTGAAGTGAGTGCTCAACCAAGCGATGTGCTAGCTACTGATATCCAAACTGAAGGCACCCCATCCATTGTCTGTGATGGACATAAGGAAGGAACGACACATCTAAAGAATGCCCAAGGACTTGTCTTTTCATCTGAACCTAAACAACAAACGGAGTCACCCATTGCAAATGACACTCTAGGCCAACATCCTGACAACAAAAAGAACCAAGATCCGTTGCTAAAGGAAGCATTGGCTGTAGAAGATTCATTGTTTGTTTGCAGCATTCCTGATGTCGGATGTGATTATCAAAGAATAGTAACCGAGGATCAGGTAAACTATAAAGTCTTGGTCTTTAGTCTTATAACTAATTTCAATTTGTTGGTTTAGCTATATTATGTTTCTTATTTTGTTTTGCATTATTTTTCCTTCTTTTTGACTGGTGATTCTTATATAGTTGGTTATATGTTGCATAACAGATGACGATACCTATGTGTATGGACCAGATGCCAATGACCAAGACCAATGGTGGGGCACAACTATTGTGGTGCAAGATTTGCAAAATCAGTTGTAGCAGCGAACAATGTCTTGAAAGACACATGTTGGGGAAACCGCATCTCAAAGCCCTTAAACTATCAGAACAAATCCAGGCCTCGCAAACTTCAACGGACATGACACCAATTGAGACGCCTTTGGAAGATTCGAAACCGATTGAATATGTAACTGTGAATATGGATGGAAGTAATACATCTACATGGTGTGAAGTTTGTAAGATCAGTTGTACAAGCGAAAAGGACATTAATAGGCATTTCAATGGTAAGAAACATATCAAGAATGTAAAGAACCTTCAAAACCCTGGGAAAGTACCAGAGTTGCCCTCAACCCCTAGTTCGTTGATGAACATGACGAGTGTCAATTTAAAAGAAGGCAACTTGACACCTAGTCTGCTGGTTAACATGACGAATGGCGTAGTTGTCAATCCAAAAGAAGGTATCTCGACACAGTGTGAGCTTTGTGGGGTTTCTTGCACATCCAGGGAAGAGCTCAACAAACATCTTGCAGGACAGAAACACAAAAAAATCGTACGAAATTCAGAAACACTAAAGAGACATAGCCTTGCCCCTGTAGCAGCACAAGAACCGTTAGAAGACTTGATGTACGAGGATATGGAAGAGGGTCAAATAGTCACTGTAGATAGGAATAAAAGGAAGGATAATGGCTCATTGGCAAGTGATGGTAATGTTAATATAAAGAGGCAGAAGGTGATGGAAGAGGGTCAAATAGTCACTGTAGATAGGAATAAAAGGAAGGATAATGGCTCATTGGCAAGTGACGGCAATGTTGATATAAAGAGGCAGAAGGTGATGGAAAAAGAAATGGATTCTGGTGAATTATTGACTTGTAGATTGTGCAATGTCGCCTCGAATGGTGTTATGGCATATCAGTATCATCTTAGAAGCTCTGAGCATTCCGCAATGGTTATGAAACGAATCAATGGTGTATCAAGTAAGAAGTAAGTTATAAGTTAGAGAAACTTTGGTTCTGATATCATTTTGGCCTGTTTTATTTTAGATTATGTACCTTGCTAGCAATATAAATTGTGTGGCTTCTTTACTGTTGTATGCCCCCAATTGTGTGGCTTCTCACATGTTGTTACAAAAGGATACAATGAAAAATGGCCCACTATTGGTCTTCAAATGTAGTACTAGTACTTTATTTCTGCAGAGTTGTGGGCACTAATTGTTTTGGTTCACTTTAATTGGTGTGTTAATCGTTGTTCTATTTCATTTTCTCAAGAGTCTTGGTTTAAAAACCCTTATGTGATTTTCTTGTAATGTTTCTAGCGCCTTGCTAGTTATTTAATAAAAGTTGTCGTTTAAAAAAAAAAATTTGCTTTGGTTCACTTTTGTGTATGTCAAATTATATTTCGACAGTCGTATTTGAATCCATTTTAACCTACAATGTGTTGCAGTTAGCTACAACACAAGAATTACTTCAAGACGCAAAGTTCTTCAAGAAACTGGAAGGGACCATACTAAAAGACAATGAAAAGTGATAAATGATAATCCCATGGAGTCTTAATTGTTTAGTGATTAGGATAGTTCATGGGCCTGGCCAAGCCTTCCCTTCTTTTCTTTTTGGACGCCACAAACACACACCCCTTTATATATTTCGTTTTCGTTTTTCGTGCTTAAATATTTATCACGTGTGTTCGTGTTTTAAATGTCGTGTTTTATTCTTGTTATGTTTTAAGTATTATATGTAAATATTTATCGTGTATTATTAATAATATTAATATACGTAATACTTGTAGTAATTAATTAATATAAGTAATAATTATAATAAATGTTCATGATTCGTGTTGTATATTAATTAATCATAAAATTTTAATTTGATCGTATTTTTAAGCATTTAATGATCTAAGGTATTTTAAAGCGGGTTTTACACCAACTTATTTTTTATGACACCAAAATATATAAAAAGGACTAAGAGAGAAAAGAAATGTCCAACTTATAAAAAAGAAAATTGTCGAGAAGACATATTCCCCTCTAATATCTTGGCAAGAATACCAAACTATAGAGAGTATGACAAGGACAATATAAAGATTCCGTATAGTTAAAAAGAGAGGAAGAATCACTATAATGGAAAAGAAAACAAGAAAGATTAACATGATGTTTTCATAAACAATGACAAGCGTTGGAGAAATTAATGTACACGCGATGCTAATAATACCAAAATTGGGTGTGTCAAAAGAGAGAAAAGAAGACGACACAACAATTTTGTGACTCGATACAACTCAAAGCAAGAAAAGCTTATGCATATTTTTCACTTTCAAGAAAGTGAAAACAAATAAAAAAGAATGACAATTGCATAATGTAAATTACTTAAATATTTCGAATGAAATAATTAAGTTGTCAAAAAAATCGAGAATAACTAATAGTCACAAAACCATTAGAAGAAAGAAGAAGCCTTAAGGCAAATAGATGAAGAAAGAGATAAGACTCCTAGAAGGAAGAAGACTCGAGAGATTTCAAGAAGATATGATAGAGTTAGCATAAAATCTAACACATAATCAAGTAAGCACATAGGAGGATGCATGAAATTCTTAATGTAATCATAGAAGAAGGATATACATTAAGAAAAAACCCTAGTTAGTGCCTATATGCAACAAAAAGGAGATGACGGTTTAAGCATATAAGCATAAGCATGAATTACACATAGGTTTGAGCATGTAGGAGCAATTAAGCAAGCATCAAAACAAAAATCTTAGAGATTAATGTGCAAGGCTAAATGTCATCTAGAGACTTCATGAGAAGGCATGCCTAATTAAGTCTACATTAAACCAATGTAGATAAGGTGCACAATTAACACGTAAGATGCGAAAAATGACACACAAGAAACATGATTACTTAAATAGAGAACACTAAGTAAAACATGTTAGCACATAGAATTTAAGGGCATGCATCGGTTAGACATATCTAAGAGATATTATATAGGAATTGCTAGACAAATACAAAACCTTTACAATAAGCATGCATTCAATAACTTAGCGGTTAAGCATATATCATAAGGATAAACAAGAAGATATATAAGCATGTAGCATACAAGCAAGTTATCAATTTAGATATCACATATCAAACTAGAAGTTGTGTCAATATTCAAGAAGAATCCTAGTTCTTACTAGTTTAAAAAGAAGACTCAAAATAAGAGAAAAGAAAGAAACACAAGATTTCAATAAATGTTTAACTCAAAGAAGAAAATAAAGAATCTTAAAGAAAACTAGTCAAAAAGAGAGATAGACAAAAAAATGAACAAATAGACTCATTGGTCGCGGTTCATTAAATAGGTCTACGGTTCATTATCAATAATGCACCGCCGGTTCATTTAAGGAACCGTGGACAGTGGCAGTCCAAAAACGATTTTAGACTCAAAAGAAAATCACTTGGTTAAACAATTTAACAAAAAATGTTAAATGGCTTGAACGTCAAGGCTCGGATATGACTTTTAACATTTGCAATCGCGAGTTAAAGTTGCTTGAATATTTCGAATGAATTATTTAAGTTGTCAATCTTACTTAGAGAGGAATTAGATTAGAATCTAACCTTCTTTGAAAACCGAGTGAGAAAAATCAAAAGAATAAAAGAAAGAACATAAGAACAACAAGATCCAAGACCCATAGATAAATCATATGGGAAACATGAAGAAGTAAAAGAAGATAAACTTCATACAAAAGTGTATGAAAAAAACAAGCCTAAAACTTAAGGATAATTCTAATCCTAGTTACACTTGAATCCTAGGATTTGCTTAAATTAGATGTCTTATTATTGAGCAATGCACTTGTTTAATTTGAAGACGATGAGGTAGCGGAATTTGGTGGAGAAGGCTTGGTGATATTCTTGTAATTCAACTCATCATAGATATGAGGCATGGCAAGATGATATTAACAACAATGAAAATATGTTTCATGATGCATGACACTATCATGTGATGGAGGAAGAACACAAAAGGCATGAAGAGAAAAAGAATAGTTTCCATAATCAATTTCTTTGGTAGCAGAAGTTATTAGATTTGAGGTGTCCTTTGGTGAGTTTGGATAGAGAGGAATTTAGGAAAATGGTGGTGAATAAAGGCTTTCATTTGGTGAGTAAGACATTTTTGCTTTGTGATAGAAGAGATGCAAAAATGTGAAGGTTATGTAGTGAAAGCACAAGATATTTTGGAAAAGGTTAAAGGGTAAAAACTAATATTCCATATAATGTTGGAATAATTAGGGAGGTTCAGAAAAAGAGGTTTGAGAGGAAAAAAATATGGAGCTTTCTGACTGCGGTTCGCGGTTCCTTAAAGATATGGAGCCGCAGGAACAATTAATGATCTGTGGGCAGAAAGGGTGTTATAAGGTTTAAGGGAATTTTTTTAATCTAGCAAATCCTAATATTCTAGTTTAACTTATTATAAAGTTATGCTAAAGAGCAATAAAAACTAGAACACACACAAAGGAAAAAGCACGCAATATCAATTAGCACGTAGGAAGAAAGCTAAGAGAAAAACCTAATAGCTACAAATTAAAAGGACTCCTAATGGCATACAAAGTTCATCGATGTAAACTATCATTAATCATATTTAAGAAGAGCCATTTAATCAATTTAGAGAATGAGTATGAGACTATCACTAGAGGTGCTTAACTAAGGCTAAGCACAACCATTTTTACAAGTTATACAATAACCCAACTTATTTGTAATTTCTCTTCTATCTTTTTGCTAGAGAGTTTCGTTTTAATAAAATTCATTGTTCCAAAAAAACATGGAAGCAATTCAACCGTTAAGTCAAATTGAATTTCTAGTGCAATAGGTTCTCCAATAGTCATTCTTAGACAAAATGTAATTCCTACATTTGTCTAAAGAAGTTTAGCAATGATGAAATTTATATAACCACACAATTCATGATCTACTGGGGTTTAAGAATGCCCCATTGCATATCTTGACAATAAGAATCTAGTTAAGGTTATTTACCTTGATAGATCTTGAGTCCATTAACATTGAATTATATAAACAAAGTTTACACAATTTGTTAGAACACTCTTGATTGATCTTTTGAGATATGACACATTTACCAAATGCATTACAATGTAAATTACTTAAGTGTTTCGGATGAAACATCCAAGTTATCAAACCGACTTCATTGTGTATTTTAAGCAATTATTAAACAAATTTGTTTAACAATTTGAACAAGTATATTTAATATAACATCATCAACACAAGTGAGAGTTATGATCGGGTGTATATTCTTAAGAATCCAAATTCATCTCTCCACTAAAAAAAACATGTCAATTAGATTCAATAATGATATCAATCATAATTTGAATAATGAATTGATATATAATCGAAATATTTCTTGATCCCCACGAATACTCCATTAACATAAAATAACTAATATTTTCAAAGAGTGTTTCATGTTTTATAGTGAGACATTTTATCTACTTGAACTAAAAACACAATGATAGTTAAGACGACCCATAATAATATATTTGATAAGCTTACATAGCTTTCGAACCTAAGAGTGTTATCAAACATAACAAGGTATACAAGATGTTTATGTAACTTTTTTAAAACGAGATATGTTAATCCTATATGCAATGCACAAACAATGTTGCAAACAAAATGCAAGAAGACTAGTCTAAGTCCTACAAAGAAAAGAACTAGACACACACAAATACCATGCGATGCACAAGAGAATATACATATAAGATACACTACTACCAATAGTAAATATTACATAATGATGTCTATAAATAAAAAAACACAAGAAAACACACAGAAACATTTAGCTTAACATAGAAGCATTTATCCTTGTTTTGAGTGTTAGATACAACAAAGTATACATAGCTTTATTTTATTTGAAAATAGTTTTCGACCCATTTCAAAATTAACTTAAGTTCAACACTTTGTAAATATATCAATTTTCAAAGATATACTAACAAGAGATGTCCAACTTAAAACAAAAGAGTAAAACACAAGTTTTACGACAAACCGAAGCTCCATTCTGTGGACAAATAATAGAACTTAGAAAACATTTAAATTTTAAAGTTTGAATAAATGTTTTGAAGTATTTTTATATGAAGAAGACGCAATTACGTTCGAAATGATAGGTGGCACGACTTCTACAGACATACAATTGATATTATATGATTTTTCAAAGTTTACAAAAATCTGTGTCGGACTGACCATGGTTCGTTATTGATAATGAACCTCGGGGAACAATAAAGATCCGCGGACAGTGCAAAAAAATTGGGTTTTTTGTACAAAATCATTTGGTGATTTAACGAAAGGACGTAAGACTCTAAAAATTCGTTTTTCACAAGTAGAACTCGTGATTTAGAGTTAATTAAGAAACAAAAGATTTTTATACTTCCAACCATGTTTTGAAAAGATTATCATCAAGATATTATACAAAGTTTTTAACACCAAAACTTGTACGAATGAAGCAACAAAACACATTTCATATGTAATCACTCTTCATGGGAAATTTGTTACAACGACCGTCTCTATTTTAAAAAACCATTTGTTTTGAAAACGAGAGCAAAGATCGATGCAAGCTTTAAAGCACAATATACTTCAAAGTTCTTGAATAACCTCGTTCTAATATCAATTTTAGAAACGGTAGAGGGTGGGAGTGAATACGTTACTCATTTAGATTTAAAAAATGTTTTTGTTTAACCCACTGACCACGGTTCAATAAACATGACCATGGTTCTTTATCAAAGGAACCGCGGGTTCAATTAAAGAACCACCAACAGTGGATGAAAAACATTGTTGCCTTTTTAACCTTAACAATCTTTTGTATCAAATTTCCAATTAAGCTTGACTTAATATGAGATGTGTTTGTTATAGATATAAACAACAAGTAAGTAACCACGCAAACACATCAAATTAAGAGTACATCGAGCAATAGTCTAAACATTAAGCAGACATGTACTAAGCCTTAGATTTTCCGCAACTAAGATGTTTAGAATATAGGATGCACACTTGATAATAATCTAAACATGAAGCGCACACGCACTAAGCCTTAACTTTTCCGCAACATGGATGTTTAGATTATGAGATACACACAACAATACATAACACATATATTATGCAACTATGAAAGCAAAGACATGAATCTAAAGACATAAATGTAAAGGAGGATACCGACATGATGATTTATAGTGGTTCAGTCACAAGTCTCCTCTTCGCCCTACTCCACTCCTCAAGTACCCAACTCGAGAGTTACTTCACTAGTCAACAAGCTCTTTTCAAGGCGGAGAAAACCATACACGTCACCTACATCATTTCCGAAACTAAGCTAGATGTCGATTTCTAATCTTAGGTAGGACCAACCTACACACGTTGCCTACTTCCTATTTTCTGACACAAGGCTACACGTCGAGTACTAATCTTAGGTAGAACCAATCTACACCAATGGTTATGTTTTATGTCCCAACATAACAAACCTTGTGTTTTATGGCCTAAACACATAAACCATCTAGATGTAAGTACACACCACTTAGATCTAGGACTCTAACATTATATCCAAGTATATACATAATTTGGATCAACACACCTAATACCTAATCCAAGGATACCCATCACTTGAATTTACAAACACATCCAAGTGTACCTACCACTTGGATCTACTACATATACATCAAGTCCAAGTATCCACACAACTTGGATCTTCATGATTTACATTGTAGTAAAAATATAATCATGACTAGATAAATAAAAGAAGAGATCTCATCATGTTATAACCCTAACACTTCATAGTGATAAAAGTGTTCTTCTCTTTGCACTTGAGAGGATGAGAGGATTTGAGAAGAGAATCACATCTTAACAAGATTAATCTACCAACTAATCAAGGATCTAAGGTGTGTGAAAACAGAGACATAATGTGCAAACATGGTTAATTAAAAAGATGGAAATGATCCATTATTTATAAGGCAAGGGAACAACGACTATATTTTCTCGCGTCTCATTATTGATAACGATCTGCGGGCTCTAGACTCCACTCCCTTTTGTCCTTTAGTGAGGAAAATCTATTTGGTGCAGAATTTACCCAAAAGGAATATTCTTTATCCATTTGGAATATCCTAAATTCAAATTTCTATTTTTCTTTTTAGTAAAACATTTTCTTAAAAATAAAGTTATTTAAAAAATACTTTTTCACTTTAAATAAAAGTGAGTTTTAAGAAATTATTTAATCCTTGATCACTTAGTAAGGTTAATAACTTGTTTATTCATACCTTGAGTGATTCATGACGAATGCGAGCTTGGAGGTGTCGATAGAAGTATACATATGGATGTATAAGTGTTTACGAGTACCTTACACATTTTACATAATGTAGTGCGACTTATACGTTTGTCGTCAACAAAACGTAAAGAGATTATCGATTAAACATCGTAACGTTTTCACTAACAAAGGTTTTGACTAGCTAAGCTAAATACGCAAGTATATGATATGAGTTAAAAGATTGGTTTCAAAATCATCAGCTATTTTCTTACGATTATGATTGTGAGTATGTTTGTCGTCAACAAAACACAAAAGGATAGTAAGATAGAAATAAGTGTTTTAGGAGCTTATATGTATTAAACGTACATCCATAGTTTTTTCAATGGTAACTTGATTTATTTTATAGATTTAAAGTTGATAAGTTGTGTGATTCATTATAAGTTAGGATTTAATTTTTTTTGGAAGATTTTGTGAAGGAACTAAGGGTGACTCGGGTAGGGTTTTTTTGTTGTTGCAACCTTTGTTCTCCTTTTTGCATGGAAAAATAGGTGTTTTGATAAGCCAACTTATTCAATAACATAAATTGTTCCAACACGAAATTTTCGCTACTCTCCGATTCTGTGTTGATCCTGTTTCTATACTCCCTATTTGTTTTTGGTTTGGTTCATGGTACAGATTTCGTACATATTATTCGAAATCGATATCGTCAAACTGTTTCATCTAATTACCAGGATTTGCAAAATCAAACCCAAGGCATGAGAAGGTGGTGTCCGAACACCACCTTTGAACCTAAAATCACTTAGAAACATTATATAAATTTGTGTGGGACCTACCTTAAAGTTATGTTAGGAGCCAATTTGGATTTAAATTTGTTGGGAATCTAAACTTGTTAGATTCCCTGATCATAGATTTAAACATAATTAGGCTGGTAGATAGTCCATTGCCTGTGCCTAGGAGGCAGGCAAGTTTCGCAAGACTCACAGAGATCCAAGTCTCTGTGAGCAACCTCAGAGGAGTCCATGTCAGAGACATTGTCAAGAAAGTCAAAGATTACTTGAAGACATACTCATTGGCTGTGATGGATAACAGCCAAGATGTATCAGGGACTCTGAGGGGTTGAGGGTTAACAGGGGTGGCAATACCCTGTTAACACTCAGCACACTTTGGACATGCCATTTGTGTGTTCGAGACTATGAAGAAAAAGGAAACTGTTTTGACAACTGTTTCCTTAAAGCATAATGGAAGACTACCAAGAATAGAAGGACATCATGTGACTGATGTGGGAACTTGTAAAAGCTTGTGTAGTCACCATCAAGTACTATTTAGGTCAATCTCATAACACTATAAATAGGATGTGTATCCATGCATTCATGTTCAACACTTTGAGATATTCATAACATTATTGCATAGAACTTAGTGAATCAAACAGCTACGACTGTATTCATAAGTTAGGGTTTATAGTTGTTCAAAGTGTGCACAACACATTGTCATCAAACGGTGTTATCCATAACACTTGTAATTCTTTATTATACAATAATAAGATTACGTTTGAAAAGTAATACCTTGTGTTGATTAAGTTAAGATTAGGGTTTCTAGCATTGATTAGGGACTTTTAATTGGTATCAGAGCCAGGTTTGATATTAAAACCTTCAAGAAACATCGTTCTCAGTTTTATAATCAAGATCCACCATGCCAGAAACTTCTAACCCACCACTATCACCTTCCACAAACCCATCTTCACCAAGACTCAACCCTCCGGCCAATGACGATGATCTACCCCAACTTCTTGACTCAAGAGGTGGATCACATGTCACAAGTGTACCAGTCTTTGATGAAGAAGATTTTGCCAGTTGGAAGAGTCAATTTCTTGTGTATCTCGATGGACTTGAACCTTTTCTTCTAGAAATTTTAGAAAATGGTCCTTATATTCCCATGGCGCTTACATACACTAAAGAAAACCCTCTTCCCAAACCTCTCAAACAATGGACTCCAGCTGATAGAAAATTGGCAAACCAAGATAAACGTCTCAAAAGCATCATAATATCCTGTTTTCCCAAACATATCATGAAGTCTGTCATTCAGTGTCCCACAGCCAAACAAATGTGGACAGGCCTCATCCTTGGCCATGAAGGACCCTCTGAAACAAAGGAGACAAAGATTCAGGCACTCAGACTTCAGTTCAATGCCTTCAAGTCACTTGAAGGTGAAAAGGTTCATCAAACCTATACAAGGCTGAAGATTCTTCTCAATGACCTAGCAATGAATGACGTCACTATTGGTCAAGCTGAGATCAATGCCACATTTGTCAACATCCTTCCAAGAAAGTGGCTGAGTATGAATCAGACTCAGAGAGCTAACAACTCAATCAAAAATGACACCCTTGCTCAGCTTTATGGAAAGTATAATTATGAAGAAGGGCTGATTGATAATATTTACAAGTCAGAAACTGAAAGATTTGTGGTCCAAGGAGCATCTTCCAAAGCCTTGATCTCTACAACACATCCTCATGACAGCGATTCTGATGTTGAAGAAGACACTCGCAGCAGCCAAGAGTTCTTGACAGACCTTAATGCAGAGTTTCATGAAAGAGCCTTGCTAGCCAACCAAAGAAGATTCTTCAAAAGATCAGGAAGAATTGGATCAGCTAGTAAACCAACTGACAGGTCAAAATAATCTTGCTTTGCCTGTGGAAAGCTTAGACATTTCCAAAAAGACTGTCCTTCCACCAAGACATCCTCACCCTCTTATCCATCATCTTCATCCAAACCTTACAAGTTCAAACAACATAACAACTCATCTCACCAATCCAATTCATCAGACACTGAGAAGAAGGATTACAAAAACAAGTACAAGGCACTTAAAGCTGAGTTAGAACAAATGAACTTGAAGCTTGAAGCTCTGTCCAAGAAGAAGGGTGGTGATAAAAAGACAGAGAAAGGGTTGGTCGCTGAAGCTTATGATTGGAATGATAAGCCACTGACTTCAGATGAAGAAGATACCACCAGAGTCAGGGCCTTCATGGCGATAGCTGAGGATGAACCAGCTGTTGGAAAAGGTGATGCAAGATCAGGACAATGGGTTGACATCACAATGAAAAAGGTACACAGGCTTTTGTCTATGTCTGATAGTGATGAACGTAAGCATGTCCTTGATTACACCATTGTTGATTTACACTTTGTTGAGGAACAAAGAAAGAACCTACTTGATAAGTTTCACTCTGTTAAATCTGAATTGCTAAATGCTAAATCTGAATGTGAAACTCTCAGGCGGGTTAATTTAGAGAAAATATCCCTGCAAAATGAAGTAGCTAGATTGACCTTGAAAAACATTGCCTTAAATGATCAAGTCTCTGAATTAAACAAGGTTATTGAAAAATGGTTGTGTGCTATGTTCACTATAGATCAATTGCTTAATGATGAAGTGCCTGCTGACATTAAAAGGGATATATCTGCTAAGAAAAATAAGCTGAGAATTCTCACCAAACCCAAAGACATTGTCTTCAAATCTACAGAGACAATTCATATGTCAGACACCACTTTGACTAATGACCCTGTCTCTGAAGATGTGGCTGAGTTACCACCTTTGACAAAACTCTCTGGAGTTGAATCTAGCAGTTCCTCTCGAGCTGCTAAGGGTGAACTTAGAACAGATATTGAGAAACCTCCAGCTAAAGTTTTTCATGTGCCTGTTAAAAAAACTGGTAAACAAGTGGCTTTTAAACCTGTTGCTACTAAAGCTGTGAATAAGGTTGACCCTACCACTGAAGATCGCCTGTTGTCTCTTATGAAAGAAGTAGAACTCTTGAAACAACACATTAAGCCTTTCGCTGAATGCTCTACTTCACATGAACCTAAGTCAGTCCTAGGTGAACCCAAAGGGGAAAGGTTAATCAAACCTTATTGCAATGTATGTAAAAACTCTCACCACATGACTTTAGATCATGACAGACACATGGCAGCTAAAAGAGCTCAGACACCCTCTAGGGATAGACCACAGAGTTCCAAAAGACAACAGGGAAATTACAAACCTTAACCTCCCTGTAAATTCTGTGGGTTCACAGACCATCACTCAGACGAGTGTGGTGACTTCCCTGGGTGTGATATCTGTGGAAGTTATAACCATGAAACAGTGAATTGTCCTTCCCAACGCCAGAAGTTCTACAGGAACACAAGAGTTGCTAATCAGCAATTCAGGGAACCCACTGGAAAGTGGGTTCACCATAGGAACTAACTTGTTTCTATGTATGTGTGCAGAAATATCTCAAGGAATCGGTATGGTATCTAGACAGTGGCTGTTCTAGACACATGACAGGGATTCAACAATACCTGCACAGATACTCAAAGGAGCCAGGTCCTAAAGTGGTGTTTGGAGATAACTCTTCAGGTGACACAGAAGGATATGGCTCAGTGAACTGCAATGGGATTACATTTACCAGGGTTGCATATGTGAATGGTCTTAAACACAATCTTATTAGCATCAGCCAATTGTGTGATGCTGACTATAAGGTTTTGTTTACTAAGACTCAGGGAACCATATTCAACAAAAACAATAATGTTGTGCTTATTACACCTAGAAGAAGAGATGTTTATGTCATCAACATGGATGTTTGCTCTGAAGACAGCTCAAATTGTTTTCTTGCTAAAGCCTCTGAAAGTGTCAATTGGTTGTGGCACAAAAGACTGTCTCATCTCAACTTCAAGAACATCAACAAGATAGCCACTCAAAACCTGGTTGCTGGTCTACCTTCAGTAATGTTTTCTAAAGACAAGACTTGTTCTGCCTGTGTCAAAGGAAAGCATCACAAGTCTTCATTCAAGACTAGGCAATCATTCTCTATTGACAAGTGCTTACATCTCATTCACATGGATTTGTTTGGGCCTGTCAAACCTCAGACCATTAATCATAACAAATACACCTTGGTCATAGTTGATGAATTTTTAAGATACACATGGGTGTTCTTCCTCAGAAGGAAAAGTGATGCAGCTGAAACCATCATGTCCTTCATCAGACAGGTTGAAAATATGAATGATGTTAGAGTCAAAGCTCTAAGAAGTGATAATGGTACTGAATTCAAGAATCATCAACTTGAATCTTTTTGTGATGAAAAAGGGATTTCACATAACTTCTCTTCAGCTGGCACCCTGAACAAAATGGTGTGGCCGAAAGAAGAAACAGGACTTTGATTGAAGCAGCCAGAACTATGTTGAATGGTGCAGCCTTACCAAAGCAATTTTGGGGAGAAGCTGTTCACACTGCCTGCTACACACAAAACAGATCAATCATTGTCAAAAGACATGGTAAAACTTCCTATGAAGTTTTCAGAAAAAGATCTCCAGATGTCAGCTATTTTCATGTGTTTGGATGTCCTGTGTTCATTTATAACTACAGGGATAAACTTGGAAAGTTTGATGAAAAAGCTGATGATGGTTTCTTCTTGGGACACTCTCCAACAGCCAAAGCCTTCAGAGTATTCAACATCAGAAGACAAGAAGTAGAAGAAACCTTCCATGTTAGATTCAATGAAGATGATGAAGTCATACAAAGAACAGGAACAGAGGGTGATGAAATTGATTTTAATGAAAATGTTTCTTTCCCAAGTGATGAGTTCACAGAACCAAGACCTACCAGTCATCATCACTCCAACACTCTCACTCCTTATGTCCCTGCCTTTGACCCTCTGTCTACTCACAACATAGAAGTTCCTACCTCTCAGGAACTTGATGAAGAAGAACCACAAACCTCTGGTAGTCCTTCTCCTTCTAATGCTATTGATGACTTACCAATTCTTCAAATCCCTGAATACTCTCCTGCTGATAATGAAGTTGTACCTCTTGATATGGCTGAAGAAGACTCTGACACTAAAGTAGTCTTTGAAGAAAGCCCTCCTAGTCAGCAGGATGAAACTCAAATTGTACCAGCTGTGCCCACAGGTGTTCCTGTTCTTGAGTCCCCAGCTCCTCAAAATAAGTGGTCAAGAGATCAACACATTCTTCTTGTCAACATTATTGGGGAACCTAATGCATGGGTCACAACTAGACAGCGAATCTATGACTCAGAGTCTGCCTCAGCCAATGAATGTCTCTTTGCTGAGTTTCTCTCACAAATTGAACCTAAAAGATTAGCTGAGGCTCTGGTAGAAGAAGGATGGGTAGCTGCTATGCAAGAAGAAATCAATCAGTTCAAAAGGAACAAAGTATGGACACTAGTGCCAGCTCCACCTGGAAAGAATATCACAGGCACTAGATGGATCTATAGAAATAAGATGGATGAAATTGGGAACATCATCAGAAATAAGGCCAGACTGGTGGCACAGGGGTTTTCTCAGACTGAAGGAATTGATTATGATGAAACATTTGATCTAGTTGCAAGACTTGAAGCCATCAGAATCTTCCTTGCTTATGCTGCCTATATGAACATCACTGTGTATCAGATGGATGTAAAGAGTGCATTTCTCAATGGTGATTTGGCTGAGGAAGTGTATGTTGCACAACCTGAAGGATTTGAGAACAACGAGTTTCCCAACCATGTGTACAGACTTCACAAGGCCATGTATGGGCTGAAACAAGCTCCAAGAGCATGGTATGAAACTCTTTCCAATTTCTTAACTGAAAATAAATTTGTCAGGGGTTCTATTGATAAAACACTCTTTACCTTCAAGGATAAGAGTGATTTCATCATTGTGCAGATTTATGTGGATGATATCATCTTTGGGTCAACAAACGTCAGTCTTAGTAAACGTTTTGCTAAATTAATGACCAAGAAATATGAGATGAGTATGATGGGTGAATTAACTTACTTTTTGGGCTTTCAAATTAAACAATGTCCTAAGGGAATTTCAATTTGTCAAGAAAAGTATGTTAAGGATTTACTTAAAAAATATGACTTAGCTGATTGTGCATCAGTAAAATGCCCCATGCTTCCACCCAAAAACTTGGGCCCTGATGAGTCAGGGGTCTCTGTTAATGAGACTTTATATAGAGGCATGATTGGGTCACTCATGTATCTAACAGCTAGTCGTCCTGATATCCAATTCTCCACATGTCTCTGTGCAAGGTACCAAGCTAACCCAAAAGAATCCCATCTAGTGGCTATGAAGAAAATTTCCAGGTATCTCAAAGGAACACCATCCCTAGGCCTATGGTATCCAAAGGAATCAGGCTTTGATCTCAAGGCCTATTCAGATTCAGATTATGCCGAATGCTGTATTGACAGGAAAAGCACTTCAGGCAGCTGTCAAATCCTAGGAGGAAAATTGGTTGGATGGAGTGCTAAGAAGCAAAACTCTGTGGCTATGTCTTCAGCTGAAGCAGAATATGTCGCTGCAGCCAGCTGTTGTGCTCAGGTGCTCTGGATGAAAAGTCAATTGGCTGACCATGAAATTTTATATGACAAACTGCCAATCTTTTGTGACAACACCAGCGCCATTGCCATATCCAACAACCCTGTTCTTCACTCTCGTACCAAACACATTGATATCAGGTATCATTTTATCAGGGATCATATAATGAAGGGAGATAGTGAGCTGCATTTTGTTCCCACAGAGCTGCAACTAGCTGATATCTTTATAAAGCCTTTGGCTGAACCTTCGTTCAACAGGCTAGTTGCTGAGCTAGGGATGCTCAATATCTCAAAGCCTATGGCTTGATATTAAATGTGTTCATTAAATGATTGATTCTATATTAAATGTTTTTCACATGAAACTAGGTAGTTACTTTCCAAGTAAATGCTAAAAACATTCTCAAATATTTAATCATTTATTTTTCGAATAACGAGGAGACAAATAAGTTTTGAAAGGTCAAGGGACCCACTTGAGTAGTCATTTTCTCACTTTGCATTTAATGCGGTTGAATAACTGTTTACGTAGTTTGAATATATATATTGTCTCTCTTCTCTTCTCACCCACCACCATTCTCATTTCTCAAATCTATTTCTCTCTCTAAGCACTTCTCTCTCTTAACCCATCATCCATTTTCTTTCACCTTCGACCTTAAATCCATGGCGTATTCAGTTCCTAAAGCAGCAAATGTCAACTTCGAGATCAACGAAAGCATCCTCGCCTCCAACAACGCCATTGGATGGATAAAGGCTCCTAATAGCACCTACTCAGATCTGGTTAGCTTCATGCAAAATTGTGACCTAAGTGAAGCCTTCACCAAATCCCCATCCACCTTTTACTAAGAATACCTTAGAGAATTCTGGTACTCTGCTGAAGTGGTAGATGACACAATAACTTTTAGCCTTTCAGGCAATGAACACCCATTTGCTTTCTCCCTTAAAGATTTCTCGAGTGTGGCTGGATTGAAACATGGAGATGAATGCCTTAAGGTTGTTGATAAAAAGGCTGTCAAAGAAGCCCTGGCCACACTCAAACCCTGCCATGATGTAAACCCTGCCCTTACACCTGCTGAGGTCCTCTCAAAATCTCCTTTGAAGATTAAGTACTTCACTCCCATGTGGCGTGTCCTCTTCACCCACATTATTAAATCCCTGGGAGGAATGCAGGGATCCCAAGATCAGATGTCCTTCAACCATCAAGCTATTGCATATGGGCTGATCTGGGGAGCTGATGTTGATGTTGGAAGCATTCTCTTCTCCAACCTTGTAGAACAGCTGAAGGGAAGAAATCAAGTCAGAGAAAAGAATATCTGCTATGTTCGCTTCCTATCTCTGATCTTTGAAAGTCTGTTGGGCGACAACCACCACAACTCTGCATTGACTGCTCTGAAGCCCTACCGCATCACAGGTGCCATCTACAAAGAAATAGGAGCTGAAGATGTCCCTGTCACCTCTCATATGATGAACGTGGCCAACAAACTACCAACAGCTGAGAAGTCCTTGCTCCCTTCTTCTGAGAAGGTGAATACTTCTAGTGTGTCTGGCAAGTCTAAGTCTTTGACCTCTGGGCAGCACACTACCAAGTCCAAGGCTTCTTCTGGCCAACAGCCTAAGAAGAAGAAAATCCCCTCTTCTTCCCACACCAAAGCTGTTACTAAGGCCAAGGGAAAGAAGACTGACACCTCATTTGTTCCAGATACTCTTGTGGAATCAGACACTTCTGCTGACCAACAACAGGGGTCTAGTGTCTCAAAGTCAGCTAAGACGACAGGAAACCAGCCTAATCCAGTTGATATCTCACAGTTAATCAGTGTACATTTTTAGAGGTTCACAAGCAGCCACTCTTAATTGTCTGTAGGAGAGAGTGGTGAAGTTAGGGTAATCCTCGACCCATAGAAGTCTGTCAATGCACTTAGAACTCTTTAAGACTTCTGTACACCCTGTCTTTGCACCAGGGAATGATTCATTTGTGTTTATAAAGCACCCTGATGACCCTGCACCTCTAGACAGTATTCAGGCTAACAACAACCTGAATACACTTATGTCTCAACCTTGATCAGTTGTACTTCACACAACCTCTTGGTTCCCTCCTTAAAAGAATCCCAAAGGATTTATCCTTTTCAGGGGGAGCTGAATCATCACCCTCAGCTTTCCTAGGGGCATCGTAACAGGCGACCTTTAACAACATATGTTTCACAATCAAAAGAGTCCCAAAGGTTTTAACCTTTTGGGGGGCTGAATAATCACACTCAGCTTTCCTAGGGGCAGCGAATGGCGATCATTAACCATATTTTTTTCACACTTAAAAGAATCCCAAGGATTTATCCTTTGGAGTGGCTGAGTAACCACCCTCAGCCTCTCTGGGACAGCGAAATGGCGACCATTCCCTTTATCTTTTTCCCTGTTACTAATTAAAACAATTTGCAGGCTGAAATTGTACAGCCAGTCACTGAATCCCAGGTACAAAAAGAAAAGGAGGATGATACAATCACTCAAGACAAACCCAATGATGAAGAGCCTCTGGTAAATACTGATGAAGAAATGCTATCATTGGAGGATGATGTCTCTGATCTTGAGTCAATGCCTGAAGATGAAATCCCTGAAGGGATGTTTGAGGAGGAGGATGAAGAAGATGAGGAAGATCAGCTATATGTATCTCCTCCTAAGGAAATAGCTATGTCCACACCAGCTGGAAATAATACTCCTCCTCCCAAGGACGCTGTTGTTACTCCAAACTCTGCTACCTCAACAACAATAGTTTTCCAACGCCCAGCCTATGATCCAACAGCTGAATTTCTGATGTTTGATCATCCTGCCCAAACCAACTTTGATCTTTTTCCAAGGGGGGATGATTATGCTCAACAAAGCCTCAACATACATAATCTTCAGCCTGTTCATCATCAATCGGACATTGAACGTTTATCAAGGAAGATGGATGTGATCAAGTCTGAAATGCACAACTTCACTGTTACATTCCCTGGAATCATACAAAAGGCTGTGGCTGAGGCGGTTACTGAACCAATCAAGGATGGTGCAAGGAAAGGTGTAGCACAGGGACTTAGTCATCTTTCCACAAGAATGAAGGATGTCATTGATTCAGAGGTCCCTGCCTTACTTCATGAGCATGAGCTAACTATGCACAGACAATTTGAAGCTGTTCGCAACAGGCAATACCGTCATGCAAACTTCATTGTCAGTCGAGTTTAGGCCAACACTAATGCAAATGACAACCTTCTGCTGAAGATTGCCAGGGCTTCAAGGAAAAGGCAACGTGATATGGCTGCCTCTGTTGAACAGATTGCAAGGCATTTTCAGACACGTTCATCCAAACGTCTGCGTAGCCAGGATGAACGTGAGGGGGAGAAAGAAACAACACTCAACCTTGCATCTGCTAAACAAGGCTCATCGTCAGCTGACAACACCATTACACCTGTTCCTCTCCAAGTCATCACACTTGTTATAATACCTGATGATAAGGATAACACTCAGGGGGAGCAACAGAATCAAGATGGAGCTGACTCATCAAAGTCCCTGGCTTTGGTTAACACCAGCGAGCCTAGGGATGATGATGAACCAGCTGCCAAGAAGCTAAAGTTCACTGTTAGCTCCCTCCCCAAAGCAATTCAAACTCAGGCTCAGACAACATTTATCAAAAGAGCTGATGTTTTGAAAAATATAAGTGTGGAGTCCTCTGTCTCGAAGAAAGGAAAGGAGATAGTTTTGGTTGACACAGACACCAAACTCAAGAAGATAGCTGCGATGCTAGAGACAGGAGGATCCACCACAGACCTTTCCCAATTCTCAACATTTACACCTTCCAATGAGATTCCTTTAACCCCTGAAGAAATAGAGAAACAGGCTGAGGAATTCAAGAGATTAAATGAACTCAAGACAGCCAAAGAATTGAATGAAGCTACTCTAAGGAAGATGACTCCACCTGAAAGAGAAAAGCAAAAACAAAGGTTGAGGGAAATGGAAGCAAAACGCGCTGAGGCACTAAGGAAAGTCAAAGCTGACTATGATGCCTGCGTTAACAACAGATATGCCCCTGGCAAGATAACCAAGTTCAAATACACCATTCATAAATCCACAAACACCCCACAGATGATCTTATGGAGGGATAACCAACAGGGAAATATGAATGTGTTTGACAACTTCAGGCTAAAGACACTTGGGTTATCAGTATGGTTCGAACTTGAAGCCTTAGCTGCCAAAAGAACTGGACAGGCCAATTTTCTTCTGCTTAAGACTATTAAGGCCAAGTTTACCTGGATCAAAGAAACAGCTGCCAAACTCAAGATTGATCCCCCACGACAGCTTTTTGAACAAGAACCCCCAAAGACTGGCAACAAAAGAAGAAGAATTTCTCAACTTGTTAAAGAAACTTTTGTTACAGATGATGTTCAAGTGGATGGCATACACAGGGATTTGATCCTACCCAATGGTATAGTTGGCCCTGTTGATGGTCAAACATACACAGAGCCTGAAAGAGGAATGGCATTCATAAACAGGGCTTGCCAGTATGCATTTCAAAGAGAAGATGAGCTGTGCTTAGCTTCAACAATTCAGCTACTTTGTCACAAGAATTCACTCAAGATCAACACAGAGTATTCCAAGAAGTTTGCAAAGACTTTGCAGGAAGAATTAGATAACAGATTGGACTTGGCTGAAGCTGAAGAAAGGATTAAAAATGATGACTATTGAAGATGTTCACAGCCCAATTTTACCTTCACCTTTTATTTTACTTATGTAATGCACTTGTAATTTTCTTTAAGTATTAATAAAATCATGAGGTATGTTTTTTAGATCTGTTATGAGTAAGAAGAAGCTGTTAACTCACTTACCTTAACTTAGTTAGATCTAGCATTATTTATGTTTAAATAGGGGGAGATTGTTGGGAATCTAAACTTGTTAGATTCCCTGATCATAGATTTAAACATAATTAGGCTGTTAGATAGTCCCTTGCCTGTGCCTAGGAGGCAGGCAAGTTTCGCAAGACTCACAGAGATCCAAGTCTCTGTGAGCAACCTCAGAGGAGTCCATGTCAGAGACATTGTCAAGAAAGTCAAAGATTACTTGAAGACATACTCATTGGCTGTGATGGATAACAACCAAGATGTATCAGGGACTCTGAGGGGTTGAGGGTTAACAGGGGTGGCAATACCCTGTTAACACTCAGCACACTTTGGACATGCCATTTGTGTGTTCGAGACTATGAAGAAAAAGGAAACTGTTTTGACAACTGTTTCCTTAAAGCATAATGGAAGACTACCAAGAATAGAAGGACATCATGTGACTGATGTGGGGACTTGTAAAAGCTTGTGTAGTCACCATCAAGTACTATTTAGGTCAATCTCGTAACACTATAAATAGGATGTGTATCCATGCATTCATGTTCAACACTTTGAGATATTCATAACATTATTGCATAGAACTTAGTGAATCAAACAGCTACGACTGTATTCATAAGTTAGGGTTTATAGTTGTTCAAAGTGTGCACAACACATTGTCATCAAACGGTGTTATCCATAACACTTGTAATTCTTATTATACAATAATAAGATTACGTTTGAAAAGTAATACCTTGTGTTGATTAAGTTAAGATTAGGGTTTCTAGCATTGATTAGGGACTTTCAAAATTTGAGAGTAACGAAGAGAAAAAAACAGTTTTAGATTAAGCCGTCATTAATGTCGGAGTTAATGTACCTGGTGCGTCCACGAAGATGAAAGAAATAAGAAAATAATAAAGTGGTAAAGTTACTTTATTAGGTGAAAACATATTGTAGGTTCCAAGAAAAAGTTATTGTACATGTGTATGTTTTTAAAGTGTAATTGTATCACACATAGCACCGATACAGCTTGTTTTATTTACTTTTTAAACAATAAGTTCAAATAAAAATTAAGTATGCAAATCACTTGTAAAGAACAACGTATACACAATAAATGTTTTTATGTATCTATATACGATCTTGAAATTGATTATTATCAAATTTTGATAGTAGTGAGTTTTCAAACTTTGACTGATTTCGGTGATCATGGAACTAATAGTGTCGGTATTTGATGCCATATTTATTTTTGCTAAAGAATGAATGTTTTCAAACGTAACTGTTCCAAATCGCTTAATTTGAAATACACTGGTCTTGATAAAACAGTAATCATAATCTCTTATTTAGTGTTATATTATACCCGACCAATCGATCATGTTGACTTGATCACATTTGTTCTTTTATTAAGGAAGCGTTTTACATTTGACGTTAAGTCCGTCACCGAGAATTTGCGTCTAAATACTCGTTCCTTAAAATATTTAAACTCCCTTTTATTCAAGATATTTTTTAATAACGATTCGGTTATTACCTGATAAAATCGAGAATACTAAAGTCTTTATTTGAAGATTTATTTTAAAGAAATACTAAAATCACATAGTTTATCCATAAAAATTCCATACAATAATGTTGATAAAATTATTAGATATAGGATTGAGAGTTAACGGAGATAAAATATTATAATTGATCCAAATCATTTGTCATATTGTATGAAATTTTTTATATAAAAATTTCTCTTTTCATTTCATAATTATAGTTCACTAACAAAAAAACACGTTGTTTAATAAAAGATAATATTAACTTAACTTTCCTTTCTTATTTTTTCACAATGACAATTTTAATTTCAAAAAGTTAATTTACAAATTTTTTATTGTTCGTAATAATATCTTCAAATGAAGGTATTATGGTAAACTTAATCTATATTCATAATCTATTTTTTGAAGTGGATTATTAATTTGAGACACCCAAAACAAAAATAGTAAACTACACTATAATTTCGAAACGAATGGAGTATATAATTTTATCATAATCTATAATATATAATTACATTATAAAGCATTTGAGACATTTTAAAAATAACAAGACTGAATTTTTAGCCAATTTTACTTAATAAATATAACAAATTGTTGAAGTCTTTCCCACATTCTATACCATATATAACATTTTGTAACAACCTATTAAAATAACGTTTTTATTAAAATATTATTCTTAATTTATTTATTATTTTCATTATCTAAGTTCACCATATTTTCAAAAAAATTATGCTCTTTAATTTAATATCAATTTCAATAAATTTTATTAATTTTCAATTTTTATTATTTATTTTTAGCGGGTTTATTTTGATTTCACCTTTTTACCTTTTAACATCAATGTAATACGAACTTGATAAGTAGGATAACAGACATACATCTTTGTTAAAAAAACAATACTAGTATTTGTTCGTTTTAAAAATTATCATTGAGTATTGGTTGCCGCTTTGCACAAAAACTAGGATATATAAAAAAGTGATAAATCATTCCAAAAGTGATACTGTATAAAATATTCCTCCAATATATACCACCACCTTCCAAAACTCACAGCTTTTTATCTTGTCACATTTTTCTCCATTTATTATTGAAGATTATTGAAAACCCAAAAACCATAATAAGATTTACTATACAGTAGATAAAAACAAGGATGAAAGAAAAACAGTTCGAGATGCCCATTCTCACACCTTTGTTAGCATGTTATAAAAATGTACATGCACCCATAATTTACCCTCCTGGAGTTGACCCATATTCGTTCTTGATCAAGAAACCACATTTTGATCAAAAGATGGAGATTTTATCCCCTATAGATTTCGATCCTTGTGTTGTTGTTTCACGCAGTGAAAGTGTTGGAAAAACATATGATTTAACTGCTTCTGAACATGTAAGTTTTTTGCTTTTTAAGTCATACTATATTTTTTCTATGTTTCTTTTTAGCTTTTGTTAGAAGTTAATAAATGTGTTTTTTGGGTTCTGGAATGCAATGGAAGTAGTTTAAAATAATGGTTCAAGATTTTTGACTTTTTAGGACTTTTATTTGACCAAGTTCTGGTACATGCATGTGTTGTGTTAATTTTTAAGGTTTTCGAACAGAGGAGTTTAGGACTCTGGTTTAACCCATTGTTACCATATACATTAGTTCCAGAATCAATTGAAAACGTCTGTTTTGTTCGCAAACTAAGAGTAAATAGGCTAGAGAATAGATGGTGTTTGTCATGGTTAATAGTTCAATGAGTCCAAATTTGTTTAAGAATTTTAGTAAAAAGGATAGGAGTTTGATATACATCATTTGATTGTTTGAAGCGAAAAGTACATGTTTTGAGTCTTGTATTATACAACTGAGTTAGAGGTGGTTCAAGATTGGTGAGAGGTATGGGTTTTGGTTTGAATCATTTAGGTATCGCTCTTGGCGTACTAGTTTATGTTTAAGCAAAGGGGTTGGTATAGATTCGAGGATTTTGAGCAGGGGCAGAGCTAGGGGGTTCCCGGGATGCACGGGAACCCGATGAAATTTTTTCGCGTAGTGTATATATGTGCCAAAAATCTTGATTTCGTCAAAATGAACCCGGTCAAAAATTATATGTTATATCAATACCAGTTTAAAAATTTTGTGCACCTGATGATTTTATACTCCGGCTCCGCCCCTGATTTTGAGCAAGACAACTTAGGACTCTGCTTTGAACCATTTGACTCGTGTTGACTTGTTGTGCCCATTGATGAATGTTTTAGGATTTTGAGATCATGTCACAGTTGGTTTGTTTTAGCATTTAAATTAGTGTTGCATGACACTGATGAAGGTGTACTGACTACTATGACATATTCAGGCAGGTGTGAATTTAAGTGACTCTTTGTCTATGGTGTCGACAACTTCCAATTCCCCTGCACACTCCAAAACAACTGCTCAACCGAGTGCGAAAGATTTCAAGAACACCCAAATGGTCATCGTTGTGTCCTCCACTTCCAATTCCCCTGCACATTCTGAAGTCAGTGCTCAACCCAGCGATGTAGTAGCTACGCCTATCCAAACTGAAAGTACCCCATCTGTCGTCTGTGATGGACATAAGGAAGGAACGGCGAATAAAAAGAATGCGGAAACACTTTTCTTTTCATCTGAATCTAAGCAAGTAACGGAGTCACCCATTGCAAATGACACTTTAGACCGACATCCTGACAACAAAAAGGACCAAGAACCATTGCAAAAGGAAGCATTGGCTGTAGTTGATTCATTGTTTGTTTGTAGCATTCCTGAGCCGGGATGTGATTATCAAAGAATAGTTACCGTGGATCAGGTAAACTATAAAGTCCTAATCTATAGTCTTATAACTAATTTTTTATTGTTGCCTTGTTGGTTTAGGCCGTTTAGCTATTCTTGATGTTTCTTATTTTGTTTTGCATATTTTTTCTTCTTTTTGACTGGCGATTCTTATATAGTTGGTTGTATGTTGAGTAATAGATGACGACACCTATGTGTATGGACCAGACGCCAATGACCAAGACCAATGTTGGGGCACAACTATTGTGGTGCAAGATTTGCAAAATCAGTTGTAGCAGCGAACAATGTCTTGAAAAACATATGTTGGGGAAAAAGCATCTCAAAGCCTCTAAACCATCAGAACAAATCCACGCCATCCAGGCCTCACACACTTCAATGCACGTGACACCAATTGAGATGCCTTTGGAAGATTTGAAGTCAATTAAATGTGAAACTGTGAATATGGATGGAAATAATAAGTCTGCTTGGTGTGAAGTTTGTAAGGTCAGTTGTACAAGCAAAAAGGTCATTAAAAGGCATTTATCTGGTAAAAAACATTTAACAAACCTTATAAACCTAGGGAAAGTACCAGAGTTGCCCTCGGCGCCTAGTCAGTCGGTTGACATGATGAGTGTCAATCCAAAAGAAGGCATCTCGACACAGTGTGAGCTTTGTGGGGTTTCTTGCACATCCAGTCAAGAGCTCATCAAACATCTTGCAGGACAGAAACATAAAAAGACTGTAAGAAAATTATTACAAACGCTAAAGAAACATAGCAATTCCCCTGAAGCATCCAAAGAACCGTTAGAAGATTTGATGAACGAGGATACGGAAGAGGGTAAAATAGTCACCGATGATAGGAAGAAAAGGAAGGCTGATCATGGCTCATTAGCAAGTATTGGCATTGCCAATCCAAGGAGGCAGAAGGTGGGGAAGAAGTAATAGGTTCTGGAGATTGTGCAATGTGGCATCTAATGTTGTTATGGCATATCAGTGTCATCTTTCAATTTCTGAACATTCGGCCATGCAATGGTTAATTATGAAACGAATCAATGGCGGATCAAGTAAGAAGTAGTATGTAATAAGTTACAGAAAACGTTGGTTCTGATGTTACTGTCATCTTCATATGTTTTATTTTTAGATTGTGTACTTAGTAATAATTTAGCATTGTTGGAAGTATAAGCTTGCTATAAATTGTGTGGCTTCTACTGTTGTATGCTCCCAATTGTTCTCATAAAAGACTTGGAACCTATATAATGAAAGATGACCCGGTATCGGTCTCCTAGTGTAGTAGTATATTCGTACCGAGTTGTGGGCATCAATTGTAGTTTGCTTCACATCACAGTTTCTCAAATGTATGCATCAAACACGCTATTTGGTGAAACGATCATTCTTCAGAAACATGCTTTGTGTAAATTTTGGTACATTTTTATATCAAATTTTTACACCATATTTTATAAAAACAAAACACGCATGGCTATACTAGTGGTAATAACTAATAAGGGGCCAAGCACGCGACTTCCACCGCACCCATTCATTGGAGATGCATCAAGTCTATTAGGGACACCCTGAGGACACTGTCACAATTGTCAGGGACGGAACCAGGGTGGGCCTGGGGGATCCCGGGACACCTATGGATTTTTGTTGCGTAGTGTTAAATTTGTTAAAAACTACGATTTTTGTTAGATTTGTGTTAAATGCATCTGGTCACTAAAAACATTGTTTGCAGCATTGTACAGTTTATTATAAGTGCATCTGGTCGTTTTGTCTCTTAGTTCCATCCTGAAATTGTAAACCACTTGAACCTACTCTGAAACATCTTGAAACCATAAAACAACTATTTGCTACTATGCTTTAACATGCAGAAGTAAATTTATTGCATCAGCAGAAGAAACTTAAACACATTCATCACATTTATTGCATTAACAAAAGTAAACTTAGTAGGTCTTGATGTGATAATACCTAAAAGTCGAAACCTAAAATAAAAATAAACAATTTATTCTAGACTTGCAACCACTATCCACACACCAGTCAATTAGTAGTACGTAGTATTTGACGTATTTGTAACTAGTACAATAGCATAAGTACATGGACGAAACCAGGGCGGGTTTTGAGAGGTCTCGAAACATTCGTTGATTTTTGTTGCGTAATGTAAAATCTGTTAAAAAGAAAATTGACTTTTGCTAAATTTGTACCAAATGCATCTAATTTCTATAAATTGTGTTTGTAGTATAGTACGTAAATGCACCTTAAACATAGTGAGAAAAGTTATTTTGGAGCCTTGTTTTTTGGTGGAAACCAATGGACAAATCCTCACCCTTCATTTAGCTTTGATCTAAGGGTGGGGATTAATCTAAGATTTAATTTGTCAAAACCTATTTTTATGTCTAATTAAAAAAAGAATTTTTTTTAATCGGTCATTTTACTTTCCTTTTTTTCACACAGTGAAATGTGTTTTCACACAATCGCCATCACCACACCACCGGCCACCTGCGCATTTTCTTCAACTGACCACCACCGTCAGATCCATCCTGAAACCCTAACCACCACAATCACCTCCGTAACAAACCCCTAAAAGTGATTGATTTTCTACTTGTTTTGTTCAAGATCTCTTGTTTGCTTCTCATAATCATCTATAATCATCATCGTAATCCTCATCTATCAAATGCCTCTGCCACGTCATCAAACCACCACAACCGTCCGACCAGATGGATAATGGAGATGTTAATGATGAAGTGTTGTTGATTGATCTTTTGTATTAGAAGGAGGGGGTAACTGACATGGTGTTCAATTGAATGAGGGGTTTTGAGTGTTTTTCTTTCAGTTACGTTTATGAAGCACGTGAGTTGTTGAGAAAAGTTGGTGAGGTAGACGGATGTTCACCGGATGTAGTGTCGCTACATGTTACTGTGTAATATCATCAGTGATATTTTATCACCGGTGATATTTTTATTGTTTTATCACTAGTGAAGTATCACTAGTAATAAACCAATGAAATATCACGTTACTGTGTAATATCATCAATGATAATTTATCATCGGTGATATTTTTATTGTTTTATCACTAGTGAAGTATCACTAGGAATAAACCAATGAAATATCACGTTACTGTGTAATATCATCGGTGATATTTTATCACCGGTGATATTTTTATTATTTTATCACTAGTAATAAACCAATGAAATATCACGTTACTATATCACCGTTGATATTTTTATTGTTTTATCACAATAAACCAATAAAATATCACGTTACTGTGTAATATCACCGGCGATATTTTATTGTTTTATCACTGGTGAAGTATCACTAGTAATAAACCAATGAAATATCACGTTACTGTGTAATATCACCGGTGATATTTTATCATCAGTGATATTTTTGTTGTTTTATCACTAGTAATTAACCAATGTATTGGGATGGAAGGCGGGGTTGGTATTTGGGATGGAAGTCGGGGTTGGTCTGAACTGCTGAGGGTGACCCATCTGCTGCTGCTATTGTGACCACCTACCTTCATCAGATTTCAAAGCACTTTCAACTTCAATTCTTCTTTTAGGCGTTTCATCAAACACCATATCATCACCAATCAGCCTTATGAATCGGTTCGTTTTTAATCGATTTTTTTCAGGGATCGGTTGATTTAATGGTTTTTTATTCCATTTGTGTGTTTATTTCGTGATTTGCAATGTTAATTTGTGTAGATTTATGGATTTTTTGTTAGAGTTTGTTGTAGAGAGGGTTTGATGTAGAGAGAGAGAATGTTTATGGAAATCTGTGTGTTTTGTTTTACAGAAATGAAGGGTAGGTGAGATTTATAACGTATTTTACGTTTTGGTCCCTCAGTCTTCTTTTTATAAATTGGCAATTTTAGTCCCTCCGTGTTTTTTATCATTTGATCTGGTCCCTCCTAAATGGATGGTCCAGATTGAGCCCTTGGTTTCCACCAAAATACAAGATTCTTTAATAACCGGACTCAAACATAGTTCTTTTAAAACAATTACAGACAACAGGGCTTGGGTTTAAGTTAGTGGGCTCAGCATATTACCTGTTTTGTTTATTAAGTCCAAGAAAACAAACTTTTGTGAATTTCATTTCTAATGGAACTAATGGTGATGAGTAATCTGGCCATATGTTCTCAGTTTCTTACCAACCTAAATTCGTAAATTTCAAACTCCGTATTTAGTTATGTTAGTTAGAGAACAAATATGGTTTATTTATCAGGTATTTGTAAAGTATAAATCTTGAAAATTTTAATTGTCCGAATTTACAAATCAGGCTTATGCCATATTTATTCTTTAACAAATTAAAATTTTATACCTTAACTGTATCCTCGTTTTCATACCTTTTAGTCACATATTGCGTAAAAATTAAAATTTTATACCTTAACTGTATCCTCGTTTTCATACCTTTTAGTCACATATTGCGTAAAATATATTAAAGATAGGTTCAAATTATCCTAATTTTACTAAGAGTAAAACTTTGTTACTCCATAAAAAGAAAAAAACATAATATGTGACAATCAACAAACAATATATTAAGCATATATCAATGACTTATGTTTAAAGTGAATAATAATTTTTTATATGATGAGAACTTAGGGTGTGTTTGATAAAAGTATTAGTAGCAGTAAGTAGTATCAGTAAATAGTAATAGTTAATTTATAAAAGTGTCGTAATAATTGTAATTTAAATGTGTATAAAGACATAAAAGAATAAATATACATAAATAAATAAGTCAGTTAAATTTAAATAATTTATCAAGTTTTATGCTCTTTTATTAATTATACTCATCTAAAAATGTTCATCAACATATGAAAAAGTAATACTTTAATTACAAATGTTAATGCTAATTACACTACTTAATCAAGTTTTTTTTACCAGTTATATTAAATGCTAATATAATACTAATTGGTAAAAATACTCTTTAAAAAATTGTTATCAAACATTACAATCAAATACTCTTTAACGGACGTAACACTATAATCGGTACATATAATACTTAACTCATAAAATTAACGTTTTTTTACAATTTGCTCTTTGATTTATAATAAACACTTTTATGTAACACTAAAATACTATTTAAATAAAACTAGTAGAGTAACCACGATGCGGCGGCGAGTATCTTGTGATTAATCGAAGAAATAAAAAAATGATTTTGGTGAGGCCTGGTTTGCTTAGTTGCATAGATTTCAGCCACCCGTTGACTTGGTCTGATTTTTAAACAATATGTAACACAAACTTGTAAGTTATATGAAGTTTCTTTAATACGATGATTAATGCCCGTGCTTCGCGGCGGATTAGATGTAGAAGATGTTTATATAATTAGAACGTGTAGAAGCGAAGAAACGATATATAATGAACAGGCGTTAAGAGCGCAGATAGTTACATAAGTTTTACAAACTGGAGGCCGACTGCGCATATAGAACAGGTTTTATAGTCTCGACCATGTTCTTGTAGCACAGCTAGTTAAGGTGTTACATGTCATTAGTTTATAAAAGACTAAATGTAACAAAGTGTTTCAAAAGGTGTTGGCTACCCGGCATTAGTACATACAAAATCAGTTAACCGTGTGCGGGTCTTAAGATTTGTTCTTTTTGGACTCTGATTCTAGTTCAGGAAGCAGAGATCTTTCATGGGCTTTTGCTGAACAACAACGCCTTTCTCTTTCAAAAATGTAGCAAGTGTTTGTGGAACTTAGGATGGAATGCCTTTTGTTGGAGTACATGTACATCAAACCATAAGATAAGATTAGGTATATTTATGGCATTTTGTTAGTTCAAAAAAGGAAAAAAAAAACATCCACAACTGAAAATTGTTTTAAAGGAAAGTCAACAGTGTGATATAGTAAAGCATCAGACAAAAATATCTATATGTATGCATGGTTGCTGTTCCAAAAAAGAAAATAAAATACATGAAGAACTGTCATTTTTTAAACAAATGCTAACAGTTGGATAGGAGTGTGTATGCAGGCACTAAGTGGTGCAAATCGAAATTAATAGTATCTTGCTGAAAAGATATTGATTTTGACAGTTTTGTCTTAACCAACATGTTGGTATTATCATTGTGGGTGTATTTTTTTAATCTACTTTGGGTAAGGTAAGGCCTGTTGAGGTCATGTGTTATTGGAAAGTGTGTTTCCAAGTTGGAAATGAACCAAGCTGGTCATAAGAGTTTGTAACTGTGAGATAATTTTGGTTAGTTAGTTGGACAAAATTGTAACTGGAATCTCTACTATAGAAACAGTAGAATGCCAACGCCTTCTATTTAAGGACATGGGTGCATTTGTTAAATTCACACAAATGATTTAACTAATTTGCAAAACCTGAAGAAAGAAACAATGGTATATCGTCCAAGATGCAATGCATTGGAAGCCGAAAGAAGGGCGAAGGATTTGCCCAGTTTGTTTATGAAAGTCTCAAAATACGCCTATTGTAATACTATAACTCGAATTCAAGATAACACTTAGTGATTTACTTTTCAAACGCGTAATGCTTTATTACTTATAAACAAAGTATTTCAAAGTGTTATGGATCACACTCGTTGAATTACAATAAAGAATAAACCCTTTGAACAAGTAAACTTGATTCGAGACTCGAGTTTACAAGTGAACCTAAGAGCCGCTGGAACACAGCAAAGAGACTCCATAGGTTCAACAGGGATAAAATACAAAGATACTCTCAGTAAATACAAGTGATGCTTTTCGCCCCTTTTCTATCCCTATTTATAGTGGTACGAGGTTGCTACCTTAGTGGGGGTAGTTGGCACATGTCGACTTTTGAGTGGAAGCAGTACACTTCATTAAATGCATGTTTATTCATAGACATGCCATTAACCAACTTTCTGTGAACACTTTTGCCAACAGTTCACTTTTTCCCACTACGTCGTACTAGGGTTCTTTACCTTGAATCTTTACTTTGTCCCGCCCAAAGTACTTTAGAGATTCTCCCGCCTAAACTATAAAGGGCTAAGGCAAGTCTCTGCTTGCAAGATCTTCAAAGGTTCTCGAGTGACCTCTGAGTATTGCCACCTCAGAGGTCCTCGAACACCAGCACATTCCTTCTACATACCAGTTTATACATAAGAGCTAGTGAGTATTACTTCAGATAATCTTCGACTTCTTTGACGTTGTCTTTGACGTGAATGTTTCTGGTGTGCCAACTGAGGCTTTGCCTTTAGTTGGACTAGTCTCTGTCACCGGACTCTCACAACGACTTGTAACACTTAGTCTAATTTAAATCTAATCCAGACTGTGTCATAGTTAGAACTTTCATTGGCCCAAGAATCTCCCCCTTTTTGAGCATAAAATATACTAAGTCTAAAATTATTGTAAGTGAGTACGCAACTTCTTCTTAGACATAATTTAAAAAACATACTTGAAGTTTTATTTGAACAGCCTATTCTATTACAGATACACCAAAAGGTGATTACAAGATAAAACATGAAAAAGTTCTTCAAAAATCAAGATTGAGCTCATAGATTTTCTCAGCTTCAGCTTTGTCTCTGGAGTGGATTTCCACTTCGAATTCATTATCTAGAACAATTGCATACTCGTAGTTCAGCAGTAGTATATGTCTGAGTGTTATTAGTTGCACTGTAGAGGCTATGTACAGCTCACATTCCCTCTGAAACCCATAGTCACAGTTTATGTTCATGAATACCATGCCTTTCTCTAGTTCTATGTATGCTTGACCATCCACTGGCTTGGTTATCTCTTTGGGAAGTACTAGATTTATGTACATCCCATCAACGACCACATCCTTTGTGACCAATCTTTCAAAGATCTGACCCATTAGAGTTTTGCGTTTCCTAGTGCTCTTGGGTTGCTCCTTAGATAGTTGGTGAGGTAGAAGGAGTTTGAGCTTGTGAGCTGTCTTTTTTACCTAGCCAATTTTGGCTTGAAGGTTCTTCATCATCTGGGTTGCCCTAGGCCCAGACTTCTTCCTTGCCAGTGATAGGAGTTCCAACCACTCATAGAGTCCTGGACTCTTAAGCTTGAAGTCGTTGTCAACTTTATAGTTGGTTGGTTGGTTCCCTCTAAAGATAGTCATGATCACCTTCTTATTTTAGTTTGTAAAGCAGTTGTACTTGGTGATTGGATCTGGGTTGGTTCTTCCATTTACTATGTTTAGTACTCCTCCTTAAGCTTGTTTCTTTTCATTTCAATCTCTGCAAGTTTTCTTCTTTGTGCTTCTTTTTCAGCTAGAGTGAGTTGTTTTAAGGCTTCTCTGATCTTTCGTTTAGCTTTCTTGAGATCATCAAGTCTCATTTGTTCTTCCATCTGCGCCTGTGCCTCTTCCATGGTCATGTCCTTTTCACTAGCGCTTCTGAATTTGTTAAGCTCTGGGATTTTGATAGGGGATCCTCCTTCCTCTTGGAGAGAACTAATCTTGAAGACCTACTCAGATTCGTTTGCAATGGATTTGCCTTTGTATTTAGATGAGTCATGAAGAGGGGATGGTGAGTAGGAGGTTTCATAACATTTTTTGAGGTTAGCTGCAAAAGTTTCAAACTCTTTATCAAAGACTAACCTCAAAGGAATGGGTGTTGGAATGATTGTGGGTTTTAACTTCTTGGCTGGCTGCACACTCGCCTGCTCCCCCTTAGTTCCTTCACCTGAGTCAGATGACACAACTTATGTATCTGGTGTAGAGGTGGTGTGTTGTTTCTCTTCATTTTGAATCTCCGTATCTAGTTGATCGTTGGCAGGTGTAGAAGATTTAGCAGATTTCTCTCGCTCAGGTGCAGCCCCGAAAAGGGCTACAACTGATTCTAGTATGCCAACGACTTTGGATACCAACTCTACCAATTCATTGAAGTCCTTGGACATATTGGTGAGAGTGACAGATAAGTGACTCATGGGGCCAATCTTTGGAAACTTGAGATTGGAAATATTTTCAAGCATATTCGGACTCTTCAATACATGCCTTGTGCAGTCCTCATACCTCTTAGTAATTTTGGAGAGTTCAGCCTTAATAGAGTGTCTAAAGGTTTGCTTTAGAAATTTTTCTAGCTGTGCAAATCTCTTAAGTTTTGCCTAGTTAAATTTCATACATTCATTATGCACAAAGATACGGATTTCTTTCAATTCGTCTTGGAGCAATTTCTTCAAGCTAGACTTGGCAATTTTAGATGCTTTGGCAAGTACAACGGCATTCTCCTTAACAGCAGCATGTAGTTTAGATGATAAGTGTTGATCAATACTTGTGTTGATCACTGGTGGAATGTTTGTCTTGACGGTGTCACTTAGAAGTTGAGGTAGAAGTGTCTGGAGTGTAGACTCAAAAGACTTGGTCATCGAGCTCCCCATGTTGTTTGTGAGATCAAGAGCAGCATTAGATAACGTCTTAAGCTCAGACAGTATGGAATCTTGTTTGGCATCTGGTTTGGATGAGCTGATATCACCTCTTTTAACCCAAAGCACCTCAACACCTAGCGCTTGCACATTTGGTAATGAGGGAAATGGGATGGTTTTGAGATTTTCTTGCTCTTCCTAGTGTTTCATGGCACCTAGTGCTTGGACAGTTGGCATGGTTGGGAATTGAACTGGGCTAAGGATTGGAGCCTCTTGCTTTTACGACTAGAGCTTCTTAGCTGCAAGTTCTTGGACGTTTGGTGGGGATGTGAATACAGAGCTCATGTCAGCGTTACGTGGTTGTCATCATCATCCACCATGTCCTGGAATCCAAAGATTGTAGCATCCTCTTTAATCTCCATAATATCATCTTTTGGCATGAAATCCAAATCAGAGTCAGCATTATCTATGATGGCGAAGACCCTAGCGATGTCATCATCTGTAATGGTGTAGGACTGATCATCCATCTGTACATCATTTAGATTTTTTTCCTGAATAAAGTGTGTTAGAGCATGTATGATGATTTTTTAATGAGGGGAAAGATCGCCATTCACTTCCTCTAGGAAAGCTGTGTGTGATTATCTAGCCCCTCCCCCCCCCCCCAAGGATTTCTCCTCGGGACTCTTTTGATGTGACATTTGTATTAAGGTGAAGGGTCGCCATTTGTTGCCCCTATGATACTTGGGTGTGATTATCCAGCTCCCCCTTAAGTATTGCTCCTTGGGACTCTTTTAAAGTGAAACATAATATGGTAAATGGTCACCGTTCGTTGCCCCTAGGATAGCTGGGTGTGATTATCCATCTCTCACATAAGGATTTCTCATTGGGACTCTTTTAATTTGTGAATAAGATAATGGGAACGGTCGCCATTCATTTCACTGCCCCTAGGAAGGCTGGGGGTGATTATTCAGCCTCCCCAAAAGAATAAATTCTTTGGGACTCTTTTTAATTGTGAAGGGTCCCAGAGATTGAGTGAAGTTTAGAGACTCTGGGTCGAGACATATTTGTGTTCTGGTTGTTCTTTCCTAAAGCACTGTCTAGAGGGTGCAGGATCATCGGGGTACATTATGAGCACAAATGATTCATGTCCAGATGCATAGACAGATTGTATAGAGGTCTTAAGAGATCTAAGTGCAGACACAAACACTCTAATGGTCGAGGTAAACCCTAAACTTGATCTCTCTCCCACATACATTTAAGAGTGATTGCTTGTGGACCTCAAAAAATAAAGAAAGACAAATAAACTGAATACCTTAGAGATATCAGCAGTGGAAGGGTTTCCTGATGTCTCAGCTGATATGGAGACGCTAGGCACATGTTGTTTATCAGTATTAGGTTCAACATCCATCTCATCCTGTAGAGTATCTGATGAGTGTTTCTTGGACTTTTTATTTCTTCAGACATCTTTTAAAGATTTGGTTACAAAGGAAGGGGGATTTCCTTCTTCTTGTCCTTGGGAGCCTTGGGCTGAGAGATAGTTTGCACAAAGGTCATGGACAAAGACTTGTTAGATGTTTCTTTAGCATTCACCTCAGATTGAGGGATCAAGTACTCCCCTGGTTCAGCGAGACCTACAAATATGAACATGTTTCTTGTTAGAGGAACTTCATCTTGTAGCGGAGTCTTTAGAGACGCAGTGGTGATACGAAAGAGAGAGAAAGAATGAAGTTCGGAATTATGGTACTCAGATCCCAAAAAGTGCTAAATAATCAGAGATAAATATCTGGTGTAGAAAATGGTGGTGAGTCTATTCTTCTTCCCTTTGTTGACTAACTTAGCAATGAGGTCAGAGTAAAGGATGTGAGCAATTCTAGTATCCAGAACCCAGATGAGACTGTAGACAATAGTTTGCTGAGACCCGTTTAATTGGTCATGAGACCCTTGGTTTCCTCCCAAGTATTTCACTATGTATAGCATCAGTGTTTCCACAATGGAGAAAAGAAGTTGACCTTTATCGAAGATCTTTTGGTGAAGGCGTTGGTCGTGAAGGGTTTGTGTTCTTCATCATAGGGTAAGGGTCATCAGTGCTTTTTGTTTGGTATAGCCACCATGTCATCATTTACTTTAAGTCCGATGATTTTAGCAAAATCATTGAGGTCAAATGTTAGGGTTTTGGTATGAGTGGAAAGGTTGAAAGAGATACTCATTGTTGCATGATCAACTTCGGCAGAGTACCAGAACTCCTTGAGATATTTGGAGTAGCAGATGGACGGTGTTCTTGTTAGGGCTTCAGATATTGAGCAGTTTTCAAGAATTTGAGCAAAGGTGTGTAAAGTGGATTTGAGTGTTCTTGTAACGTTACGCAGTTGTTCAGGTTAATCTTTTCTTCATCTACACCGAAGTTCACATTTGATGCGGCCGAGATGGAGTACTTGGTAGTCTTAGATGCGAACGTTATGGATAAGTTTAGCGGTTTGGAAGATTTGAGAGAGAAAGCGTGTGTGCGAGAAGTGATGAAAGAAAACACACAATGATGATGAGTCAAGGGTAAATAAAATTCAAGGCATTTTACCTTAATGGTATTAAATGAAAAGTTAAAACTTTTGCAGAAAAGTGGGACCCTTTAACTCTTCGAAAAATATTTGTCTCCTTAAAATGTAGGAAAGTTGTTCGCATTTAATGGAAATCATTTGAATTAAATATGGAGAATTTATGTTTTCCAATTGTGATGTAACTACCTAGTTACATTTAATTCTATTAAATGTCCAGAGACAAAGATCAATCATCAGACTTTTTCTTTCTCAATATTGAGCATACCCAACTCAGCAACCAGCCTAGTAAAACTTGGCTCAGCCAGAGGCTTGGTGAAAGTATCAGTAAGCTGGCATTAAGTGGGTGTAAAGTGTAGCTCAATATCACCTTTTAAAATATGGTCTCTGATGAAATGATACTTGATGTCAATATGTTCACATCTGGAATGAAGTATCAGATTACTGGAAATGGATATGGCACTTGTGTTGTCACGGAAAATGGGAACCTTCTCATTGGTGAGTCGGGTTCTTTTCGGGCACCATGCAACTTAATATTATTTATTTGGTTAGCAAGTGTGTGTGGAGTATTTCGTGGAGATCCCATAATCAATCAGTTGACTTTTCATCCAAAGAACTTGAGCACAGCAGCCGGCGACAACGACATACTCAGCTTCAGTTGAAGACATGGCTACAGAGTTTTGCTTCTTGCCGCTCCAACATACTAACTTTCCTCCAAGGATCGGACAACTCCCATATGTACTCTTCCTGTCGAGGCAAAATCCAGCATAGTCTAAGTCCAAGTAGGCTTTCAATTCAAAGCCTGATCCATTCGGATACTAAAGACCCAATAAAGGTAATCCTTTGAGATACCTGGAAATTCTTTTGACGGCTAGAAGGTAGGATTCCTTGGGGTTAGCTTGGTACCTAGCACAGAGACATGTGGAGAATTGAATATTTGGTATGCTCGTAGTGCGGTACATCAAAGACCAAATCATGCCTCTATATAAGGTCTCATTTATAGAGACCCCTGAATCATCAGCTCCCAAATCATTGGGAGGAAGCATGGGGCATTTCACTTATGCACAATCAGACACATGATATATCTTGAGCAAGTCTCTAACATATTTTTCTTGACAAATGGAAATTCCCAGAGAATTTTGTTTAATTTGAAATCTTAAGAAAAAAGTTAGTTCCCTCATCATGCTCATCTTATTTTTTTTGGTCATAAGTTTAGAAAATTGCTTGCTCAATGTTATATTGGTCGAGCCAAAAATAATAACATCCACATAAATCTGTACTATAATGACCTCACCCTTGGACGTATAAGTGAATAGGGTTTGATCAATAGTACCTCTGACAAATTTATTTTCAAGTAGGAACTTTGATAGAGTTTCATACCAGGCTTTAGGTGCTTGTTTCAGCCCATAAAGTGCTTTGTAGAGTTTACAAACATAGTATGGGTGTTCACTGATTTCAAACCCTGGAGGTTGTTTGACATAAACTTCTTCTGCAAGTTTCCTATTGAGAAAGGTACTCTTAACATCCATCTGGTATACCATGAAACCCATATAATCAGCATAAGCCAGAAAGATTCGGATGGCTTCTAATCTAGCAACTAGTGCAAAGGTTTCATCATAGTCAATCCCCTTTGATTGATTGTAACCTAATACCACTAGTCTTGCTTTGTTCTTGACGATCAATCCACCTTCGTCTCTTTTGTTCTTACAAACCCATTTGGTTCCAACCACTTGTTTTCCTATAGGAGCTTTGACCAGGATTCATACCTTGTTCCTCTTGATCTGATTCAACTCCTCATGCATGGAAACTACTCAACCCTCATCAAGGAGAGCCACTACAATGTTTTTGGGTTCATCCTCTAATATAAAGTCAGCAAACAAGCATTCATTTGCAAAGGCGGCTTCTAGATTTTTTAATTTTCATTTGGTGGTAACTCCTTCAGAGGGTTCTCCAAGAATATTAACAAGAAGAATATCTTAGCTTCTGCACCATTTTGATTGAGGTGTAGGAGTCTTTATTGGTTCTGATGAAGGTTCAAAGGATGTCATTTGAGTTGAGACAAAAGGTGCATTGTCTAAGGGTTGTTCTTCACATAGGATTTCATCATCCATGATCTCTTCATCCATTTGAGATTCAATGATGTCGGAGTCATATATTTCAACATCCAGAGGTAGGAGAGGATTGTCACCAATGATGTTTGTTTCAGATATAGCTGCTTCTGGAATTATGTTAGTAATGGAGTGAGGATCAAATGCACGAACATAGGGAAAATCCTTGTGACTAGGTTTGGATGAAATCTTTAGGATTGAGAAATCATCTTCTGGGTATTATTTAACTTCATTGAAATCAATCGCCAGCTTCAGAGTTGTGGAGAGAGATGACAGCGTCAAATTCATTGAAGGTAACATGGATAGATTCTTAAAGCTCTTGTCTGCGAATGTTGAACACTCTGAAAGCTCTGGAGGATGGAGAGTAACCTAGAAAGAAGCCATCGTCTAACTTTTCATCAAACTTATCCAGATGATCCTTGTAGTTATGAATGAAAACAGGGCAACCAAAGACATGAAAGTAGCTGACGTCAGGGGCTCTTTTCCAATAGACTTCATAGGAGGTTTTTCCATGTCTTTTCACAATGATGGATTTGTTCTGAGTGTAACACGTTGTGTATACAGCTTCACCCCAAAATTGTGTGGGAAGTCTGGATTCGCTGAGCATGGTTCTAGCTGCCTCAATGAGAGTTATGTTCCTTCTTTCAGCTACACTGTTTTGTTCTGGAGTTCCCGGGGTGGAGAAGTTTTGTGATATACCTTTTTCATCACAAAATAATTCCATGGCATGATTCTTGAATTCAGTTTCATTGTTGCTTTTGATAGCCTTAACTTTGTAGTCATTGAAGTTTTCAATCTCTCTTATAAAAGTCATGATGCAATCAACAGCCTCACTCTTTCTTTGAAGAAAGAATACCCAAGTGAATATGGAGAACTCATCAACAATGACAAGTGTGTATTTGTTGTGATTTAAGGATTTGGGTTTAACTGGTCTAAACAAGTCCATGTGTAGAAGATGAAGGCACTTGTCAATGAAGAATGATTGTTTGGTTTTGAATGAGGCTCTGTGGTGCTTTCCTTTTTCATAGGCTGAGCAGGGCATGTCTTAAGAGAAGGTCAGAGAGGGAAGACTAGCAACCACATCATTCTTGGCCAGTTTGTTGATATTCTTGAAGTTAAGGTAGGACAATCGCTTATGCCAGAGCCAGTTTTCACTATCAGAGGCTTTGGCAAAGACACAGGTATTGCTTCCCTCTAGACATGATGTCAAGTCAATAACGTACACATCCTTTCTTTTTGGGGCAATTAGAACAACATCATCATATTAATTGAAGATTGTTCCTTGGATCTTGGTGAACAAAACTTTGAATCCAACATCATAGGGTTGACTAATGTTGATTAAGTTGTGCTTCAGTCCATTGACATAAGTGACCCTTGTGAAGGTGATTCCATTACAATCCATTGAGCCATATCCTTCAGTAGCCCCTGAAGAGTCATCTCCAAAGACTACTTTGGGACTAGTCTCCTTTTTATATTTGTGTAGATATTACTTAACCCCTGTCATGTGTTTGGAGCATCCACTATCCAGATACCATACATATTTCTTTAGATATTCCTACACAGATATGGTGAAACAAGTTAGTTTCGATGATGAACCCACTTTCCAGTGGGTCCATTCTGTCGCTGATTAGCGACTCTGGGTCTTTTTATGTTTCTGTCTCCCCCTTTTTGGTTGCAATCTCTGGTTTCATGAACCATACTACCACAGATGTCACATCCTGGGTAGTGTTCACACTCATTAGAGTGATGATAATGGAACCCATAGTATTTGCATGGAGGAGAAGGTCTGAGTCTTTGGGGGACATTTTTGGTATGTGCTCAAGTCGTCTAGACAACTTGTGAGGAGTTTAAGATCTCATTTTGAGTATGGCCTTTTGGACAGCTATAATCTCCTCATGTCACTAGAGGTATGGTCAGTAGACTCACAAGTAATACATTTAGGTTTCCTTAATCAATTATCATATAGATGATTTTTAAACTCATAGTATTTACAAGGTCTGAATATAGTCCTTCCCTTAGGTTGACTACTACTAGTCCCTTCACCATGGGAACCAGAGGAAGAGCTATCAAAGAGAGGTTTTATTTGTTATTTCAACCCTTTGACTTCTTCCATTAAAGTAAGAAGTTTATTTGTGGGGGACAGTTCCTCTGAGGGAACAATGGTTTTGGTCTCCTTAAGTTCCTTGGCTACAAAAACCTTTTTGTAAGGCTTATCCACAGCTTTGACTAAGGATTTAGATTTAGTGCTTTCACCAGAGGTATTGGTAGGAAAGGGACCTAGGATAGATATGATGGACTGGCTCCAGTCAGTTTGGGCAGAAAAGGTAGGGGTTCTTGTTCCTCTAGGGATTCATTCTCAATCACAGAGATGATAGTGGAGATAGATTCCTTAAAAAGAACACATTTTACCTTGGACACAGGTTTGTGATGTTTAAATCTACCCTTCCCCCAATGGCTTGGACAACATTGCTAGGTATACATTTAGAGACAATGTCTTCAACAGTAAATTGACCTTTAGCCCATTTTTCAAGGACCCTATATAATTCACTATTTTCATTAGTCAGAGACTTATTTCTAGATGAGAGTCGACTCACTTTATTTTGAAGTTAAGAGGTGTGTCCAATCAATGGTTTAAGTTTGGTTACTTTAGATTGACTTAAGTTTAATTCCAGTTTTATAGCATGAAATTTATTCAATAGGTTCTTTCTTTGTTCTTCCACAAAGTGGAGGTTAATCATAGTGTAATCAAGGACATGCTCTATGTCCTGACCTTCAGTCACAGTGAGCAATCTTTCTACCTTTTGCATGGTGATATCAACCCATTGACCAGATCTAGCTTCACTTTTTCAACAGCTGGTTCATCTTCAACAATAGCCATGAAGGCTCTCACAGTGGTAGTTGTTTCATCTTTAGAGGTGATAGGTTCATCATCCCAGTCAAATGACGCAGCTATCAACCCTTTCTCTCTCTTCTTACTTTCCCTTTTCTTGGTTGCATCATCAACCTTTTGGTTTAGCTTCATGAGTTCTGCTTTCAAGGCTTTGTACTGACTTTGTAGTCCTTCTTTCCCCCTGAGTCAAAATGAGAGGTTTGTTTGAAGGGAAATTGAGAGAACTTTCTTTTGACCTTGAACTTGCTGGTAGAGGAATAACTTGGGGATGAAGTCTTGTTAGAGTAGCAATCCTTTTGATAGTGACCAGGCTTTCCACAAGTAAAACAAATTACTTTGGACTTATTTGATTTAGCAACACCAACTCTGTTAGATCTTTTGTAGTACCTCTTTAGATCAACAAGAAGAGCTCTGTCATGAAACTCGATATTCAGTTCGGAAAGGAACTCTTGACTGCTCCTGGTGTCTTCTTTCACATCAGAGTCGCTAACCTGAAAACAATGATTAGAAACAAGAGCTTTTGATTAAGTGATCTGAGTGATGAACCTATCAGTTTTAGATTTGTAAATAGAATCAGTTAACCATTTCTCATAGTTATATCTTTCAAAAAGTTGGGCCAGAGTGTCATTCTTAATAGCATTGTTAGCTCTTAGGGTTTGGTTTAGACTTAACCATTTCCTAGGAAGACTATTGACGAAAGTGGCATTGACTTCAGCTTTTAGCAAGATAACATCATTATTTCAAAGATCATTGAGTAGAATCTTAATTCTGGTGTCGGTTTGACTAACTGTTTCATTTTCCAGAGCTTTGAAAGCATTTAACTTAGGTCTGAAGGCTTAGATTTTTGTCTCTTTAGTTTCCTCTAGTCCTTCATACCCAAGAACTAATTCAGTACACATCTCTTTAGCAGAGACGCACTTAATGATGGACTTCATTATATTTTTGGTTAGACAAGAGACTATGATACTTTTTACTCTCTTGTCTTGGTTAGCCATACGTCTATCTATTGGAGTCCATTGTTTAACAGGTTTCTTAAGAGGTCTCTAAGGGGTAGAGGTGGAATCCATAGGAACATAAGGGCCATATTCTAGAATTTCTAAAAGGAATGGTTCAAGGCCATCTAGGTATATCAGAAATTCACTTTTCCAACTGTAAAAATCCTCTTCATCAAATGCTGGAACATTAAACAAGTGAGACCCACCTCTAATATCAAGAATTTAAGGGAGGTCGTAATCATTAATTCCCACAGTTACAACATGTGTAGGTGTGCGATTGTTTGATGTCGTAAGGATTGTTCCTAGCATTAGTTTGGCTAGATTAGCCAAACGGTGGTGGAATAGGGGGCACAGTATCAGGCATATTAGGATCTTGATTTTAAAAACAAGAACGATTTATAGAAAAGTTTTATAAATTAAACCAATCTGATACCAATTGAAAGTCCCAAAATACGCCTATTGTAATACTATAACTCGAATTCAAGATAACACTTAGTGATTTACTTTTCAAATGTGTAATGCTTTATTACTTATAAACAAAGTATTACAAAGTGTTATAGATTACACTTGTTGAATGGCAATAAAGAAGTAACCCTTTGAAAACGTAAACTTGATTCGAGACTCAAGTTTACAAGTGAACCTAAGAGTCGCTGGAACACAGCAAAGAGACTCCAGAGGTTCAACAAGGAGAAAAAGACAAAGATATTCTCAATAAATACAAGTGATCCTTTTCTCCCCTTTTCTATCCCTATTTATAGTGGTACGAGGTTGCTACCTTAGTGGAGGTAGTTGGCGTGTGTCGAATTCTGAGTGGAAGCAGTACACTTCATTAAATGCATGTCTATTCATAGACATGCCTTTAACCAACTTTCTGTGAACAGTTCTACCAATTGTTAACTTTTTCCTACTAGGTCGTACTAGGCTTCTTTATCTTGAATCTTTACTTTGTCCCGCCCAAATTACTTTAGAGATTCTCCCACCTCAACTATAAAAGGATAAGGCAAGTCTCTGCTTGCAAGATCTTCAAAGGGTCTGGAGTGACCTCTGAGTATTGTCACCTCAGAGGTCCTAGAACACCAACACATTCCTTCTACATACCAACTTATCCATAAGAACTGGTGAGTATGACTTCAGATAATCTTTGACTTCTCTAACGTTGTCTTTGACGTGAATATTTCTGGTGTGCCAGCTGAGGCTTTGCCTTCAGCTTGTTGATCCCAAACTTAGATCGATTAAGCTTGTGTATACGAGATTAGATCAAGTTATACACGTAGAGAAACTTTGTTTATGTATAAAGTAATCTAAGTGTTATGCGGAATTAACACTTAAACAAGAACACACAAAGATGTAAACAAACTTTCACTTGATTGATAATAACAAACTTGCTTACAATGAAAGTGTTTAACGTATGAAAACTTATATTGAAACATAACCTAAAGGTCTTCTTTTATAGACATAAGAAGCCTTGTACAAGAGTCTACGTATCAACTATTCTAGGTAAAGATAATTATAGAAAATACAATGTTGAACTTATCTTTACTAGAAACAAACTAGAAACAATATACACGTAGACTAAATCTTTCCATCAGTGCTTGTCTTCAAGCTATCAACGCTTGACTTATTCCTGTCAACGCTTGATCTGTCAGCGTTTGTTTTCTTCCTATCAACGCTTGTTTTCCTCTTGTCAGCGCTCAAGTGGACTGGCTATATTTTATTCCCAACAATCCTCCCCTAAACTTGATATCTACTCTAGTAATCAAGTTTCTGAATAAACATTAAGAACTAGGAGGAATCTTACAAACTTGATCATATTGGTAATAAATATGTCTGATCAAATCTTTGGCCACGTCACTTGAATAATCAATCTCCAGCTGTGTTGTCTTCATCTTCTCCAAAACTTATTTGGACATGGAATACTGACCATCTACAAGTAGATACTCAGCAAACTTTGTAGAGCTCAAGTAATACACACCATCAGCTGAATACAAACGCCATTGAAGACCACTGAGGTCATCTTCAAGATCCTTCCAAACAGCAGGATCTTCATCTCTTGGTCCACACATTCTCTTGAATGTTGACCAAAGTTTTATTGCTTTGACTGAAGTAGGAGCTTCAGTCTCATACTTGGCCTCCAAAAACCTCCAAAGGTCTACCAAGTCTTCTCTATCAACACTTGCAAAAAGAGATATGAGTGTAGTAAAAGTGTGTACCTCTTTCCCATACCTGCCAATCTTCCAAAACCCACTTTCATCTTCTTCATAGCTTATAATAGGGTTTCTGGCATCAAGAGGTAACACTTGTACCATATCTGAAGCTTCCAATGGTGAGATCTTGATGCTCCTTCTTATAACAGCTTCACTTGGATTCAATCTATCCATATCTTTAGGAAACTCAAGAGGAACTCCCTTCTTCAAAGGTCTGGGAACAATCATTGCCTTCTTAAGCTCCATCTCTTCTGCAAGTTCTTCTTTCCTTTCATCTGAAAGAAGTCTTAGAGTGTTTTCTTCCTGCACCTTTGCCCAAATGGGATAAGCCTTGTACTCCAACTCTTCAAAGGATAATCCCAACAATTTCTTATAGGTACATCCTGTTCCATGACATCTGAGTAGCATGTAGTATAACTCCCTGCTATCCCTTTTCAGCATTGAGAGAATATTGCTAGCTTTGTGTTTCAGAATTACCTTGCAGTCTTTTTGTACTCTTAGAAGAATCTTCAAACCCCATATTTGGTCTGAAATAGTCAAATCCGGATTCTCCATACACCTATCTTCCCAAGCATGGTACATCTGAACAACTTCTGGCATATCAAAATCTACTTGCAATTTCAACTCATTCAACTTCTCTCTTGCTAAATCATCACCATACTCAAGTCTTTCTGGTTGTTCTATTATCATCACACTTGAGTCTGAACTAGCTTCATCACTTCCTTCTTGTTCCTCTGAATTGGCAACAAATGGTGATTCACCAACTTTCTTTCTTTCTTGTTCCACAAGTTGTGCAGCCAACCTTCTATCAAACTCTACTTGTGCTGCATCCTTTGGAACTTCCACTTCTACCATGATTCCTTTACCCTTATCTAATAGATCAATGATGGGTAAGGATGATGGTAATACCTGTGAAGATACTTCTTTGATGATGGATGATGACTGGAATACATCAACCTCATCTGCAGGTCTGCCAACGCTCAGATTTCTTTTGTCAGCGCCCAATTTGCTCATGTCAGCGCTTGGTGTGTCAGCGTTCAAATTTTGCTTGTCAACGCCCAAATTACTTGTCTCAGCGCCTCTTGTAATTTGCTCCAACATAGCTGTAAAAGACAAGTCTAAATTTGTAGGAGTTACCAGAGATCTAACAAAACCTGGTTGCTTCTTCAAACTAGTTAGGGCTTCAGCAACACCCAAAGATTCACCATCATGTGAGCCCTTATCACTCACATTAATCTGCTCATCCTCCCCTTTGGAAGATTCCTCCATCCTACGCCTTGTGCTAGCATTTTCCAAAATAACAATCCTCTCCCTCAATTGCTTGAGTTCAAGGCCTTGTGTACTGACAATTTGTACCAAGTCTGCATTTTACTTTTGCAAGCTAATGCAGACAGTCGTCAATTCCATTAATGTCATTGATTCCAATCTACCCTCCTCTAAAATAGGTATTTGACCTCCCAAGTTAGATTCATGGGGCATGAATGAGGTGTTAAAGATCTTAGGACTGTCTTGGCCTACATCTAAGCCAGAACCAATAGTCCCAGCCTCATCCATAGCACCAACCACACTTGTGGTGGTGGTTCTCTCTGCTACATGGCTAGGACCACTAGAGGAGAACACTCCAGTAGTCCTTTGGCGTTTTTGCAACCTATATTGTGATGGAGTAGAAGATGATGTGGATTGGGTGGATGTGGGTTGGTTAAGGGGTGTTTGGGTCTGTGAAGCAAAAGTGTCAACGTTTGGATTACTTGTATCAACGCCAACATTTAACGTGTCAGCGTCAAAGGGTTCTTGGTCAATTTGCATGTGTTGTGGTGAAGGTAAAGGTTCTGGTATTGGGTCAAGTTGTGGTTGAGGGTCTGGTTGGGGTTGTGCTGCTGCACTAACAGCAAGCATATCTGGGGTGAGAGGTAAGTCACGGTGAGGGGGTGAGTTCATCTTTGTAAAAATAGCTTTCTTTTGCACAGGGATCTCATAAAAGTCATCATAATCCCTTGTGCAGTAATTTTGCACATCAAAAACCATTTGTAAAAATCTGGGATAAGCCAAAGTCATCTTACTCCCTTTGTTTTTACACATGCCATCAAAAATCATTTTAGAATAATTAAACTTTTGCCCACGTGCAATGCACACAATAGAACTAGCAATGGATCTATTAATCTCATTGAATGCAGTACACTTGGGACTCAAACATTGTAAGATGAATGTATGAGGTACTTCCAGGCTGGGGGAAACTCCTGTTTATGATATTTGTTTAAAGTTCCCTCATCAGGGGAAGGATAACCCAAAGCCCTTAGTCCTTGTTCTATTTCATGAATGGGAAGGGTGGTTATACCATCTGCAGCATCAAGATGCAAAGCCTGGCGAACCAAGGCTTCAGTAACCACCCAAGTACGCCCATGAACAATAGATGATAATGTAGTCACTTTATTAACTGTTGGGGAACTAACAGTGTTCCAAAACTGCTTAATATGTGTGACAGAGATGAGAGGAGCATGAGAAAGAGCATACCTAATTGGGGATGCATTTAAATACGCCACCATCTGTGTGTATTGAGGAAACAGAGCATCATCAGCGTCCAAATACGCAATCATGTTGTGTTGACTCCTGAATCCCAATACCAAATCACTTGGTTTAAATTTTGGTGCCATTGTTAAAAGTTGTTTGTGAATGATTTAGAAAGATGAATTATAGGAGAAAATGGTTAGACAAGAATAGTAGATACCCTGTTTAAAAATAGGAGCCAAATATATAGGAGAGATAGATGAAGGTGATTGGTCAAAAATGAGGCAACTATTTTCAAAATATCATGATGAAAATATTGAAAAGAAAATAAGTTATCTCATGCATTAATTAAAAATTATCTGTTCCCAAAATTACGGCCCCAAAATTCATCAAAAATAACAACTGGGTAGGTCCCAATGGGTATCAACGGTCAAAAATAACCCATCAACGCCCAACGGCTATATTCTTGTCAACGTTTGCCAAAGCCATGTCAGCGTCTAAATTGGTCATAACAACGCTTGGAAAAATACTTGTCAGCGTCCAAAAATAAAAGTAATAAAAATGAAAAAGGACCTTAACAAAGTAATTTATCCTAGTGAAGATAACCTATAAGTTGATAATTATTATAGGGCGGCAAGCACTGTCCAGTTATGCACACTTGCTTATGCAAGATAGACATAACAGTCCTCTAGTGTCCCTTGCTAACCTAAACTCTTAAAAACTAAGTTATCTCATAAAATTCCTTGTTACTCCCAGGTAAAACCCATGATAAAATCATTCCCAAGTCTCCCAACAGACCACAACCAATTCTAGGCCAAAAATGTCTTGGCAGCATGCATAGTATATCAACTTTGAATGCTACAGTGCCTCATGATTTAGTAAAACTAACTCATACTCACCTGTGGACACAATATAGAATTGTGATAAGAGTATCATAAGAATACCCAAAAGTCCTAAAGGTTCCGAAAACCTCCCCTTAAACTGGGATACATATGTTGCTAAAAATATGCATGAACATAAAAAAAATTTAAGTCAAGATAGGAAACAATATTCCAACCATCATCCATAAATAAAAACATGCTAAAATGATTCTCCAAGGATCCATAAGCAACTCTGTATCCAATGGTATAATGTTAACACCACCTGTACATTTAGATTAAAAACCACAAAACTAACATTGTTGCTGACAACGTCCCGATAACACTTGTCAGCGTTAAGGAAACCTTTGTCAGCGTTAGACAAATATATTGCTGACAACGTCACAATAACACTTATCAGCGTTAAGGTAACCTTTGTTAGTGTTAGAAAAATATAGTGGAAAATCTAAATCCTCAAAAAGACCAATAACAATGCATTATCCTGTACATATTTTTACAATAAGACCCCAAAACACATATTAAGTGAGATTGATCATTCCAATACTTGTTACCAAGTATTGAAACCTTCCAGCATCAAAAGGTTTAGTTAATAAATCTGACACATTTTCTTCTGTGTCAACCCTATCTGGTTGTATTAAACCCTTTTCAAAACAATCTCTTATAAAATGATGTCTAATTTCTATGTGTTTTGTTTTAGAATGATGTACAGGATTCTTAATAATGCATAAATTGCTGTTATTGTCAACAAATATCTTGGTATGCATGAAATTATACCCATAATCCAACAGCTGGTTCTGAATCCATAAGACTTGTCCACAACAAGCAGCTGCAGCAACATACTCTGCTTCAGTTGTAGAATTGACCACCACTGTTTGTTTCTTTCATTGCCAAGATATCAACCTACTCCCAAGAAACTAACATCCACCAGTTGTGGATTTTCTATCAAACTTATCACTACCATAGTCACTGTCTGAATATGTAATAAGCTCCAACGGTGAATCTTTAGGGTACCACAAGCCAAGATCTGGATAACATCTAAGGTACCTAAAGATTCTCTTGACAGCATAAAGGTGACATTCTTTGGGAGTCACTTGATGGCGTGCACATGCACACACATCAAACATGATGTCAGGTCTTGAGGTTGTGAGATACATCAATGAACCAATCATTGATCTATAGTGCCTGACATCCACATCTTTTCCATCTCCAACTTTTCCCCAAGGGTGTTCTCTATCCATAGGAGTAGTAGCCCTTTTTTCATGTGGAGAAAAGCCAAACTTCTTCAAGATCTCTGCTACATACTTATCCTGAGAGATGAAGATACCATCATCTTTCTGCTAAACTTGTAACCCTAGAAAGAAGTTCATCTCCCCCATTGCACTCATCTTGAATTTGTCTGTCATAAGCTTGGAAAAGTCTTTACTCATCTTTGGATTGGTGGATCCAAAGATGATATCATCAACATAAACCTGAACAAGTAAGACATCCTTACCAGCCTTCTTTGTAAATAATGTTTGGTCTATGGTGCCCCTCTTGAATCCATTTTCCACTAGATAGGTGGACAATGTGCCATACCATGCTCTTGGGGCTTGATGAAGTCCATACATAGCCTTCTTGACTCTATACACCTTGTCTGGATTCTCTGGATCTTCAAAACCAGGAGGCTGCATAACATATACCTCCTCAACAATTGTGCCATAGAGGAAGGCACTCTTCATATCCATTTGATAGACAGTGAAACCCATGCAGGAAGCATAGGCTAGAAATATCCTTATAGCTTCAATCCTTGCAACTGGTGCAAAGACCTCCTCATAGTCTATCCCTTCATCTTGTGTATATCCCTGAGCCACTAAACGTGCCTTGTTTCTGACCACAATGCCTCTTTCATCTCTCTTGTTTCTTAGAACCTATCTTGTCCCAATAGGTCTGACATACCTTGGACAATCAACCAACTCCCAAACATCCTGAATAGCAAATTGGTGAAGCTCATCCTGCATTGCTTCCACCCAACTTGGTTCTTTGAGAGCATGAAAGATCTTCTTGGGTTCCTGTTGTGACAGAAAACAGGCAAACAAACATGCTTGAACAAGAGGGGTATCAACCTTCTTGTGTATATTGGCAATAAATCCACCAAGATTCTGATGAGATCTTCTAGTCTAAACAGGAGTTATGACATCCCCAATAATTTGAGAAGGGGGATGATTCTTCATTGTAGAAGTGATAACTCCTCCCTCAAAAAGTATGTTGTCTTTAATCTCATTATCCATGTTGCCAATATCTTCTTCAGACTCTCTTCCATCAATATTAGTATGAACCTCTTCATGTGTATTTGAAGGTTCACCTTGTTCAAAATTGGAAGAGAAGATATGCTCAAAAGTGTTGTCAACTCCTGAACCAAGATTGTCAGCGTTTGGGTTATCAACACCTGAAATGTTGTTGTCAACGTTTGAGCCATCAACGCCTGAATTTGTCCTGTCAGCGCCAGATTTGCCTTTGTCAGCGCCTGAAGGACCATGCATGTTGTTAACTGGTGGTACTTGGGGACCACCATTTTCCTTTCCAGCAGCAGCAGCAGCAGCAAAAGCATATGTCCATATGGGGATAGTGACATACTCTTGTATGGGGAATGACTTTTCTGCTGGTGATCCAACCTCTTCATTAACCTGTGTACCTGAAACATCAACAACTTGTTCTTCCACAACATTTGAAGTTACCTTCACAATGTCTGGATTACTAACAGGCATATAATTTAAAGTCCTAGATAGAGGTTCCAAGTCAAACAACCAATTTGGACCACTTTCAGGATCACTAGGTTTACTCTCTAAAAACCTATCATGTACTCTCTCAAGTATACGTTTTTCCTTCTTAAGGTAAACCCTATATCCCTTGCTCTGCACTGAATAACCCATGAAATAGCCTTCATCACCTTTTGCACTAAATTTACCTAAGGCATCACTAGTATCAAGTACAACTACATGACAACAAAAAGGTTTAAGAAAACCAATATTAGGTTTCCTTCCCCAAAGTAACTCATAAGGTGTTTTGTTCTGTATCTTGTTGACCAATGCTCTCTTCTGAACATAACAAGCTGTATTCACAGCCTCAGCCTAAAAAGCTATGGGAAAGTGAGCATCAACCAACATAGTCCTGGCTGCTTCAATTAGGGTTCTATTCTTTCTCTCAGCAACCCCATTTTGTTGTGGGGTTCTGGCAACACTAAACTGCCTAGTAATCCCTTTCTTGGCACAAAAATCATCCAATAGCTTGTTTCTAAACTCACCACCATTATCACTTCTAAGCATTTTAACTTCATTACCAGTTTTCTTTTATATCTGAGTAATAAAATCAATTAAAGTATCAGCAGTGTCACTTTTCATAGCTAAAAATAAAGTCCAAGTAAACCTAGAAAAGTCATCTGTGATGACAAAGCAGTATGATTTACCATTTAAACTCTCTATATTAGTTGGACCAAACAGGTCCATATGCAGCAAGTGAAGTGGTTTAGAACTAGAGTGCACCTGTTTAGACTTAAATGAGACCTTGTGTTGCTTGCCTTTAAGACATGCAACACAAGAGTGGTCATTGTGGAAAGCCTTTTCAAGCAAACCATCAACCAAGCCAAGTCTCACAAGTCTGTTTATAATCTTAAGGTTTATGTGCCCTAGTCTCCTGTGCCATAGATTACTCTCATCAACTGAAGCTTTAGCATAAAAACATGACATATTATTATTCATCCTAATCCCATTAAGATTTACATTATAAATGTCTTTATGTCTAGGTGTTCTATAGTCAATATATTTCTCATCTGGGATTTTAAAATCCTTGCTTAACACCAAGCATTCAGTATCAGTAAACAGAACTTTATTTTTGTTATCACAAACTTGTGATACACTAAAAATATTGTAATCAAGTTCTTTTACTTGAAACACATTTTCAAAACGCAAGTTCTTGGTGAGAAGAGTTCCTTTGCCTGTGATAGTTCCATATCCGCCTCCAAAGTAAACCTTATCACCATCCTTAATGGGAGTGAAGTTAGTTAGATAATCTTCCTTCCCTGTCATGTGCCTGGAGCATCCACTGTCCCAATATCCATAGTCATTGACCTGTTTTTGAATGCCCTGCACATAAAGAAAACAAATTAGTTTTCTTTGGGAACCCAAGCCTGAGCAGACTTGGATTCATCTGGTTGTTCAACAAGAACAGACTTAGTTCTCATAACAACCCCTTGTTCATCCCTTTTTGGATGAAATACCCAGTTAACCCCAATTGGTTTTGTAATGACCTTTGAAATATAATTGAATCTGTTGTAGGTCATAGAAATCCCATTAGAATTAGGGTTTTGATCTTGCTTAGGTCTCCATGTCAAGCTAGAAGAAGCTTTAGACCCCTTACCATGTGGTTGCAAATATTTAGGTCTGACTACGTTTCTGTCAGCGTTGGATTTGGTCTTGCCAACGCTGAAATTACCCTTGTCAGCGTTGAACCTAGGGTTTGCTACAGAAACCCATTGCCTATTAGACCAAGTATTGGTCTTCTGAAATGGTCTTTGTCCATGAGTGTTAGACCCTCTAGTGAAGAATGGGGATGGTCTAACAACTTGTGGACTTTGCTCTACAAAAGTTTTGGGTCTGACAGTGTTTGACTTTTTAACAGCTTTGACACACTTATATGCTAAATGTGAAAAGCTGCCACAAGTGTAACAGGCTTTTCTAGACACAACCCTAGGTCTAGAAGAAAAGAAACCTGTTCCATCATTACTAACTTGGCTTTTAGGTGACCTAGTATTCCTATACATTTCTGCATACTTAATGCTAGGTTTTCTAACAGTGTTTGAGCCAAGGTTAACAGTCTTGCCAGTGATTGGGTTTGTTACCTTAATAGGGGTTGACTCATTAGGACTATCACAAAGCATGCCACCCTTGACAAATAAGGTAGGGTTGGCTTTCTTCCATTCATTCAAGTCAGTCAACTTTTGCCTATACTCTTCAACTGGGGTAAGGACTTTTGGTGGAGGAATAAATTACTCTTCTTGGAGTTCTAGTAAACCAGTCCAAGATAAGTCCTTTCTTTGGACACCATAGAAGTCCCCAACTGGTGGTGGAACAACAGTATAGTCTTTCATCCCAATCCCAGTCATGTCCTTAGGATCCCTTTGTTTATTAACACATTCTCCTAGGGTTTGTGAGGCCTTATCAAATCTCTGAATTTTAAGGTCAACATTATTCTTATTCTTAATAGCCTCATCTAACTTAGCCTGTAGTTCACCATTGACCCTTTACATGATATTTCTAACATCATTACTAGCATTTAACTCATGTTTTAAGATATTTATTTTATCTTTTAAATCAAATTCCATTTTCTTATACTCAGAAACTGTCTTCTCAGTTTGAGTGAGAGCAATTTGATAGTTAGACAACTTGCATCTCTCAGTACTCACATTACTTAACAATCTTAAAACCTCTTTGTTAAGTTTTTCAGTATTTAAACGACAACCCTTACTACAAAAAGCATCATCGTATACCTCATTATCTGATGAAGAGGAGGAGTGTGCCATGAGAGCATATTGAACATGCTCTTCTTCTTCTATTTCAGCAACCAAAGCTTTATCCTCTTCACCATCCTTAGCCAAATAGCTCCAGTCCCATCCAATACCATCAATTTCTTGCACTGCTACCATGGCCTTAGGATCCTGAGCCTTAACAATTTGGCTTGAGGGTTTTCCAGCATCAGATCTTCTTGGAGATCTGCATTCCCTCATAAAGTGCCCCATACGATGACAATTGTAGCACTCAACCTTGGATTTATCAAATCCAGCAGTGTCCTTTGCATTAAAGGTCATCTTCTTCTTAAACCTTCTATTCCACCTGTTTTCTCTTATACTAGCAAGAGCCATGTTCCACTTGTATCCATCTCTTCCAAGTGCTCATCACTTATTTGCTCAAGGTCCTCATATGTAATCACTGAACCATTGGGCAAAGAAGCAATGTAAGCACACACAGTATCCAGATCCAAACCAGCAGGCTTAACTCTTGGTGAGTCACTTTTGTGTGTGTCAGCGTCTGAATGTGAGGCGTTTACAAGACATGATCCAGTGTTGACACATGATGATCCAGTAACTAGGTGCATGTATGAGTCCTTCTGATCAAATTGACCTTCACTATGTGAGAAGAAGGCCATGTTACTATTGGTAGACTTACTTCCATGCTCCAAAAGAGTTTCATTCTCCAATAGCCTCAGTTTGTTGTAGATATCATCAAAAGTAGAACTTTTGTGAGTGTTATTGGAAAGTATAGATCTTGCCTCAATCTTCCACGCATCACCAAGGCTTTTAAGAAAAGTGGCAATAATTTCAACATCACCAACTTGTGTCCCCATGAAGGACAGCTTGCTTGTAATGTCAAGCAGTCTGCTTCTCACACTGCTAATCTTCTCATTAGGTTGAGCCTTAAAAACAACATACTCATGCATGAGTTGCTTCTTCTTCTCTTCCTTAGTATCATCATTACCACCATATGCAACTTCAAGAGCTGCCCAAAGGTCTTTTTCAGACTCATAACCTCTGTATTTGTGCTGATTCTCTTGTCCCAAAGAGAGTTTCAGAATGTTTAGGGTTTTCATATCAACCCTTTTCTTTGCTATGTCTTCAGCAGACACAGCTCTACCATCATCAGGTTTTTCTTTCTTATCTGCTTCTGGACATCCAGCAACAGCTGATCTTGTAGCAATGGCATCAGCAATCTTTTGAGCTTTATTGAATGTGTTTTCATATTCAATAATCTCCCATAGAGTGTAGTCATAGATTCCCCGATATTGCTCAAAGTTGAACTTCCACATCTCAAAGTTGTTTGCATCAAGCATGAGAATCTTGATGTTTGGTAAGGATGAGGAGGAGGTTACTTCTGGATTTGACATGATGTTTTTAGGGTTTTGTGAAAATTAGGGTTTTGGTGATTTTAGGGTTCTTGTGTTCTTTAAGATCAAAAGTTTCTCAACAAGCTCTGATACCACTTATTGATCCCAAACTTAGATCGATTAAGCTTGTGTATACGAGATTAGATCAAGTTATACACGTAGAGAAACTTTGTTTATGTATAAAGTAATCTAATTGTTATGCGGAACTAACACTTAAACAAGAACACACAAAGATGTAAACAAACTTTCACTTGATTGATAATAACAAACTTGCTTACAATGAAAGTGTTTAACGTATGAAAACTTATATTGAAACATAACCTAAAGGTCTTCTTTTATAGACATAAGAAGCCTTGTACAAGTGTCTACGTATCAACTATTCTAGGTAAAGATAATTATAGAAAATACAATGTTGAACTTATCTTTACTAGAAACAAACTAGAAACAATATACGCGTAGACTAAATCTTTCCATCAGTGCTTGTCTTCAACCTATCAACGCTTGACTTCTTCTTGTCAACACTTGATCTGTCAGCGTTTGTTTTCTTCCTATCAACGCTTGTTTTCCTCTTGTCAGCGCTCAAGTGGACTGGCTATATTTTATTCCCAACACAGCTGGTAGTCTCTATCGTTGGACTCTTACAGTAACTTATACACTTAGTCTAATTTAAATCAAATCTAGACTGGGCCATAGTTAGAAATTTCATTGTCCCAACAATTTATTTGGTATTTGGGCAAGGATGTCTTGGCGGACAAAGCATAGAAGGGGAGAGTGAAGGGTGCTGGTAGGGAAGTTTTTAGGATTTTTGTTGAGCGTCAGCACTTCGTTCAAGAGATGCAGACCTTTCCAACTGACCGTATGATTTCCATGATGATAGCTCTGTTGGACAAAAGGTAGGTGGAAGACAATGCATTCCTTGAGAAGTTGAAGATGGAGGCAACTAAAATCCAGAGCATGATCAAGTTGAAGGAGGATTTTGTCACCAAAGTTATGGCCAACGGGCCCTGGTGAACGAAGGATCTATAAGTTGGTTTTATGCTGTTGTTTTAGGTCTCAAATAAAATCCCTATGTAGTTGTTTGTCCTGTTTGTCCATCGGTGTGTCTTTAGGGATATGTGGTTGTGTCCTAGTTGTTTCCTTTGTGAGTTTAATGTTCTGTTTGCATGATCAGTTTCAGTCAACCATTGTGAATGTAAGATATTTTGTTTTTATTTTTGTTTGTTTGGTGCTCGTATGGTTTCAGGGTAGATGAGCATAGGGTAATTAACGTGTTATATGACCCTATTTATGAGCAGACCACGAATGCCGTTTCGGAAAGGAACCCCCCCAAAAAAAGATGCCTTAAGTGGTGGATGAATGTGAGATTAGAGATTAGAAGTAAAGATGGTGTACATGTTTCTGTTTTTGTAGCCATCTGTGAGACTTTGTTTGATGGCCTTTCCATTTGTGAGACTTTGTTTGATGGGACTTCTTGTTTAATGTCCGCAATTGCTAGTGGTTTTAGGTTTAGGGTTGTTGTTGGGGAAGTCATAGTGGGCTCGATCAACTTTTGCATGCTTAGCACTGCATCGACTACGAATTCACAAGACCCCTTACGTGACCCAGGACTAAAGCAAATGAGAAACGTGTGCGTCTTTCCCTCAATGGTATGTATCTCAAGAGGTGGCTTCCTTGCGTTTGTTGTCATGTATTTTTTGCGCGTAGTTGTGAACAAGGTAGGTTGTAACATCGTCTCCTGCTGGGGTGAAGAAGGTGAAAGTTGTTGTTGTTGTCGTACCACGAACCTTGGCCTTGAAAATGTACCTGCATAGGGCGGTTGGTATAACACCCCCAACAAATGCTATGTGCAGCGGAACTACAACATTTGGGTGCTAGGCAGTTATCATCACACATAAGCTATTTCGAACAACTTAAAGAGACGTAGGAATTTAAACATAAATTAAACATTGTTGAAAACCTCAAAGTCTAATGTTTTCCAAACCCCAAAGATAATACAAAACAGAGTCGCGTTTAGGTCCCCACTGAATCTCAACCCAAAAGTACATTTTCGTTCACATGACATAATATAAATATTTAAGTGCTAAAAGGGAGGAAAAACAAAGTAGACCGCCAAGCCACAACAACTTCCATCCTCGCATGCTCCGCTGCTATCAATCTTGGTTACCTGAAACACATGCTTAAAACTGTCAACACAAGGGTTGAGCGAATCTGTAGGTTTATCAAATCATAAGTTTAACATAAGTATTAAAACCAATCATGACCATTCAATAGCATTGTCGTACTCACAATCTATTATTCAAGGATATTATCTTTAGCAATAGCTAATAATTGTGTTTAAGCTCGTGACACTAATCCGTTAACTCAATCACCCGCGTACATTACCGGCATGATTTAAGTGAAACCAGTGCCCCTTATAAAGGCATTAGTTGTAATTATACCTTATTTCTTATCACAAGTTATCCGTCCGCAGAGGGTACTCAACGTACTAGCTCTCATCTCGGATAGGGTCGTCAACCCCATAGTACTATCAATTGTATAAGCGGCTATCTCCAACCCACACAAGGGCAAGACAATAGTTAATAGTTCACGAATTTAGGGACTTTTACAACTAGGTACTCAACACAATTCAAGGCAACATTCGGGTCCACCAATCATTCATGACTTATGTTCATTTTCATTTAAATAGCATGCATCCCCCTCGCGGGTAAAAACATTTGAAATAAGTAAAGAGCGAGGCTATAGACTCACCTGGTGTAGTAGTAGTGGTTCTAGCGAAGACGTAACGAGAAATGTCACCGACGACGTGGATGCCCGGAAAAATCTAACACTTGACCTAAAATCAAGGTACGAAAACCAAATCAATACTCCGCGTACGTTATTGTACTAAACACACGCATATGCAAACACACTCAATGCTTATGAAAACTCACGCCAAAATCAAACAGGTAGTTGTTACTAGACTTATACCATTTAACTACGTAATTAAAGTTGATTCCCATTTTATAGATTTGCCGGTACTTACCAAAAGTACGGGCTGTTTGCTATGACTTAAGCACCTATATAAATTTAAAGAAAATTTACAAAAATGCCTCATGATCTGTATAAAACCCATATTTAATCCCATGAAAAGTTTTCACTTCTATGACTCGTTACACATCACATTACTAGACGTACACATTTTGGACTGATTTTGCACTTCTAACACGTAGGACTTGTTTGACCCATTTAAAATACACCATTGACCAATACAACACCTAAGTCCAAAAATAGACTCACAAGTGCAGGTTTGAGACCAAAAATCAACTTTCAATCATCTACCAAACTCTATCTTTGGTCCCCGAGATTTGACCCAAAACCAAACACAAATTCGGATTGTGTTGATTCTCATCTCCCGGTACACGAACTTTCAAAATATCATAACTTTTGACTCGTTTGGAGTCGTAAGCTCTACCTTATACCAAAAAGAAGCTAAGACAAAGCTCTACAACTCTATCCTATGTTTATGACCTGCTTACCAAGTTAAACCCACGAAAAACATGCTTGAACAATCTGGTCTAAAATCACCCTTCCAAAATCACCCTAACACTTGATTCCAATCCAATCTAACATCACCTAGACCAATTTTAACCACTTATGATCATTCCCAAACACCCCAAATAGCCTATAATACTAAGAACATCAAACCCTCATGAAAGCCCAATCCTAAATCATACATGCAATTAGTTCTAACCATTTAAAAACACTAAAAACATCTCTAAAAACACAAACCCATAACACATTTCATCAAACACCATGAACCCACCAAACACCTCCACATTTCGTGGGTTTTGGGGGCTCTAGAACACCAACAACATAAAACTCATCTTGTTTTATTGATGATTTAACATTATAAACACATGAATTAAACTTGTATACCATTTAATTAGATCAAAATCCGTTTTTGAAAAATCATAATTTTTGGAAAAATCAAGTTGTTGCATGTTTGTTATTGTTTGATTAAAACACTTACAAGGATGATAGAAGAGGTGGTCTTTGATTGGTTTCTTCCAAAACCCAAAAAAAATATGGATGTGGTGGTGGTGTTTGTGGTGGCCGACGGCCATGGGAGAGAAAGGGGAAGGAGAAAGAAAAATTTTGGAATGATTTTTGTGAAGTGTGTTTTCCCTTCTTTCTTTTTATAAACTTTTGAGGGACCTTTCTTGCAATTTTGGCTATCTTTTGGCCTTAGTGGCAAATCCTTTTTTTTAAAGAGCGGGATTTTGACTAGTAGTCAGTTTTGAAAATTTACGGGGGTCGGGGTTCGTCCCGGCTACCTCAAAATACTTTTAAATGGTTCAAACGCACACAAAAAGAATATAAACATGGTTTCGACTCGACTTAACACGTAATAAAAATAAAATCTCGAAAAACTCAAATATCGATCAATCGATAACAAAAGATAAATTTTGGGCATCCGTCGGTATCGTAATCGTCATCGGTTCTTTTTAAATCGTCAAATTTTAAAATTACGATCGTAAACGTTGGTTTCAACTTGAACCGTCAAATATATAACAAACGAAATTTCTTAAAAACTTCAAAAATATTCATAAAATAGGATTAAATAAACGACGTTGAGCTCGGGATATCACATCCACAAGTGAGTCGCAACTTAAGAGAGATGCTCATACTGAACAACTCTTGAGACAATAACTTAGCATCATACAGCACATTCACGGGTATCACATCCTCCCCTCCTTAAGGGAGTGACGTCCCGGCGCTCTCCGGTTCTTATACTCGCATTTCGTACTAATAGAAAGATAAGTGTACTTCTTCCTAAAGGAGTCTTCACGTTCCGTTGTGGACTTCGGTTCACGTCTCGGGTTCCATCACACCTTCACAATGAGTATTATACCTTGCTTCAATCTCTTAACATCTCGATCCATGGTCTCCACTTCAATTTCCCAATTTCTTCCTACGGTTATCAACACATCTCTTCTCACAGCCTCTTGCGGCCAACAAGTGATTCTTAGTCTACACCATCTCTTCCGTAGCCTCTCGAATCCTTTCAAGTCCATTAAACTGACTTTTTCCTACTTCGTTCTATCCAACCGGCGATCTACATTTTCATCAACGTAATTCTTCAAATGCTACACATTCACTTCTAACTTGGTAAGTGTCGTTGTACAAAGATACTACCAACGGCAAGTGTCGATCTCAACAACTATCAAAATCAATCACATACGCTCGTAGCATGTTCTCCAACTTTCGAATCGTCCTTTCACTTGGTTCATCGTCTCATAAAAACAATTAATCAAAAAGAAAATCACACGGATCGCACCTAGCCCCATCGAAAACGTTCAGAATATACAAAACCAAGTACAAATCTACTTATTGCAATATTACGTACATACAACCTATTTCGTCAAAAAAGAATTCATCGATACAAAAATCATTCGACGTATACATAACTCTCTCGAAAACATCACAATCCAATCAAACACAAAAGCCATAATAAAACACATACAACCACATTACGACATGTTTGCAACATAGCCAAACCATGCCAAGTCAAATAGTTCAATCAAGTTAACTCATGCTTGCTAATCAGCCAAGCCATGATAAATTAAGGATATTTGACATGATTCTCGGATGAGTCCAGTCAAAAGAAAATTGCAAGTTTAAGAAGGTTCACAAACTTGCTAGATAAGGATGCATATCCAAAAAGAAAGAAAAATACATACATATGTCACCACAGGGTGCTCCCACACGGATCCATACCCAAAAGATATTACAAGAACACCATCTCACTTTCGTCCCAAACATGGTCAAAATCTCAATAAGCGTCATCGTTCATAGTTAAAAATATATAACATGGTACGTGTTCTCCATGATCGGATGTCATTGGACAATGTCGTCTCAAGTTCTCACAACTTTCGATCACTCGACTAAATCACATGCGACATAAATACATAAAAGACAAGGGTTTAGCACATAAACATCAATTATGGCTATCTGTCGTTTAACCATCGATGATCATAGACGGTCGGGTCGAGCAAAGAGGATTCCTCACTTGAATAAACGAAGACGGAAAAATGGAATTGTCTTCCAATTACCGATGCACAGTTGGTAAACTTCAACAGTTTATCACGTATCGTTTGACATATCAAAATAACAAGAAAAAGAAATAAAATAAAGTACGATACATTTGATGTAGGAGAAGTCTTCGTCATTTCCCTTAGAGTTACTCAAACTCGGATTTCCTCTACTTCGGCAGTCTTCTATTTTGTTCGAATTTCTTCTTAGTGTCGGTACGAGCCCCTTTGGTATTTCATCAACACCCTAGTGATTCCGATGAAATTCGCATGTTACATTCAACACATAAAAACAAAACATTTTCCATAATTACTCAGTCACGGTGACTTACCAAGTCAACACAAAACGAAAGAAAAGATTTCAAGGAACACAAAAAAAAAATTCAAAAATTCTCTTTAGGAATCAAGGAGAATACGATTACTTGCATAAGGATCCACCATTTTTAAAACGTTCTCATCCAAACATTTATCAAAAACACTACCGGTTTTAAAGATGACCAATTGATTTGAAACTACATTGCGCTTCCTAAACTATGCATAATTAGCTAGATCATGCATACTTAAGGACCAAGCAACGACAACCAACAAAATAGGACTCTTCCCGAATTATGCATAGTTAGCTAAGCTATGCATAATTGAGGATCGAGTGACGACGCAAACATTATTATTACATACCAAATATGACTACGAAAGTTTTCGACATAATCTTCAAAATAATTAAATCATTTGAAATGGAATCTGAAATGGGAAAATATTGTTACTATCATTTTAAGAAACACATCAAGCATTTTTCGTCCACTTTGGAAACATACTTTTGCTTTGCCTTTTTGTGAGAAAAATAAATAAATAATTAAATAAAGAAATCGGCACCATTCGCATTTGGTTCAACAAAACATTTCACACACTCATATATATTTTAAAAATAGACTATTCACCAAATAATGGTAAGGTGGTTCAAGATGAAAGATCATTGCAAGCACAACAAGTAATAAAATCAAAAATCAATGAGATCGAACGAGGTAAACGAACAATATAATCATCAACTAAAATTAACTACATTAGAAATAAAAATACTTAAAATATATGACAAAAGTCTCGTGATAACAACAGCGATCTACGAATACATGGAGTAAATATTGAATATCAACACAAGCGTCAAAAATAGAACAACAATCATAATTCCCATCGTCTCGAGTTGCACACACATTCCACCAAGAGTATACCGGGAGAGGAGAAGAATCACCCTGTCGAATAGAAACAATTTCACCAGGAAGATCGAGTTCTTCCACCTCTACAATTCGGTAAAGCGGCTTCGCTTCCTCGCTTTTGTTCAATTATAAATAAATAACCACTTTAATGAAGATTTATAGCATCATTCAAGTAAATTCAGAATTTTAGGTTCCATTAACCGAAAGAAGAAAAGTCACGACGTCCATGAAGAGGACAAAAATACACCGGGTGACATACTCTCATTATCAAGTACTAGCGAAGTAGCAATCCAAAAATAGATATAATAATAATGGTTTCATACCATAGACAATATTAAAATAAACAATCACATGACTACTCAAGTTTAGATACGGACCCACAAAATCAAAGAAGGGATGTTGCACGATCGAACCATCGTGACTCAAAACATTAGATATACGTCTTAAGAGAATAATACAAGTATGCGTGTGTTGTGTAATCCATTTGCATTTTCTAATTAGTGTTACCTTGTACATTATAAAACCGAATATTTGCACATTTTCAATTTGGGTTACACCATTAAAGAATCTATACCTTTCATTTTTGTCATTTTCAACTTTACAAAGTTTTTATTTCTAGAAAAATTACAATTGCAAGAAAAATTTCCAACATTAGTTGATTCGGTGACTCGGTTATTATAATTGGTAAAATCATTAGGTTTGAAAATCTCAATACTTGTGGCCAAAATCCCATTAATAACCATATTTTACGTACCAAAAACGTGCATAGTAAAATTTTCAAAGTTTCACGTTATTATTATTACGACTTATCTTATCACATATATACCTATCCAACATGACTCAAACTAGTCCAATTAATTCTTAAAAATCAACCTTTGACTTTTTATTATACACATGTCTTCCTTAAAACCGATTTGTTAGATCATATTCGCGCAATTTGACCCAGGTGCTAAAAAGGTTTCACGTAGTATTATCTCCGATAAATTACTGATTTTAGCCAACACTTGAATCTCAATAATAATAATAAATAATCAAAGTGCTTATTTTAAAAATTCTAAAATGTAGAAAATTCAACTTTTAATCTTTAGTCCATTATCAAACGATTTTAAAATTAACACATCTCGCAGCAGAATAAAATAACGTTTCATCAATATTTAATAATTTGTTTCAAGCATTATAATTTCTCACTTATAGTGTATATTCTGATTTTTGTCCCAATTTATTTACTACAACGAGTTATGAGTTCAAGTTTATACCAATGCATATAACATGACCTTATGTTTAAAATAAAACCAATTTTTCAAAGTCTCTAGCTCCAAAACACATGACCAATTTTTCTACTCGTGTTTTATATTACAAATTATGCCAAAAGTTTGCTATATTGACCCGAAAATAAACTCATATCAAGCCCACAGCTACATATACTCGATAGTCCTATCGTAAAATTTTATTATAACTCCTTTCTCAAATTAATTTAAACATAATATTAACAAATCCATCACAAGCTTCTAGTATCAAATTGTTAATATATGAAAACAAGGATTTTACGAGTAATATAAACTACTTATTAAGATTTACCAACCAAAGTTAAAAGAAAAAAAATAATTTCACTTTGTCACTTTACTCTCTATAAGAGTTTTACTTGTTATAATACATATCATAGGTTATTTTTATCCAAAAATTTCATTCACCATTTATTTAATATGTAGAACACTTTATGTTTAAATCATTCGATCAACAAAGTTCAATGCTTGTTTAACTCGCACAATTGTCAGACCTCGTCATGTATAATATCAAATTCAAAATAATGAAACAACAAAAACAAAATGAAATAAACGAAGCGACAATACGTATGTCAACTAAGTGTTGTTATCGGCCTCGGATGAGTCTCGAAATCGTACACCACAAAATTAACACAAACCAACCAAAATTCAAGTTATTGCGATTGATCACAACGCTAGTCTATTTTTAAAATGCATTTTCTTTTTAAATTCGAGTAAAATGGTAAACAACGATTAAATGATGACGCGCCTCAACCACGTTTCATAATATACACACGTAATCGCCGCTAAAACGTACGCATCATTGATTATACTTCGGCTATGTTATAGTTACGCGAACCAATATGTCAAACCCATAAGGGATAGAGGAAATACAATAATACGTTAGTAATTTACGTTCCAAAAGGAGATGTCCCAAAATGACACATCACGGTGCGATAACGACAATCGAGATCAATCTAGTCGATATACAATATGTTACGAATAATTATTTACGTATCTAGAGTATGAGACGGGGTTCACACTCGGTTATTCGAATAATAAATTAATTATCAAGATTGATAATTGGCGGTGAGGCTGAATTCTCAACAAAACCGCATTTTAAATGTACAATAATCACGCAAGGACCATTGCTTCGCGTGCAATGCCTTTAAATACCATAGTATATACATACTTATACATACAATCATTCCTACATACACTTAGGATTACAACGCAGTGTTGCCATGTAATGCAATGTAGCCCGTTATGCCAAATACATGCAACATATAAGATAATCTTACGAGAATTTGTAAATTACGATAATAAGTACTCAACGTACAAAACAATATATCTTAATATATATCATAGTATTTACTTACTAAATACTAGGGAATTCGTGTCAGTTTGAGGGATACATCTAAAATATAAAGCAATGCTAAAGAAATCTTACCGGAGCCATACAGGATAGTTGTGTGCTTGGACAATTTCTTACGACACCAAAAGTTATAGTTTAAGGTTTTTCAAAATGACCTAGTTCTCTATAAATCATGGCTCTGATTACCAATCTATAACACCCCCAACAAATGCTATGCGCAGCGGAACTACAACATTTGGGTGCTAGGCAGTTATCATCACACATAAGCTATTTCGAACGACTCAAAGAGACGTAGGAATTTAAACATAAATTAAACATTGTTGAAAACCTCAAAGTCTACTGTTTTCCAAACCCCAAAGATAATACAAAACAGAGTCGCGTTTAGGTCCCCACTGAATCTCAACCCAAAAGTACATTTTCGTTCACATGTCATAATACAAATATTTAAGTGCTAAAAGTGAGGAAAAACAAAGTAGACCGCCAAGCCACAACAACTTCCATCCTCGCATGCTCCGCTGCTATCAATCTTGGTTACCTGAAACACATGCTTAAAACTGTCAACACAAGGGATGAGCGAATCTATAGGTTTATCAAATCATAAGTTGAACATAAGTATTAAAACCAATCATGACCATTCAATAGCATTGTCGTACTCACAATCTATTATTCAAGGATATTATCTTTAGCAATAGCTAATAATTGTGTTTAAGCTCGTGACACTAATCCGTTAACTCAATCACCCGCGTACATTACCGGCATGATTTAAGTGAAACCAGTGCCCCTTCTAAAGGCATTAGTTGTAATTATACCTTATTTCTTATCACAAGTTATCCGTCCGCAGAGGGTACTCAACGTACTAGCTCTCATCTCGGATAGGGTCGTCAACCCCATAGTACTATCAATTGTATAAGCCGCTATCTCCAACCCACACAAGGGCAAGAAAATAGTTAATAGTTCACAAATTTAGGGACTTTTACAACTAGGTACTCAACACAATTCAAGGCAACATTCGTGTCCAACAATCATTCATGACTTATGTTCATTTTCATTTAAATAGCATGCATCCCCCTCGCGGGTAAAAACGTTTGAAATAAGTAAAGAGCGAGGCTATAGACTCACCTGGTGTAGTAGTAGTGGTTCTAGCGAAGACGTAACGAGAAATGTCACCGACGACGTGGATGCCCGGAAAAATCTAACACTTGACCTAAAATCAAGGTACGAAAACCAAATCAATACTCCGCGTACATTATTGTACTAAACACACGCATATGCAAACACACTCAATGCTTATGAAAACTCACGCCAAAATCAAACAAGTAGTTGTTACTAGACTTATACCATTTACCTACGTAATTAATGTTGATTCCCATTTTATAGATTTGTCGGTACTTACCAAAAGTACGGGCTGTTTGCTATGACTTAAGCACCTATATAAATTTCAAGAAAATTCACAAAAATGCCTCATGATCTCTATAAAACCCATATTTAATCCCATGAAAAGTTTTCACTTCTATGACTCGTTACACATCACATTACTAGACGTACACATTTTGGACTGATTTTGCACTTCTAACACGTAGGACTTGTTTGACCCATTTAAAATACACCATTGACCAATACAACACCTAAGTCCAAAAATAGACTCACAAGTGCAGGTTTGAGACCAAAAATCAACTTTCAATCATCTACCAAACTCTATATTTGGTCCCCGAGATTTGACCCAAAACCAAACACAATTTCGGATTGTGTTGATTCTCATATCCTGGTACACGAACTTTCAAAATATCATAACTTTTGACTCGTTTGAAGTCGTAAGCTCTACCTTATACCAAAACGAAGCTAAGACAAAGCTCTACAACTCTATGCTATGTTTATGACCTGCTTACCAATTTAAACCCACGAAAAACATGCTTGAACAATCTGGTCTAAAATCACCCTTCCAAAATCACCCTAACACTTGATTCCAATCCAATCTAACATCTCCTAGACCAATTTTAACCACTTATGATCATTTACAAACACCCCAAACAGCCAATAACACTAAGAACATCAAACCCTCATGAATGCCCAATCCTAAATCATACATGCAATTAGTTCTAACCATTTAAAAACACTAAAAACATCTCTAAAAACACAAACCCATAACACATTTCATCAAACACCATGAACCCACCAAACACCCCCACATTTCATGGGTTTTGGGGGCTGTAGAACACCAACAACATAAAACCCATCTTGTTTTATTGATGATTTAACATTATAAACACATGAATTAAACTTGTATACCATTTAATTAGATCAAAATCCGTTTTTGAAAAATCATAATTTTTTGGAAAAATCAAGTTGTTGCATGTTTGTTATTGTTTGATTAAAACACTTACAAGGATGATAGAAGAGGTGGTCGTTGATTGGTTTCTTCTAAAACCCAAAAAAAATATGGATGTGGTGGTGGTGTTTGTGGTGGCCGACGGCCATGGGAGAGAAAGGGGAAGGAGAAAGAAAAATTTTGGAATGATTTTTGTGAAGTGTGTTTTCCCTTCTTTCTTTTTATAAATTTTTGAGGGACCTTTCTTGCAATTTTGGCTATCTTTTGGCCTTAGTGGCAAATCCTTTTTTTTAAAGAGCGGGATTTTGACTAGTAGTCGGTTTTGAAAATTTACGGGGGTCGGGGTTCGTCCCGGCTACCTCAAAATACTTTTAAATGGTTCAAACGCACACAAAACGAATATAAACATGGTTTCGACTCGACTTAACACGTAATAAAAATAAAATCTCGAAAAACTCAAATATCGATCAATCGATAACAAAAGATAAATTTTGGGCATCCGTCGGTATCGTAATCGTTATCGGTTCTTTTTAAATCGTTAAATGTTAAAATTACGATCGTAAACGTTGGTTTCAACTTGAACCGTCAAATATATAACAAACGAAATTTCTTAAAAATTTCAAAAATATTCATAAAATAGGATTAAATAAACGACGTTGAACTCGGGATATCACATCCACAAGTGAGTCGCAACTTAAGAGAGATGCTCATACTGAACAACTCTTGAGACAATAACTTAGCATCATACGGCACATTCACGGGTATCACAGTTGGGGTGGGTGGTTCAGTGTCTAAATGACTTTTTAAATTACAATTTCACACACACAAACATATGCTTACCTAAAATCTGGTGTCTCTAGCTCACCATGGTCTTCGCACTCGTAAATCTCGTCGTAGTCGTTGGTTTCTTGCTGCATTTGCCACACGAAACATAGTGCCATGCCCTTTTTGCCTTGACTATTTCTATGGCATCATCACAACTGAATTACACTCCCTAGAAAAGACACGTGTTAGAAAATAATGCAGGTCGTCATGGTTAGTTCATATTTGGGCATACCTTGTATGTCACTAGGTTCTATTCGAGCAATGTTGCTAATGTCTTGACATTTTTTTGTTTATCTAGGTTGGGTTCATTGAACCGATGCTTTAAAATTCTATAGGGGCGGTTGTTTTGTAAACATGTCTTCAAACCTGCATGTTATGGTGGGGAAAAAGACGCCATTCACTGGCATGTGAAATAAGAGTATAATACCACACGTGGTATAAGGTATGGGAAGACATATGATGCATGTGCGGTGTCTGCTTATGCTGTTAATGGATTCACGTAGTAGTGGGTGGGTGGCATTGCAGATAGCTGGTAGTCTATGGTAAGAGACGGTTAGTCATGCGTCAATAGTAAACGTGTTATTAAGATCGGCTGTGGAGAGCGACTTACCTCTGCATTTACCAACTCTGCATGATGAGAAAACAATCATGATTGGTTGTGGTAGCTGAAGTATGTCGTCCTTCTGACTGCCTAGCCATGAAGTCCCACAGTGTTAACTGAACAACATTCCCTCTATACAAAGGAAACTGTCAGACGTTGTTGTTAGGAAGGATGTTCTAGATGTTTCTTTAGAGACCGGACTTACTCTAGGTTTTGAATGTCAATTCTTCTGGTACAGGCTTTCCGGAAGCTAGTTCTTCGGCATATGGTAGATCACCTATTGTTTTTATACATCCGAAGTAATCTGTTGAAAGCAAAGATCGTGTATTAGTTGTTGTTAGCGACACTAATAAATCAATTTAAGGGCCAAGATAAGAAGCGGATGTTGTTACTTGTGAGGCGTGGATAAACCATCTTGTTGTTGTTGTCGCGGCAGGGCACCCTTGATTCCAACTTCACATATGGGACAAACTCAAAGTAAAGTGCTGGCCATGTTGCCTCTTTGCCTTCTAGGTGTTCAAAGTTTGTGATTTTCCGAAACTTTAGGCTGATTGGGTTTTCGATTGTTTGTTGGTATGGGCTTGTTTTTTCACAGAAGAAGTACGTGATCCTGTACACTTTGCCAATGGACATGATCTTGTCAAAGTAGCCCAGATTGCTGATGCCCATGTTTGTGTGAATCCCCTTTCCCTGTTAACGTAGTGAACTCGAATTAAAAGATTGATTAATAAAACCATCATCTAACGAATATTGGGGGTGTAATAATTATGAACCTGTTCATCGATAAGCATGCAGGAAAAAGTTGTTTCCTTCATTTCTGGCAAAGATTTTGAGATTCATTTTCGGTAGATCTTTGCTTTGAGAACATAGTTTCTTCCGCATAAAACTATTTGGTTAATTGGTGTTGTTGTTGTTATCAGAGCACTTGTTTTCATGACTGTCAGAGGCAGGGATGTCATCATTGACTTTTACCTGAAATTATATAAGATAAAACACCAAGTTAGTTGTGGTGTATAAATAATGGTCGTCTCAAAGAATGACAGTGTATCTACATTATGTACACGCACCACCAACATGAATAGAAGCATGTAAAAGGCAACACCTAATGAGAAAGGATGGTATATGTTATCAAATTGTATGTTGTTAGTTAGTGTCATGATTATTAATGTTGTGAAGAGTAATCTACATTAGCGTGTATTATGTTAGTAGTAAGAACTATGTAACCTATGTATTTAGCTATGCATAATGTATTTTTAGGGAGGATGTGCTAGTTCGATGGTGTCGCTTGTGAGGCAACCCGGTGGTTTTCTATAGCATTTAAAAAGTCAGTGTGGGCGGGTAGTCATCTTCTTCCTAAATTAGGATCTTCAGTCCATTCGGTAAGGCAGCTCTTGATAAAGCCTAGTTGTCCATGGCTGAAAACGGGTTTTAATATCTAAACACCTATCTTAGAAAGAGATTGACCTTGGCTTTTGTTTATAGTAATTGCATAACATAGCTTTCCTGAAATTAACTATTTATGCTTGAACGTGAATGACAGATTGGGATCGTCATGAATCAAAGCAATTCTATGTACGTAAACCTTTTCCCCAATTCGTGTGCCTGTAATAATTAGCGCTTCTTTAAGCTTTATCTTCAGTGACTTGACAATCATCCTTGTGTCATTACATAACCCACCAGCCAAGTTTGTATTTCGGAGGAGCGTGATAGGGGATCTGATCTTTAATTTCAGTTCATGGGCCAGAAATCCTAGGAATGACAGCATGTTGAGGTACTCCATCAGATAGAGCATGTACGTCTCAGATGTTTCTCCCCCTTTTGGGAAAGCTTGGTCATTGCTCAGGTAAGTAGTCTCCTGGGATGGCTGTCAACACTTTCTCGTTTATGATGTCAGCAAGTTTCATTCTTCGGGCAGACAATGGCTTTTCTTGCAGGGTTTCTAGCGTGGGTGATTGTAGAGTGTGTTTGTCATAGATAAAATCTATCAGATGTGCAAGGCCTTCATCAATGGGTGGGAAACAGTTTTCAGGTGCTAAAGTTATCAATTTTGAGTCGGTAGAATCGTTGCTATCTGGTATGCCAGCGTGTCCATTACCCATATCTAGCAGCCATTTTGCAAAAATTGTTGCCTGTGCCTTTTCGGTTTCATTCATGCCTTCACGCCTGAGCCGCATATTCTGGGTGAGCGTGTGACTTTTTAAGTGTTGCCACGCGTCTGATAGGGAAATTGATGAAGTTATAAGCTTTATTTTGGATTCTCCCTTTTTTACTGACAGTGTTTGTCGAAAGTTACCCCCTAATATAATTGTTTTTCCACCAAAGAGGTTGTTGGGTGCACATATAAGGTCCCCGAGGCTCCTGACTAATGCTTCAAAACAACATTTGTTATTCATTAGGGCCTCATCCCATATGATTAAACTTGTTTCAACCATCAAAGACCCTAGTTGGGTGTTTTTTTAATGTGGCAAAGGGATTCGTCGATTAATTCTAGTGAGATTTTGAAGCGGGAATGCGTTATACGGCCGGCAGGGATAAAGAGAGATGCGATGCCTAAAGAGGCAACTGCTAGAACTATTATTCCTCGTGCACGCAAGGGGCTGGTGATGGTCTTCCACAGGAATGTCTTGCCTGTTCTGCCATGACCGTATACAAAGAGCAGTTCTTGTTTATTTTGTTCAACCGCGATTATAATACGGTCGTAGATGGGCTGTTGATCAAAATTCAGCTTAGGGACAGACACTGCTGTTTCCTGAAATAGCATATCATGGTTGTTGTTCCTCTCTTCCATCAGAAGTTTGTTTTTGAGAATGTTTAGCAGCCATTGAGGAGGGTTTGGAAGACCAAATTCCAACAAAGTTTTTCCATACCCGTCTAAGATCGATTGGATCTCAAAAAGAATAAAGTCTTTCAATTCAGGGTCGTTCACATGGTAATTAGGGATGCCGGTGGTTTCTGACACCCTCATTGGTATGTCGTCAGACATATTTCTCTAATGTTTGTCCCAAAGTCTACCTGGATCTGCAACTTCACAATAAACCAGAAGTTTTCCAAATAGTACGCGGATTTTAGAGGCAGGCCCCATTCCCGTTGCTTCTTCTAGCGATATGCCTCATTCTTTGTCGTCACCAAGTAGACCAAAGGCTTGACATGCAGCCCGATAGGTATGCAAGATGATGTCGTTAACCGTGCGCACGTCTATAGGTGATCGACAGACCCTCTGATGAGAAAAGAGAATTTCGAAGTAGAAAAGGTCCCCTGAGCTTGGGTGGACGTAAGCAAGTCTACCGGTCGTTTCCACCTTTTTGAGTCCGCATACCATACAAACTCAGATGGAAAGTCGACATACGTTAACCTGTCCCCATCTTGGTACTCTGCGTTATACGCGTACCATTCAGTTAGAGTGGTTTTCTTCTTTTTAGGGAAGCTGACGACCACGTGTATCCTGTCACGTGCACAAAAGTTTACGGGTTGCATGTTTTCTAGATGGACCGCGAGTATTTGCACAACCGGCTCTCTACTGTGTATTGGAAAGTCCAACAGCCTCCAACAAGCTTCGTGTGGGAAAATGAAGCACCCATCCACGTAGTTTTTGATTTCATCCTTTTCCGTTTCTTGCATGTTAGCTAATGTAGAAGCCACACCAACTGGCCTTGTGATCTTTGCAAAAGATGTGGTTGGGTCCTTTTGAAATGTACTTGAAAATGTATTTGATGAGCATGTTCCATCATCAGTATTCGACATTTATGTGTGCTTGGAACATGAGACACAAAGAACGGTTGTAAGGAACGACGTAACAATTGTCTAGTTGCGTGTCATGTTTTGTAATTTAGAGACCTGTATCTCTTCGTCGATAGTGAATGTTGTAGAAACTAAAATAGGGGGTTGAATAGTTTCTCTTTAGTTTATGCCTAATTAAAATTCCTTTTAATTAGGTTTGTCTCAAAACTACCTTTTACTTGAAAGCTAGTTGCATAATGATTAGGTTCAATTCTAATGCATTAATAATGACAAATAGTTGTTGTATGTTATGTAATAATGAAAGTAAGTAAAGAGTAAGGAAAGAAGCAACCTAATAGGAAGACACCAAGATTTATAGTGGTTCGGAAACGAAGCTCTATCTTCGTTCCTACTCTACTCCTCGAGTACACCTTACTCTAGATTTCCACTATATCCACAAGCTCCCTTCTTGACGGAGAAAACACCTAAGTCCAAAAATAGACTCACAAGTGCAGGTTTGAGACCAAAAATCAACTTTCAATCATCTACCAAACTCTATATTTGGTCCCCGAGATTTGACCCAAAACCAAACACAATTTCGGATTGTGTTGATTCTCATATCATGGTACACGAACTTTCAAAATATCATAACTTTTGACTCGTTTGAAGTCGTAAGCTCTACCTTATACCAAAACGAAGCTAAGACAAAGCTCTACAACTCTATGCTATGTTTATGACCTGCTTACCAATTTAAACCCACGAAAAACATGCTTGAACAATCTGGTCTAAAATCACCCTTCCAAAATCACCCTAACACTTGATTCCAATCCAATCTAACATCTCCTAGACCAATTTTAACCACTTATGATCATTTACAAACACCCCAAACAGCCAATAACACTAAGAACATCAAACCCTCATGAAAGCCCAATCCTAAATCATACATGCAATTAGTTCTAACCATTTAAAAACACTAAAAACATCTCTAAAAACACAAACCCATAACACATTTCATCAAACACCATGAACCCACCAAACACCCCCACATTTCATGGGTTTTGGGGGCTGTAGAACACCAACAACATAAAACCCATCTTGTTTTATTGATGATTTAACATTATAAACACATGAATTAAACTTGTATACCATTTAATTAGATCAAAATCCGTTTTTGAAAAATCATAATTTTTTGGAAAAATCAAGTTGTTGCATGTTTGTTATTGTTTGATTAAAACACTTACAAGGATGATAGAAGAGGTGGTCTTTGATTGGTTTCTTCTAAAACCCAAAAAAAATATGGATGTGGTGGTGGTGTTTGTGGTGGCCGACGGCCATGGGAGAGAAAGGGGAAGGAGAAAGAAAAATTTTGGAATGATTTTTGTGAAGTGTGTTTTCCCTTCTTTCTTTTTATAAATTTTTGAGGGACCTTTCTTGCAATTTTGGCTATCTTTTGGCCTTAGTGGCAAATCCTTTTTTTTAAAGAGCGGGATTTTGACTAGTAGTCGGTTTTGAAAATTTACGGGGGTCGGGGTTCGTCCCGGCTACCTCAAAATACTTTTAAATGGTTCAAACGCACACAAAACGAATATAAACATGGTTTCGACTCGACTTAACACGTAATAAAAATAAAATCTCGAAAAACTCAAATATCGATCAATCGATAACAAAAGATAAATTTTGGGCATCCGTCGGTATCGTAATCGTTATCGGTTCTTTTTAAATCGTTAAATGTTAAAATTACGATCGTAAACGTTGGTTTCAACTTGAACCGTCAAATATATAACAAACGAAATTTCTTAAAAATTTCAAAAATATTCATAAAATAGGATTAAATAAACGACGTTGAACTCGAGATATCACATCCACAAGTGAGTCGCAACTTAAGAGAGATGCTCATACTGAACAACTCTTGAGACAATAACTTAGCATCATACGGCACATTCACGGGTATCACAGTTGGGGTGGGTGGTTCAGTGTCTAAATGACTTTTTAAATTACAATTTCACACACACAAACATATGCTTACCTAAAATCTGGTGTCTCTAGCTCACCATGGTCTTCGCACTCGTAAATCTCGTCGTAGTCGTTGGTTTCTTGCTGCATTTGCCACACGAAACATAGTGCCATGCCCTTTTTGCCTTGACTATTTCTATGGCATCATCACAACTGAATTACACTCCCTAGAAAAGACACGTGTTAGAAAATAATGCAGGTCGTCATGGTTAGTTCATATTTGGGCATACCTTGTATGTCACTAGGTTCTATTCGAGCAATGTTGCTAATGTCTTGACATTTTTTTGTTTATCTAGGTTGGGTTCATTGAACCGATGCTTTAAAATTCTATAGGGGCGGTTGTTTTGTAAACATGTCTTCAAACCTGCATGTTATGGTGGGGAAAAAGACGCCATTCACTGGCATGTGAAATAAGAGTATAATACCACACGTGGTATAAGGTATGGGAAGACATATGATGCATGTGCGGTGTCTGCTTATGCTGTTAATGGATTCACGTAGTAGTGGGTGGGTGGCATTGCAGATAGCTGGTAGTCTATGGTAAGAGACGGTTAGTCATGCGTCAATAGTAAACGTGTTATTAAGATCGGCTGTGGAGAGCGACTTACCTCTGCATTTACCAACTCTGCATGATGAGAAAACAATCATGATTGGTTGTGGTAGCTGAAGTATGTCGTCCTTCTGACTGCCTAGCCATGAAGTCCCACAGTGTTAACTGAACAACATTCCCTCTATACAAAGGAAACTGTCAGACGTTGTTGTTAGGAAGGATGTTCTAGATGTTTCTTTAGAGACCGGACTTACTCTAGGTTTTGAATGTCAATTCTTCTGGTACAGGCTTTCTGGAAGCTAGTTCTTCGGCATATGGTAGATCACCTATTGTTTTTATACATCCGAAGTAATCTGTTGAAAGCAAAGATCGTGTATTAGTTGTTGTTAGCGACACTAATAAATCAATTTAAGGGCCAATATAAGAAGCGGATGTTGTTACTTGTGAGGCGTGGATAAACCATCTTGTTGTTGTTGTCGCGGCAGGGCACCCTTGATTCCAACTTCACATATGGGACAAACTCAAAGTAAAGTGCTGGCCATGTTGCCTCTTTGCCTTCTAGGTGTTCAAAGTTTGTGATTTTCCGAAACTTTAGGCTGACTGGGTTTTCGATTGTTTGTTGGTATGGGCTTGTTTTTTCACAGAAGAAGTACGTGATCCTGTACACTTTGCCAATGGACATGATCTTGTCAAAGTAGCCCAGATTGCTGATGCCCATGTTTGTGTGAATCCCCTTTCCCTGTTAACGTAGTGAACTCGAATTAAAAGATTGATTAATAAAACCATCATCTAACGAATATTGGGGGTGTAATAATTATGAACCTGTTCATCGATAAGCATGCAGGAAAAAGTTGTTTCCTTCATTTCTGGCAAAGATTTTGAGATCCATTTTCGGTAGATCTTTGCTTTGAGAACATAGTTTCTTCCGCCTAAAACTATTTGGTTAATTGGTGTTGTTGTTGTTATCAGAGCACTTGTTTTCATGACTGTCAGAGGCAGGGATGTCATCATTGACTTTTACCTGAAATTATATAAGATAAAACACCAAGTTAGTTGTGGTGTATAAATAATGGTCGTCTCAAAGAATGACAGTGTATCTACATTATGTACACGCACCACCAACATGGATAGAAGCATGTAAAAGGCAACACCTAATGAGAAAGGATGGTATATGTTATCAAATTGTATGTTGTTAGTTAGTGTCATGATTATTAATGTTGTGAAGAGTAATCTACATTAGCGTGTATTATGTTAGTAGTAAGAACTATGTAACCTATGTATTTAGCTATGCATAATGTATTTTTAGGGAGGATGTGCTAGTTCGATGGTGTCGCTTGTGAGGCAACCCGGTGGTTTTCTATAGCATTTAAAAAGTCAGTGTGGGCGGGTAGTCGTCTTCTTCCTAAATTAGGATCTTCAGTCCATTCGGTAAGGTAGCTCTTGATAAAGCCTAGTTGTCCATGGCTGAAAACGGGTTTTAATATCTAAACACCTATCTTAGAAAGAGATTGACCTTGGCTTTTGTTTATAGTAATTGCATAACATAGCTTTCCTGAAATTAACTATTTATGCTTGAACGTGAATGACAGATTGGGATCGTCATGAATCAAAGCAATTCTATGTACGTAAACCTTTTCCCCAATTCGTGTGCCTGTAATAATTAGCGCTTCTTTAAGCTTTATCTTCAGTGACTTGACAATCATCCTTGTGTCATTACATAACCCACCAGCCAAGTTTGTATTTCGGAGGAGCGTGATAGGGGATCTGATCTTTAATTTCAGTTCATGGGCCAGAAATCCTAGGAATGACAGCATGTTGAGGTACTCCATCAGATAGAGCATGTACGTCTCAGATGTTTCTCCCCTTTTTGGGAAAGCTTGGTCATTGCTCAGGTAAGTAGTCTCCTGGGATGGCTGTCAACACTTTCTCGTTTATGATGTCAGCAAGTTTCATTCTTCGGGCAGACAATGGCTTTTCTTGCAGGGTTTCTAGCGTGGGTGATTGTAGAGTGTGTTTGTCATAGATAAAATCTATCAGATGTGCAAGGCCTTCATCAATGGGTGGGAAACAGTTTTCAGGTGCTAAAGTTATCAATTTTGAGTCGGTAGAATCGTTGCTATCTGGTATGCCAGCGTGTCCATTACCCATATCTAGCAGCCAGTTTGCAAAAATTGTTGCCTGTGCCTTTTCGGTTTCATTCATGCCTTCACGCCTGAGCCGCATATTCTGGGTGAGCGTGTGACTTTTGAAGTGTTGCCACGCGTCTGATAGGGAAATTGATGAAGTTATAAGCTTTATTTTGGATTCTCCCTTTTTTACTGACAGTGTTTGTCGAAAGTTACCCCCTAATATAATTGTTTTTCCACCAAAGAGGTTGTTGGGTGCACATATAAGGTCCCCGAGGCTCCTGACTAATGCTTCAAAACAACATTTGTTATTCATTAGGGCCTCATCCCATATGATTAAACTTGTTTCAACCATCAAAGACCCTAGTTGGGTGTTTTTTTTAATGTGGCAAAGGGATTCGTCGATTAATTCTAGTGAGATTTTGAAGCGGGAATGCGTTATACGGCCGGCAGGGATAAAGAGAGATGCGATGCCTAAAGAGGCAACTGCTAGAACTATTATTCCTCGTGCACGCAAGGGGCTGGTGATGGTCTTCCACAGGAATGTCTTGCCTGTTCTGCCATGACCGTATACAAAGAGCAGTTCTTGTTTATTTTGTTCAACCGCGATTATAATACGGTCGTAGATGGGCTGTTGATCAAAATTCAGCTTAGGGACAGACACTGCTGTTTCCTGAAATAGCATATCATGGTTGTTGTTCCTCTCTTCCATCAGAAGTTTGTTTTTGAGAATGTTTAGCAGCCATTGAGGAGGGTTTGGAAGACCAAATTCCAACAAAGTTTTTCCATACCCGTCTAAGATCGATTGGATCTCAAAAAGAATAAAGTCTTTCAATTCAGGGTCGTTCACATGGTAATTAGGGATGCCGGTGGTTTCTGACACCCTCATTGGTATGTCGTCAGACATATTTCTCTAATGTTTGTCCCAAAGTCTACCTGGATCTACAACTTCACAATAAACCAGAAGTTTTCCAAATAGTACGCGGATTTTAGAGGCAGGCCCCATTCCCGTTGCTTCTTCTAGCGATATGCCTCATTCTTTGTCGTCACCAAGTAGACCAAAGGCTTGACATGCAGCCCGATAGGTATGCAAGATGATGTCGTTAACCGTGCGCACGTCTATAGGTGATCGACAGACCCTCTGATGAGAAAAGAGAATTTCGAAGTAGAAAAGGTCCCCTGAGCTTGGGTGGACGTAAGCAAGTCTACCGGTCGTTTCCACCTTTTTGAGTCCGCATACCATACAAACTCAGATGGAAAGTCGACATACGTTAACCTGTCCCCATCTTGGTACTCTGCGTTATACGCGTACCATTCAGTTAGAGTGGTTTTCTTCTTTTTAGGGAAGCTGACGACCACGTATATCCTGTCACGTGCACAAAAGTTTACGGGTTGCATGTTTTCTAGATGGACCGCGAGTATTTGCACAACCGGCTCTCTACTGTGTATTGGAAAGTCCAACAGCCTCCAACAAGCTTCGTGTGGGAAAATGAAGCACCCATCCACGTAGTTTTTGATTTCATCCTTTTCCGTTTCTTGCATGTTAGCTAATGTAGAAGCCACACCAACTGGCCTTGTGATCTTTGCAAAGATGTGGTTGGGTCCTTTTGAAATGTACTTGAAAATGTATTTGATGAGCATGTTCCATCATCAGTATTCGACATTTATGTATGCTTGGAACATGAGACACAAAGAACGGTTGTAAGGAACGACGTAACAATTGTCTAGTTGCGTGTCATGTTTTGTAATTTAGAGACCTGTATCTCTTCGTCGATAGTGAATGTTGTAGAAACTAAAATAGGGGGTTGAATAGTTTCTCTTCAGTTTATGCCTAATTAAAATTCCTTTTAATTAGGTTTGTCTCAAAACTACCTTTTACTTGAAAGCTAGTTGCATAATGATTAGGTTCAATTCTAATGCATTAATAATGACAAATAGTTGTTGTATGTTATGTAATAATGAAAGTAAGTAAAGAGTAAGGAAAGAAGCAACCTAATAGGAAGACACCAAGATTTATAGTGGTTCGGAAACGAAGCTCTATCTTCGTTCCTACTCTACTCCTCGAGTACACCTTACTCTAGATTTCCACTATATCCACAAGCTCCCTTCTTGACGGAGAAAACATTACAACATCGCTTACATTATTTTCTGACACTAAGCTAAATGTCGAGACCTAATCTTAGCTAGGACCAATCTACACAACGTCGCCTACTTCACCATTTTCTGACACAAGGCTAGATGTCGAGTTCTAAATAAAAGCTAGAACCAATCTTCACAACGTTTCCTACTTCACCATTTTCTGACACAAGGCTAGATGTCGATATCTAATCGAAAGCTAGAACCAATCTTCACAACTCTTCACCTTGAAGCTAAGTGAGAACTCACAAGATACAACCACACATCATTTTGTAGTTTAGTGAGAACTAACAAGACACAACTACACATCACTTTATAGTTTAGTGAGAACTAACACACAACACTTACAACTCAATAACACATATCCAAGTATACACGTGTAACTTAGATATACACAACATAAATCCAAGTATACACACATACAATGGATTTACACAAGACTAATCCAAGTATTCACTAATACAATGGATTAACACAACTAATCCAAGTATACACAAATACATTGGATCTACACAAGACACAAATAAAACAAATGATGAATATGACTAGATCTTTAGGAGAGGATGATCTTTGTCAAGGCTTTATCTTTAATCACATCACAAGTGTATGAGTGATCTTCTCTTTGGACAAGGTAAAGAAGGAGATCAAGGGGATAATCATAAGTAAACATACTTAACACATTAAGTGATCATTTACAAATGATTAGTAATTAAAAAAGAGAATGATGGCAGAAAGAGTGTCCAAAAAGGTTCATGGAAAATGCAGATTTGATCCATTATTTATAGGAGACAAAAGCCAATGGCTCTCTGAGCGTGGTTTCATAATTGTGCCTGCGGTTCCTTATCACTAGGGAACCGCATAGCCATTTAAGGAGTCGTGGGAGTAGACCCCGCTCCCTTTTGTCTTTTAGCGAGGAAGTAATATATGAGGTAATTTTTTACCTTCAAATGATATTCCTATGGCATTTAGAATATACCATATTCAAATTTTTATTTTTATTTTAATAAAATATTTTCTTAAAAAGAAAGTTTATTAAAAAATCTTTTGTCACATTTGACAAAATGTAAGTTTAGGACTAATCACTTTTATGATCACTAAACATGATTAAGATATGTTAGTGCAATACTTAAATGATTATTACCTTGATGATAGAGTTTGTTAGATAATTCGTCTTATGATTATATTTGACGACAAAAGTCTTTTTAATTTGTCGTGATCGAAACTAAGAATGATTAGTTAACACTAATAATGTTTTTAGGCATTACTTTGCGTTAAAAACATATCCTTTGTTGATAAAGACCTAAGTATACATATTCAACCTATCATTATAATGCTACTTTGTAGTATAAATAAGAGCTTCCGATACTTAATATATTGTGTTTTACAAGCAGATATAAAGTTTGAAGGAACAAAGTGAAGATATACAAAGAAGGGGCCTCAATATGCAAATAAGCCAAAGTTATTGAAAGAAGATTTTGGATCACCCAGAAGTGAGGCGCACAAACTCAGAAGTGCGGCGCACATTCACGTCTCCAAAGTGTGGCACACTTTTGGAGAAGTGCGGCGCACAATTGACCCCAGACAGCACTATAAATAGAGGCCATTTCCACTCATTTTACACACACCTCTCTCTCTCTCAATACTCCATAGCTCGAGTATTTTAGCTCTCTTAGTAAATTTTCAGTATTATCCACTTTTGGGGGATACTTGTAACGAGAGTATTCCACTCTTCGATTCTTGGAGGAACGATACAATCGTGACACTTGTGTACTCTGTTAATGCAAGTGATGCCTAAAAACATTATTAGTGTTAACTAATCTTTCTTAGTTTTGATCACAACAAACTATACAACACATTTAGTGTAAAACACAAAACGAATTATTTAACTAACACTATCATCAAGGTAATAATCATATCACTAACCTTTCTTAATCATACTTAGTGATCATCAAAGTGATTATCCTTAAAACTCACTTTTGTTAATATGACAAAAGGTTTTTTAATAAACTTTCTTTTTAAGAAAATGTTTTATTAAAATGGAAAATGTAAATTTGAAAATGGCATATTCCATATGCCATAAGAATATCCTTTGAAGGTTTAAAAAACCTCAGATATTCCTACCCCACTAAAAGACAAAAAAGGGAGCGGACTCTATTGGGCGGTACCTTAAATAGCTAGGCGGTTCCTTATCGATAAGGTACCGCCGGCTAGATAAGGATCCGCGCCCAGCTAGCCGTTGGACTTTGTCTTCTATAAATATTGGATCAAATCTCATTTTCCAACAAGCCTCTTGGACGTTTTTCTCAGCCCCCTTCTCTTTTCTATACCATAATCATTAGTAAATGATCACTTAAAGTGTTAAGGATGTTTACATATGATTATCCTCTTGATCCCCTCCTTTACCTTGTCCAATGAGAAGATCACTCACTCACTAGTGTTGTGATAAAGATGAATCCATGAATTAGTCATGTTCATCATGTTAGCCTTTTTATTTTTGTTGATCCATTTGTATTTATGAAATACTTTGACTAGTTGTGTTCATCCAAGCTATTTGTAAATACTTGGATTTGTTGTGTACATCCATTGCATATGTGTTTGCTTGGATTTGTGTTGTGTAGATCCAAGCTACATGTGTGTACTTGGATATGTCTAGTTGAGTTGTAATAGATTTGTGTAGTAGTTCTCACTAAACTATAAAGTGATGTGGTTATGTCTTGTGAGTTCTCACTAAACTTGAAAGTGATTAGTAGTTATGTTGTGTGAAGTTCTCACTTAGCTTCAAAGTGAAGAGTCGTGAAGATTGGTTCTAGCTTTGGATTAGAACTCGACATCTAGTCTTGTGTCGTTAAATGGTGAAGTAGGCAATGTCGTGAAGATTGGTTCTACCTTGAGATTAGAACTCGACATCTAGCCTTGTGTCGTTAAATTGTGAAGTAGGCAACGTTGTGTAGATTGGTCCTAGCTAATGATTAGGTCTAGACATTTAGCTTAGTGTCGGAAAATAACGTAAGCGACGATGTAAGGCTTTCTCCGCCAAGAAGGGAGCTTGTGGATATAGTGGAAATCTCGAGTAGGTGTACTCGAGGAGTGGAGTAGAAACGAGGATAGAGCCTCGTTGTCGAACCACTATAAATCTTGGTGCCTTGTCACTAGGTTGTCTCTTTCCTTACTCTTTACTTATTTCATTATCATTATACTTACCTATTACCATTGCTAATGCATTTGAATTGAACCTAATCATTATGCAACTTAGCTTTAAGTAAAAGATAGTTTTGATACACACTTAATTCAAAGTAATTTAAATTAGGTAACTAATTGAAGAGAAACTATTCAACCACCCCTTCTAGTTTCTACATACTCGTTTATTCAATCCACTCTAAGTATGATGTTCTCTTACTCTTTTCCAATTGATACTTTGATTACTATGTTAGGCTAACCTATTTGTGACTATATGGGTATGTGACTATAATTAGTGATGATGCTATGATATGATCCTTTATAAATGATTTCAAGCTAATGTTGTAGAACTATTTTACCACCTAGTTCTATAAACCATATTTTATCTAAGTTGATTTGTTACGATAGTTTGGCGTTGAGAAACGCAAATTGTTATAATAAGTTTTCTAGAACTTGTCTATGGTCATGAATCTTTGGTTGGAGAGATCCGCTTAAAACTTGATAAAATATTGAACTTGTTGGCAACTTGTTTTGAGCTTAGTCGCTTAAATAAACATAAGTCTTGAATCAACCCAAGTAAATTGTGTAAACGCCGTTTTGACGAAAAAGGATTATCACGCTTTACCTATATAAACATAACTGGATCATTATTATCATCATCACGAACTTATACGAGCTATCCCATATTAGGCATACTTGTTATTATTGATATTACTTCAACTATTTATTTCTTCAATTATTATCTTGATTACCAAAACGAAACTAAGTCTTAGCGAACGATCCTGGCTTACCACTACAAAGCTATATTACGAACGAAAGGGTATACTTGCCCGTGTTTGTCTTCTAGTCCCTTGTTTTGTCTAAACCTTGTAATATAAATTTAAGACTTGCAAACGAACATCAAGTTTTTGGCGCTGCTGCCGGAGACTTATAATCCTGTTTTATAACCAAATTCGTATAATCCTTGAAGAAATTGAACCATTGCTACTCATTTTAAACCAAATTTTTTTTCTGCATTACAAAAAGTACGCCGCACAAACCAAAAAGTGCGCCGGACTTCATGTAGCGAGCCAAAGTGCGCCGCACAAACCCAAAAGTGCGCCGCACATTTTCACCAAAAACAACAAAAACCTTGTTGGATGCACACCTGTTCATCCGGAACACCACCAATATCACCGTTACCTGAACCAGAACGTACCCTTAACCGAAGGCTACGTAGACTTCATCGCCGTGTACCTTTAGCTAGGAGACACGAGCAAACTCAACCTCGCATAATCAACCAACCTTTTGACAATCTTTCACAAATCCTATTTCTCACAAAACTCATCAACCGTTACGATCCAATGTCGGACACCGATGATGAACCAATGTGGTCAGCCGATAGAGTTGTAGCGCCAACTCCTGGCTCCGCAATCGTTTTACCTGAAATTGCAAACGATTTTGCAATCAAAGGGAACCACTTAACCCTTGTCAAAAATAACCAATTTGATGGTCGAATCAAAACCGATCCTCACAAACACATCCACGAATTCAGTAGAATTTGTAAAATGTTCAACTATGGAGAAGGATAAGCCGAAGCCGTCCAACTCATGATGTTTCCATCATTGACTGGAGAAGCCAAGTCATGGCTCGAAGAACTTAACGAAGGAACCATTCAAACATGGGAAGGTCTTAGAACTGCTTTCATTAGCCGATTCTTTCCTCCGGTCCTATTTGAAAAACTCCTCGGAGAAATCCGAAGGTTTTCTCAACAAGATCGAGAAACTCTCACTGGCGCATGGTTAAGAATGAAAGAACTACTCGGAAACTGCCATGGTCATGGACTTAAAAAAGAAGGAATAATCAAGATTTTCTATCATGGTCTTGACGATGTTACCTAAGATGCATTGAATGCCGCAGCGTGTTAATCCCAAACTTAGATCGAATAGCTTTGTGTTAACAAGATTAAATCAAGCTAAACACTTAGAGAAACTTTGTTGTTTGAACAAATCAAGTATTATGCGGAATTAATACTTGAACGAAGAACTAGCAAAACAAGTAAACCAAACTTTCACTCTTGATTAACAAAACAAACTTGCATACAATGAAAGTGTAAAACGTATATTAAACTAAAACCTAAAGGCCTCCTTTTATAGATGAAGGAGCCTTGCACAAGAGTCTACCAATCAGCTAATTTAGGTAAAGATAAATATAGAAAATACAATGTCAAACATATCTTTACTAGAAATATAAAACGTGTAGACTAAGTATTCTATCAGTGCTTAGACTTCTTCTCATCAACGCTTGATTTCTTCTTGTCAACGCTTGATCTGTCAACGCTTGATTTCTTCCTATCAACGTCCAATTAACTCTTGTCAGCGTCTAAGTGTCTTGGCTCATTTTATTCCCAACAATCCTCCCCTAAACTTGATATCTACTCTAGTAATCAAGTTTCTTAATAAAAACTAAGTGCAATGTGGATTCTTACAAATACAAATCACTTGTTAATTAGGAAATAAATAAACCTAATTAAATCTTTGCCAACATCACTTGTATAATCCATTTCCAGCTGTGTTGACACCATTTTCTTTAAAACTTCCTTGGACATGGGATATTCAGCATCCACCAGAAGATATTCTGAAAATTTTGTAGTACTCAAATGATAAACACCTGTTGCTGAATGTAGACGTCATTGAAGTCCACTAATATCATCCAGATCCAAACATATTGGATCTGCATCATTTGGCTTACACATTCTCTTGAATGTGGACCAAATCTTTATTCCATTGACTGAAGTAGGTGCTTCAGCCTCATACTTGGCTTTCATCAATCCCCAAAGATCTACCAAGTCTTCTCTATCTCTACAATATGTGAAGCTTCCAAAGGTGAGAGCTTAATACTCCTTCTAATAACTGCTTCACTAGGATTCGCTCTATCCAGAGCTAGAAACTCAATAGCAAGTCCCTTCTTCACTGGCCATGGAGTAATTGAAGCCTTTTGAATTTGCATCTCTTCTGCAAGTTCTTCCTTTCTTTCATCAGAAAGGAGTCTGATAGTATTCTCCTCTTGAATACTTGCCCATATAGGATAGGCATGAAATTCCAATTCATCAAAGGATAAATCCTGCAATTTCTTGAAAGTCCAACCCCCTTGATGACATCTAAGAATCATATAATAGAGCTCCCTTCTATCCTTCTTAGTCTGTGAAAGAACCTTGCTAGCCCTATACTTTAAAATTACTTTGAAATCTCTTTGAACTCTTAGTAGAATCTCCAAACCCCAAATTTGATCTGAAATGGTCATGTCTGGATTCTCCATAACCTTATTCTCCCATGCAAAGTACATACTGGCTACTTCAGGCATTTCATAATCAACTTGTATTTTCAACTCCTCAAGCCTTTCCTTAGCCAACTCATCACCATATTCAAGCATTTCTGGATCTTCAATAATCATCACACTTGAATCAGTACTCTCATCATCACTTCCTCCCTTATTACTTTCAGGAGTAGCCACAATTTGTGACTCAATAGTAGTCTCCTTCATCCTCTCCTTCTCCTCAAGTTGTGAAGCCAAAATAGAATCAAAATGTACTTGTGTTGCATCCTTGGGAACTTCTACTTCTACCATAATCCCTTTACCTTTATCTAATACATCAATAGTGGGTAAAGAAGTTGATGGTACCTGTGTAGACACATCCTTGATGATAGCTGATGACTGGTGTGACAATCCATCAATTTATGGTCGATATTTTATTCTCAAGTATTATTTAAAAACATTATTTTAATGTTATATTATGAACTCACTCATTTTTGGGAAGAAATTTGAGTTTACATCTTAAAGTAGCATCGACTACGTCTAAACCGGAGGACTCTACGTTACGTGCTTACGTTTACATACACCGTTTTTTGTGACAGTCCGACATTTCAGGAAATAAAATTTATCCGTGAATATTATTTTGGATTTTTAAATTTGTGCTGGTTCATAAACTCACAAATTTACAAGAAGAAATTAGGACTTACGTGCATAATTTAGTGTCTTTTACGATTAAATCGGAAACCCTAGGTTTACGTATTTACGTTTTTTGAACTCCGTTTTTTATGGGACAATTTTTATTAGATTTGTTTTGTACTGTTGATTCATAATTTATAAAAATGTTTTTTGTAAAACGACCCGAGGGCACGCAAATCGAAGAAACTATAATCGAGGAGTACCCGTAAATTAGTGGGATGAGACAAGTTTACACTTGCCTCACCCCACAAATGAGACGGCCAACATACCACCAACACACTTGGTATCTGTCAAGTTTATAGTCATAAACTAGGACACTTGTCCTAGTTTACACATCAAAATCATTTTACACAAAAACCACCAACACTAAACTAGCACCACCATTATTTTACATGCAAACAACTCATTCTCTCTCTATACTCCATCTTTGTCGTCCACTCTCTCCTAAAAACACCCCCATTTGATCCAAATTCAACCACAAATCTTATGTTAATCTTGCATAAGATGATGTCCTTTTGAAGCCTTGTTGATTGGAGGTAATCATAACATATATAAAGGAGTTTACATGGAGTTCAAGGGCTGATTTCATGGAGGTGTTCATCCATTTGAAGGACCCAAGAAGTTGTCTTGCTAAAGTTGAAGATTTGGTAACAGGAACCAAGCCTTGTTTATCAAAATCCCATCTTTTAATTATCTTGATTGGTATAGGGATCAATCTCTTCCTATCATCTTGTTATTTTGAATATGTAATCTTATATTTTCTTCATTTATGTATATGTATATGATGATGAATGATGATCAAAATATTATGTGGGGATCTTGTGTTGATAAATTTGGTTAAAAAGATTAAAAGCTACATGAAAAGATGATGAAATCATGTCTAAAATAGTAGGCTGTATAAAATAGTAAAGAACCTTATGATAACTTGTTAAAATGACTTAGATAATTTAATATAAAGTAAGGTATGTGACTTGTAAATATGTGAGAGTTGGCCACTCAATGGAGTTCATAAAATGAGTGAGATATGATCAAAACATTATTAAAGTTCAAATCTGTATAGTCTGTTTTGGACGAATTATTAGGGACACTTAGAGGTTGATTGAGCATTAGCTAAAATGGAATTAATTGTAGCACATATTATGTAGTTTGTGCTGACCAAAAAAGAGCTTCTATCTCCTTGTAGAACTCAAGATATGGTAAAAATGGTGAAAATGAGTTTCATAATCAGATTTGTAAAATAAAAGTATATATTATAAAATTAGCACTCAAGTAAAACTAATATAATTGTATACCTAAAACCCACTAACTTATATAATACTTATAAATAAGTATATACTTTGATAAGTAAATGGGAAATTTTATAAAAATTGCAAATTGGTATGTTTTATAAGTTATAAAACTATATACATAAGTTCTACGTCTTTTCGGCTAAAACCGAAAGATTAACGTTTTCGTCAATTAAAACTTAGACAGTCGGACCCGTCTAATGTAAACTTTTTATAACTTATCTACTGATGTATAAGTACATTTGACAAATAAAAACCGATAAAACCCGAGCTTTATAACTTATGGACATTAACGGGTCAAAGTAGCCTTATTGGACTATTGACCCAACTAGTTTGGATAAACACTAATGGACTTACTCATTAAGCTTAACCCACTGGGCCAAACATACGAGTATAGGCCTGATATTAAAAGTATAAATTGGGCTAATATAATGTATTGGGCTTTTAATGGGCTTATTGGGCCTTAATATGAAATTGGATTGAAACTAGTGTAACTAGTCAAAAATTTGACTAACACATAACTTTATAATGTGTATGAATAGATAAAATCCCACTTGATCATCATCATACTTATAATGTCATCATATATACATAGCCATTTTTTTATAACGTCATTGGACAAGAGTCTAAGACGAGTATTATTTGTATAGGTTTTCGTGATTGAAACACGTACCGTACATCCAAATCGCCGATAACCCGCCTTTCCCAATCAACGTGAGTTCATAGCCTCACACTCTTTTAAATATTTTATGAAATCTTTTATAAACCCGCGAGGGAGATAACATGTTAGTTTTAATAAAATAGGACACCAGTTGTCCCGATTATTTTCTTATTGATATGGACCGGAATGATTGTAAGACCCGATGAATGATTATATGACCCGATGAATGAAACGAAATGGATTATTATTAGTTAGGTTATGTCACTAAAAGTCCCATTAGCATGAATTGTAAACTACCGGGATTTGATAGACGCTTATGCATATAAAAGTACTATTTGGGGAAGATCACCCCAGTTCGCGCCTTGACGGTTGATCCCCGTCGTGCCACATTGATTGGTAAGCAAATTTATGTATGAGAAGATTTATATAAGCGTGATTATTGTGACAACACGTTGTTTTAGATGGGCAAATGAGTTTCGGGTTAGCTACCCGTTGTTTGTTATAGTAAGGTAGCAATGTCATGCGGCTTATAATAATCCAATATCGAAAATACTGATATACGTATTGAGTTACGATATATTGCCTGACTAGCAATACGGGGTCTTATTATTGATATTATGTTCATGTTTTGGTTTTACATAACCATTATCATATAACGGTTTTTATTAAACTTTATACAACGTTATAAAACATATTGTATGATGTTTTTACGACAGTGGTTCGTATAATGGTTTGGAAGGCAGAAGCCTATATTATGATTTACGACTAAGAATGGCTTAAAATATCTTTGGCCTATTTTATGGCCTACTACAAAGATTTGTACAAAATGATTTTCGGTAATAAATATATATATCGATGATATATTAATGGTTTTCATTAAACTCTATGAATTCACTCGGCGTTTTCGCTGACCTTTTCTTTTATCATGTTTTATCCCAGGTACTTGAAGGTAATTCTCGGGAAGACGACAATAATTTATGGCCCGCACTTAAATAACAATTTCCATTCAAATGTTTTGTAAAATTGTATGAAATACTATGACTTGGGACCTATGTAATTTGATATTTATGAATGGAAAATGCTTTATTATTAAACGACGTGATTTTTAAGCGTTGTCTATAATTTGAGTAATGTACTATCCCGTAACACCAACGACTCTTCCGCTGAACTAAAGTATGAATATTTGGGGGTGTTACCGTTTGGTACCAGAGCTCTCGTTATAGAGAACGAAAGATTTTTAAAAAACCAAGGTTTTGAATAAAACATTTCAAAATCTTTTAACCATAAATATTGTTAAATAAATATTTCGAGTAAAATGTTTAAAAATCTTTTGACTATAACGGTGCCAAAGAATTCCCGAGTTACCGACAAGGCCAGACTAAGAAGTGTTATTTTAATATATATATATATATATATATATATATATATATATATATATATATATATATATATATATATATATATATATATATATATATATATATATATATATATATATATATATATATATATATATATATATATATATATATATATATATATATATATATATATATATATATATATATATATATATAACTTGGATTATATATATATATATATATATATATATATATATATATATATATATATATATATATATATATATATATATATATATATATATGACGTAATTTGATTACATGATTGTTTGATGATTATTTTAATATTTATACGAGGTATTTATACGACGTAGATTGTCACAAGAAACCCTAACTCCCCTAGCAAATCAATCGAAGCTATTCCCGTAGGAATTCTAGCTATTCCAGATCTAAACCAAGTTGTGGATATTTATGATCCCAACAAAATGATCGATATTCGTAGAAATGTTGGTAGTAGTTGATTATGATCTTGAAGAATAATTGGCGAGATTAAATCTGATATCGATGTCATGATGATCTTTCCTTATAGAGTGGAAGTTGACAAAACCTTACCACCTAGAAAGGTGTCATCTGATTTGGTGTCGCCCAATTCTTAAATTTGAAATCGAAAGGGTGAATGTTGCACTTGAGGTTGTCATTGGAGCCTTTACCCAAAAGCCTCATGCCACTAGTACCTTTCCGAGAAGTCTAATTGAATGTATGAGTCATTTCATACTAGTGACTCATTTGATAACTATTGTTGTAAGAACTATAGGATTGGAAATTAAGTGTTGTTCATATCGAGCTTTTATTGCCCTTACAAGGTCTAAGAATAAGGTTGAAAGTATTTGAGAATGAGATAGGATATCGCATTGAGTATAAGTTGATTGAAAACTTGAATTAAGTAAAATTTAACTCGTATGGAATATGAGATTGCTAAGAGGAAGTCGTTTAGTCCTGTGATTGAATTATAAGGTTTTAAATGATTGTTGTTTCGTGTTAAAGGTTGTTCCTAGGCCATTGTCCACTAACGAGGATGCCCAGTGTCCAAGAAATAAATTGAAGAAATCTTCTTCTGAACTGGGACCGATGAATCTTCTGGGACAAGTGGAACACCTAATGACTCTTGTAGATTAGTATTCATTGTAGTATCTTGTAAAAATCCCTAACTTAACTGAGACATCAGTTGGTAGGATGAGTCCTTGGAATTGTATGACATGGTGACACGTAATGTGTTACGGTACAATTTTTGGCTTGTTTGTGATTAGTGAAAATACTACCTTTGATTGCTAAATCCTACATGTATCGATGTTATATATCCTTTATTGCTTCATCCTAGTGTTCGCATTAGTGATGCAACCATTGAACAAGTACTCATCTCGATTTGAGTTACGTTGTGGATTATTCTTTTTTAGTGCCATCGAGGTCATGAACCTCATGATTAATTGGCTAAGCTCATTTCCTATGATATTGTAGTTAGTTCTTGGTGAACAACTTTTCATCACTCTTTTTCAGATCCCTCATTGTTTCTATAAGTTAAAATAGTATCCCTTGAGAAAAATCGAATTTTCATCATCATATGGATTATTTAAAGTGAGATTTATAAGTAATCTTTATCGAAATTAAGTTGTTTATGAAACACCTTGGAAAACTTAATTGTTTTCATAACAAAGAATATATCTGTAAATTCATTTTGATTCTTATTCTAGAATTAAACATGGAATTAGTTTTTATTTTAAACATGATGACAAAGTTTTGACGAACTTAGTATTGCATAGTTAATCCTAAAATTGTATATAGATGCGCGCCTACATACTATTTGGAAGGGACCATGCAAGGCTGATTAGTAGTCACCATGAAATTATTAATAAACACTAAATTTTCTTGGAAGATTGCGAAAGATTAAATTTTATGAGATCTGCAAGAAGTGCAAAAAAAGGGACATATTGTTAAAAACACCTACATATGTGCCCGTACCATTTATTCTTCTGATTCAAATTTACTCATCCGTGGATATTGTCTTATTTGACAATTGACAACTCTTTCTTGTCCTATTCTTTCATGGCAAGATTCTTTGGAAACTTTACTAATTATCGAGTATTAATACCCGACTGGGTGTATCGACGTTCCTATCATTTCTTTTGATTAGATTTCATTGGAATGACCTGGGTAACGATCCGAGGATCTTTCGAATGCGTACTCAAATTATGAAAACATGGGATATATTCATATTCGTTAAATGTTTCCGTCTTTATCTGATTTGAAATTCTCTCGCGTATATTATGCGTTGACCTTACTCTTTTGATGTTAGTTATGTCTCCAGATATCCTTGAATTGTGAAGGATTACGAGTTATTATTAGTCTTTTGAGAAGTTCACATCTTATCAACGGTAATGAAACTGGAAAGTTGATAGTGCCAGTAGAATGGATTGATTGACTATGACATAATGTCATTGTCTTAATTGATGGGAACTCGAGTAGAAATCCCCTAAAAGATAATATGTTGATTATCAAAAGTGATCTAAATAATTCTTGATGGATGACCATATCCTACATTTAGACTTGAAATTATACCATGAATGGTTATGAACTAGTCATAGATCTTGTAATCTAGAAAGAACTTAAAGTAAATTTATAAAAAGATGTTTCTGTTATCTGAAACTTTCGGAGGTATTTGTTGGTGAACTACCTAGACTTTCGCCATTAAGGCAGGTTGAAATTGGTATTGATTATATTCTCGGTGTTGCACCTGTGGCATGTGCATTGTACATCAGCGCCATCTGAATCAAAAGAATTACCGTACAACTGAGAGAGTTGTCGGAGAAAGCTTTTATTCTACCGAGATCTTAATCATGAAGAGCTATGATGTTATCATTCCTTGTGTTTATGGATTACCGTGAACTGAGTAAATTGACGATCGAAATCGATATCCATTACCCAAGATGGAAGATTTGTTCGATCATTTATAAGGTTCTAGCGTTGTTGGAAACTCACTTTATGTGACGACATTTAAGAATTCCCATTAGTTATCATAGTCACACACGTTTAGACTAGACTAGGTTCATGTATAGTTAAGTGTATCGTGTGTGACTATATATACCCCTCCTTAGCTTCCAAGGAGGGGTGTTGCTTGTGTTTTTTTTTCATTTCAATTACATTTTTCCTTTCTTTCATCTTACACACACAACCTCTCTTCTCTCTCTCTATCAACAATGGCTTTCACCACCATATTCCACCATGTTAGACCACCGGATCATATTTAGCAAATCCACAATTGGCATCAGAGCCTCGGTTCTATCCTTGGATCGTGTTCGTGTTTTTGATTTGGTGGTCTAATTCTTTTTTGTGTCTCGTTCTATAATATTTTTGGTCCAATTTGTCACAATTTTTTTGTCACGTCTTATTTTTGTCCAAACAGTCTCAATCTTTGTTCAATCTTTTGTCAAGATGTTATTCATTTATTAATCTGTGTTCAAGAGTCATTCTTGGTTTCATCAAACATTTGTCCATTTTTTATTTTTTGTTCCTTGCATCTAACAGATCCAATTTTTTATTGGGAAAAGGACAAAATACAAAATAAATGGGCAGATCCACCATTTTCGGTTCTTCAAAACCCTTTTCTGATTGGGTTTCCGATAGCCATTCCGATGGGGTGTTTGTTTGATTCCGATGAATACTTAAAAACATTCCGATGGAGACTACAAATCATTCCGATGGTGGTTAATTTTTTTCTGAAAACATTACCTTGACTCAAAAACAAAAACATTCCGATGGACTGAGATTCAAAACCATTGCGTTGCAAGTCTTTGACTTTGCGATGGGTTTTTCTAAAACATTCCGATGGACTGTTTTTTTAAAATCAGTGGACCAAAAATGTGACCAAAACCAAAACCAAAACCAACTCAGTTAACTCACTGGGTCCGACTTAACAATCCAACCTTATTTCTCTCCAACACCAACACAATCTAAACCTACACCCATCGACACCTATCCCATCTAATCACTCGAAATAGAAATTAACATCAAAAGATCTCAGATTCAATTTTTGTGTTTGCACTTGCATGCCAAGATCTATCAAGATCTGGTACACGAATGAATCCACTCATCATAGATCTTTGTTGGGGATAACCCATCTTTTTATATACGAAAATTATAAGAGATTCGTAACATTGATTGTTACAGTCTCTCATTTTTTTCGAGTGTAAAACCAAACATGCATCATAAAAATGTCCTTCATCTACGAAAATAAAGAAAGATTTATAACAAGTTTGTTATTATATTTTCTTTGTTTCGATTTCTCAAACGAAATCAAACATGCATCAAGTTTTTACCTACCCGAGATCCTTCAACAGATCTTGTGGTCGTGCGTTTGATACACAAACGTGTGTTTTCTGATTTCAACTCGAGGTCACATCCTAGGTGATTAATTGTGAGATGGAGATATGGGATTAATGATTTTACGAGATGCGTTTGGTTAATTTGATATAGAAAAGATTGTATGCTGGGTTTTTTAGATCGAAGCTGAGTGATGAGATTGATTTTGGTGGCTGTTTTTATTTAGTTGATGGTGTTGGGAATAAATTAAGGCCAGATCACTTGAGCGTTGACAAGAACAACTCAAGCGTTGACAAGAACAAAGTGAGCGCTGACAGCTCAAGCGTTGACAAGTTAAAGTCAAGCGTTGACAGATTGAAGACAAGCACTGATGGAAGATATAAGCTACACGTTTATTATATTCTAGAATACTTCTAGTAAGGATAGAAACGACAATGTATTTTCTATGTTTATCTTTACCTAGAATAGTTGATACGTAGCTTATTGTACAAGGCTTCTTAGTCTATAAAAGAAGGCCTTTAGGTTAATGTTTAATATCAAGTTTTATATAGTTTTCATTCGTAAACATCTTTCATTGTAAGCAAGTTCGACATTCATAATCAAAGTGAAAGTTTTGTTTACATCTTGTGTTCTAATTTAAGTGTTAAATTCCGCATAACACTTAGATCTACAAAGCATATACAAAGGTTTCTCTACGTGTTATACTTGATCTAATCTCGTATACACAAAGCTAATCGATCTAAGTTTGGGATCAACAAGTGGTATCAGAGCTTGTTGAGGAACTTTTGATCTTTGAAGAACACTAGAACCATACACGAACACCAAAACCCTAATTTTCTCAGAAACCCTAAAAACACCAAAACCCTAAAAACATCATGTCTGAAGCAATAACCACCTCCTCTTCACCCTTACCAAACATCAGGATTCCCATGCTTGATGCAACCAACTTTGACTTATGGAAGTTCAACTTTGAACAATATCTGGGGATCTTTGATTACACACTCTGGGAGATTATTGAATATGGAAACTCATTCAATAAGGCTCAAAAGATTCAGGATGCCATTACTCAAAGATCAGCTGTTGAAGGATGTCCTGATGAAGATAAGAAAGAAAAACATGGAGATGGTAGAGCTGTAGGTGCTAAAGATATTGCAAAGAAAAGGGTTGACATGAAAGCCCTAAATATTCTGAAAGTTTCTTTGGGACAAGAAAACCAGCACAAATATAGAGGCTATGAATCTGCTAAGGATCTTTGGGAAGCACTTGAAGTTGCATATGGTGGTAATGCAGACACAAAGGAAGAAAAGAAAAAGCAACTTCTGCATGATTATGCTGTCTTCAAAGCTCAGCCCAATGAGAAACTGAGTAGTGTGAGAAGCAGATTGCTTGACATCACAAGCAAGTTGTCCTTCATGGGGACACAAGTTGGTGATGTTGACACCAATGCTACCTTTCTGAAAAGTCTTGGTGAGGCATGGAAGATTGAGGCAAGATCTATTCTTGCCAATAATACTTACAAGAGCTCCTCGTTTGATGACATCTACAACAAACTAAGACTGTTGGAAGATGAAACTCTTTCAGATCATGGAAGCAAATCTAGCACCAGCAACATGGCCTTCTTCTCTCATAGTGAAGGTCAATTCAATCAGAAGGACTCTTTTATGCATCCAGTTACTGGATCATCATTTGTCAGTGCTGGAACAAGTCCTGTCAACGTCTCCTTTTCAGACGCTGACACATTCATGAATGACTCCCCAAGAGTTAAACCTGCTGGTTTAGATTTGGATACTGTGTGTGCTTACATTGCTTCCTTGCCCAATGGTTCAGTGATTACATATGAGGACCTTGAGCAGATAAGTGATGAGCACTTGGAAGAGATGGACATCAAGTGGAACATGGCTCTTGCTAGTATAAGAGCAAATAGGTGGAATAGAAGGTTCAAGAAGAAGATGACCTTCAATGCTAAAGACACAGCTGGATTTGATAAATCCAAAGTTGAATGCTACAACTGTCATCGTATGGGGCACTTTATGAGGGAATGCAGATCTCCTAGAAGATCTGATGCTGGTAAACCCTCAAGTCAGGTTGTTAAAGCTCAGGATTCCAAAGCCATGGTTGCAGTTCAAGGAATTGATGGCACAGGATGGGATTGGAGCTATCTGGCTAAGAATGCTGAAGAGGACAAAGCTTTGGTTGCTGATATTGAACAAGAAGAGCATGTTGAATATGCTCTCATGGCACACTCCTCCTCTTCATCTGATAATGAGGTATATGATGATGCTTTTTGTAGCAAAGGTTGTAGGTTAAACACTGATAGACTTAACAAAGAGGTGTTAAAACTAAAGGATGATATGAGCACTGAAAGGTATAAATTGTCCAATTACCAACTAGCTCTTACTGAAACTGAGAAAACCGTTTCTGAATACAAGAAAATGGAATTTGACTTAAAAGATAAGATAAATATCTTAAAACATGAGCTAGAGGGTAGCATGGATATTAGAAATATCATGACAAAGGTCAATAGAGACCTACAGGCTAAGTTAGATGAGGCCATTAAGAATAAAGATAATGTTGACCTTAAGATTCAAAGATTTGATAGAGCCACCCAAACCCTAGGAGACTGTGTAGCCAAACAAAGGGATCCTAAGGACATGACTGGGATTGGGATGAATGATTACTCTCTGGTTCCACCACCAGCTGGTGACTTCTATGGTGTCCTTAGAAAGGATTTGTCTTGGACTGGTATACCAGAATGCCAAGAAGAGGAATTCATTCCTCCACCAAGAGTTGTCACTCCAGTGGAAGAGTATCAACAAAAACTGACTGACCTAAATGAGTGGAAGAAAGCTAACCCTACTTTATTTGTTAAGGGAGGTTTGCTATGTGAAAGTCCCAATGAATCATCACCCATTAAGGTTACTCACCCAGTCACTGGTAAAGCTGTTGAACTAGGCTCAAACACTGTTAGAAGACCTACCATTAAATATGCAGAGATGTATAGGAATAATAGGTCACCCAAGAGCCAAGTTAACAATCATGGAACAGGTTTCTTCTCTTCTAGACCTAAGAATGTGTCTAAGAAAGCCTGTTATACTTGTGGTAGCTTTTCACATTTGGCATACAAGTGTGTCAACGCTCCCAAAGCCAGCGCTGATAGGAACAATTTCAGCGCTGATAGGAAGAAAGTCAACGTTGTTAGGAAGTCAAACGTTGTCAGACCTAAACCTTGTGTGCAGCAAAGTCCACAAGTGATTAGACCTGCCCCATTCTTTTCTAGAAGGTCTAACACTCATGGACAAAGACCTTTTCAAAAGACAAACACCTGGTCAAATAGGCAATGGGTTCCTGTAGCAAACCCTAGGTTCAACGCTGACAAGGGTAATTTCAGCGTTGACAGGACAAAATCCAACGCTGACAGAAACGTGACCAGACCTAAATATTTGCAGCCACAAGGTAAGGGGTCTAAAGCTTCTTCAAGCTTAACATGGAGACCCAAGAAAGATCAAAACCCTAATAATAATGGAATTTCAATGACTTGCAATAGATTTAATTACATTTCAAAGGTCATTACAAAACCTATTGGGGTTAACTGGGTATTTCATCCAAAAAGGGATGAGAATGGGGTTGTTGTGAGAACTAAGTCTGTTCTTATTGAACAACCAGATGAATCCAAGTCTTCTGAGACTTGGGTTCCCAAAGAAAACTAATTTGTTTTCTTTATGTGCAGGGCATTCAAAAACAGATCAATGATTATGGATATTGGGATAGTGGATGCTCAAGGCACATGACAGGAAAGGAAGACTATCTGACGAACTTCACTCCTATTAAAGATGGTGATAAGGTATACTTTGGAGGTGGCTACGGCACTATTACAGGCAAAGGAACCCTTCTCACCAATAATCTGCGTTTTGAAAACGTCTTCCTGGTAAAAGAACTTGATTATAATCTGTTTAGTGTATCACAAGTTTGTGATAACAAAAATAAGGTTCTTTTCACTGATATTGAGTGCTTGGTGTTAAGTAAGGATTTCAAGATCCCTGATGAGAAATATATTGAGTATAGAACACCTAGGCATAAGGACATATATAATGTGAATTTAAATGGGATTAAAGTGAATGCAAATATGTCTTGTTTTTATGCTAAGGCCTCAGTAGATGAAAGTAATTTGTGGCACAGGAGACTAGGGCACATAAACTTTAAGAATATAAACAGACTTGTGAGGCTTGGTTTAGTTGATGGTTTGCCTGAGAAGGCCTTCCACAATGACCACTCTTGTGTTGCATGTCTTAAAGGCAAGCAGCACAAGGTCTCATTCAAGTCCAAGCAGGTGCATACTAGTTCCAGACCTCTTCATATGCTTCACATGGACCTCTTTGGTCCAACAAATATAGAAAGTTTGAATGGCAAGTCATATTGTTTTGTTGTCACAGATGACTTTTCTAGGTTTACTTGGACATTCTTTCTAGCTATGAAGAGTGACACAGCTGATGTTCTTATTGATTTTATCACTCAAATTGAGAAAAGGTCTGGCAATGAGGTTAAAATGCTTAGGAGTGATAATGGTGGAGAATTTAGGAACAAGAAGCTAGATGATTTTTGTGCCAGGAAAGGAATTACTAGGCAATTCAGTATTGCTAGAACCCCACAACAAAATGGGGTTGTTGAAAGAAAGAATAGAACCCTAATTGAAGCAGCTAGAACAATGTTGGCTGATGCTCACTTTCCTATAGCCTTTTGGGCTGAGGCTGTTAATACAGCATGCTATGTACAAAATAGAGCATTGGTTAATAAAATTCAGAACAAAACACCTCATGAGTTACTTTGGGGAAGAAAACCTAATATTGGTTTTCTCAGACCTTTTGGTTGTCATGTAGTAGTTTTGGACACTAGTGATGCCTTAGGGAAATTTAGTGCAAAAGGTGATGAAGGTTACTTCATGGGGTATTCAGTCCAGAGCAAGGGTTATAGGGTTTATCTTAAAGAGGACAAACGTATTGTTGAGAGAGTACATGTTAGGTTCTTAGAGAATAAACCTAGTGATCCTGAAAGTGGTCCTAATTGGTTGTTTGATTTGGAACCCTTATCTAGAACTTTAAATTATATGCCTGTTACTAATCCAGACATTGTGAAGGTAACTTCAAATGTTGTGGAGGAACAAGTTGTTAATGTTTCAGGTACACAGGTTCATGAGCAGGTTGGATCACAAGCAGAAAAGGCATCTCCTACATTTGAATATGTCACAATTCCCATTTGGACAGATGCTTTTGCTGCTACTGCTGCTGCTGGACAAGATAATGGTGGTTTCCAAATACCACCAGATACAAACATGCATGGTTCTTCAGGCGCTAACAAAGGCAAATCTAGCGCTGACAAGTCCAATTCAGCCGTTGATGGCTCAGACGTTGACAACAACAGTTCAAGCGTTGTTAGCCCAAGCGCTGACAAACAAGGATCAGACGTTGACAACACCTTTGCACATCTTTTCTCTTCCACTTTTGAACAAGGAGAACCTTCCAATTCACATGAAGAAGTTCATCCTTATGTTGACATAAGAGAGTCTGATGAAGAAGACATTAGCAACATAGAGCATGAGGTTGAGGACACCAGACTTTTTGAAGGAGGGGTTCTCACCTCCACAATGAAGAATCACCCCCATCTCAGATCATTGGTGATATTATGACTCCAGTTCAGACTAGAAGATCTCATCAAGGTCTTGGTGGGTTTATTGCCAATATACACAAGAAGGTTGATACCCCTCTTGTGCAAGCATGTTTGTTTGCATGTTTTCTGTCACAAGAAGAACCCAAGAAAATATTTGATGCTCTCAAAGTACCAAGTTGGGTGGAAGCAATGCAGGATGAGCTTCACCAATTTGCAATTCAGGATGTTTGGGAGCTGGTTGATTGTCCTAGATATGTCAGACCTATAGGGACAAGATGGGTTCTAAGGAACAAAAGAGATGAAAGAGGTATTGTGGTCAGAAACAAGGCAAGGTTAGTGGCTCAAGGGTATACACAAGAAGAGGGGATAGACTATGATGAGGTCTTTGCACCAGTTGTAAGGATTGAAGCTATTAGAATTTTTCTAGCCTATGCTTCATGCATGGGCTTCACAGTCTATCAAATGGATGTCAAGAGTGCTTTTTTGTATGGCACCATTGTTGAAGAGGTATATGTCATGCAACCTCCTGGTTTTGAGGATCCAGAGCATCCAGATAAAGTGTATAGAGTCAAAAAGGCTATGTATGGCCTTCGTCAAGCCCCTAGAGCATGGTATGGTACTCTGTCTACCTATTTGGTGGACAATAGATTCAAGAGGGGCACCACAGATCAGACACTATTTACTAAGAAGAAAGGCAAAGATGTGTTGCTTGTGCAGGTCTATGTTGATGATATCATTTTTGGGTCTACTGATCCAAAGATGAGTGAGGATTTCTCCAAGCTTATGACAGACAAATTCAAGATGAGTGCTATGGGGGAGATGAACTTCTTTCTAGGTTTACAAGTTCAGCAGAAAGAAGATGGTATCTTCATCTCCCAAGACAAATATGTTGCTAAAATCTTGAAGAAGTTTGGCTTTTCTCCACATGAAAAGAGGGCTACTACTCCTATGGATAGAGAACACCCTTGGGGAAAGATTAGAGATGGGAAAGATGTTGATGTCAGGCATTATAGATCCATGATTGGATCCTTGATGTATCTTACTACTTCCAGACCTGATATCATGTTTGCTGTGTGTGCATGTGCACGCCATCAAGTGACTCCCAAAGAATGTCACCTTTATGTTGTGAAGAGGATCTTTAGGTACCTAAGATGCTACCCCAGTCTTGGTTTGTGGTACCCAAAGGATTCACCATTAGAGCTGATTGCATATTCAGATAGTGATTATGGAGGTGATAAGTTTGATAGGAAATCCACAACTGGTGGATGTCAGTTTCTTGGGAGCAGGTTAATATCTTGGCAATGCAAGAAACAAACAGTGGTGGCTAATTCTACAACTGAAGCAGAGTATGTGGCTGCAGCAGCATGTTGTGGTCAAGTGTTGTGGATTCAGAACCAGCTGTTGGACTATGGGTATAATTTCATGCATACTAAGATATTTGTTGACAATAATAGTACTTTATGCATCATTAAGAATCCTGTACATCATTCTAAAACTAAACACATAGAAATTAGACACCATTTTATAAGAGATTGCTTTGAGAAAGGTTTAATACAACCAGATAGGGTTGACACTGAGGAAAATGTGTCAGATTTATTAACTAAACCTTTTGATGCTGGAAGATTTCAATACTTGGTAACAAGTATTGGAATGGTTAATCTCACTTAATATGTGTTTTGGATTCTGTTTGTAAAAGTATGTACAGGATGATGCATTAGTATTATTTGTCTTATTGATGATTTAGATTTTCCACTATATTTTTCTAACACTGACAAAGGTTGCTGGAACACTGATAAGTATTTTTGCAACGTTGTCAGCAATATAATTGTCTAACGCTGACAAAGCTTCCCCAACGCTGTTATGTGTTATCGGGGCGTTGTCAGCAACAATGTTAGTTTTGTGGTTTTCAATCTAAATGTGCAGATGGTGTTAGCAGTATACCATTGGATACAGAGTTACTTATGGATCAATGGAGAAGCATTTGGACAAGTTTTTATTTATGGATGATGGTTGGAATGTTTCATTCCTATCTTGACATAAAAAATTTTATGTTCATGCATGTTTTTAGCAAACTTTGTGTATCATGGTTTAAGGGGAGGTTTTAGGAACCTTTAGGATTTTTGGGTATCTATATGATACTCTTATCACAATTCTAGATTGTGTCTACAGGTGAGTATGGGTTAGTTTTACTAAACCATGAGGCACTGTAGCATGCATAGTATATCAACTTTGCATGCTGCCAAGACATTTTTGACCTAGAATTGGTTGTGGTCTGTTGGGAGACTTGGGAATGATTTTGATATGGGATTTACCTGGGAGTAACAAGGATTTTATAAGGTAACTTTGTTGTTAAGAATTTTGGTTAGCAAGGGACACTAGAGGACTGTTATGTCTATCTTGCTTATGCAAGTGTGCATAACTGGACAGTGCTTGCCGCCCTATGATAATTATCAGCTTTTGGTTATCTTCTCTAGGATAAATTACTTGTTAAGGTCATTTTTCACTTTTTAAAACAATTTTATTTTTGGACGCTGACAAGAATTTTCCAAGCGTTGTTGTGACCAAATTGGACGCTGACATGGCTTTAGGCGAACGTTGACAAGATTATAGCCGTTGGGCGTTGATAGGTTATTTTTGACCGTTGACACTCAATGGGACCTACCCAGTTGTTACTTTTTGACATTGACTTCTATTGTTCATGGGAGATCTTGGGTGGTTACTGAGGCCTTGGTACGCCAAGCCTTGCATCTTGATGATGCTGATGGTGTAGCCATTCTTCCCATAACTGAAATAGAACAAGGGCTTAGGGCTTTGGGATATCCTTTTCCTGATGAAGGTACTCTTAATAAGTACCATAAGCAGGAATTTCCCCCAGCCTGGAAGTACCTCTTTCACATCCTTCTTCAATGTTTGAGTCCCAAATGTACTGCACACAATGAGATCAATAGATCCATTGCCAGTGCTATTGTGTGCATTGCAACAGGGCAAAAATATAACTATTCTAAAATGATTTTTGAAGGGATGTGTAAAAACAAGGGGACAAAAATGACTTTAGCTTATCCCCGTTTTCTGCAAATGATTTTTGATGATCAAGGTTATTGTTCAAGGGATCACAATGATTTTTATAAGATCCCTGAACAAAAGAAAGCTATTTTTACAAAGATGAATTCACCACCTCTTAGAGACTTACCTTTAACCCCATCCATGCTTGCTGTTATTGCAGCAGCACAACCCCAACCAGACCCCCAACCTTAAATTGACCCTCAACCACAACTTGAACCCATTCCTGAACCTTTACCCTCACCTGAACAAATGCAAATTGACCAAGAACCCTTTGACGCTGACACATCAAATGTTGGTGTTGATGTGCCTATTTCCAACGCTGACACACAACCATCACAATCCCAAACACCCCTTAACCAACCCACATCTACTCATTCTTCCACACCATCTTCTACACCACCTGAATATAGGTTGATAAAACGCCAAAGGACTACTGGAGTGTTCTTCTCTGGTGGTCCTAGCCATGAAGCAGAGAGAACCACCACCACAAGTGTGGCTGGTGACCTGGATGAGGCTGGGACTATTGGTTCTGGCTTAGATGCTGGCCAAGGCAGTCCCACCATAATTAAGTCCTCATCCATGCCCAATGAATCTGACTTGGGAGGTCAAATCCCCATTTTAGAAGAGGGCAGACTGGAACCAGTGACTCTTTTGGAATTGACGGCAGTCTGCATTAGCTTGCAAAAGCAAAATGCAGACTTAGTACAAATTGTCAGCTCACAAGGCCTTGAACCCAAGCAATTGAGGGAGAGGATTGTTGTTTTGGAGAGTGATCATGCTAGGAGGGGTATGGAGGAGTCTTCCAAAGGGGAGGAAGATCAAAGAAATCTGAGTGATAAGAGCAGCCAAGATGGTCAATCAATGGATGTTGCTGAAGCTCTTACAACTTTGAAGGAACAAACAGGTTTTGATACGTCCTTAGTCTCTCCAACCAATCTAAATTTATCATTTACAGCTATGTTGAGAGAGGTTACACAAGGCGCTGAGGGAAAATATTTGAGCGTTGACAAGATAAATTTGGACGCTGATAGAAGTATTTTGGGCGCTGATAGAGGAAATTTGGGCGTTGACAGACCTGCACATGAAGATGATGTATTCCAGTCATCATCTATCATCAAGGAAGTTCCTACTCAGGTATTACCATCTACCTTACCAACCATTGCACCATCAGATAAGGGTAAGGGTAAATTGGTAGAAGAAATTGTTCCAAAGGATGCAGCCCAAGTTGAATTTGATAGAAGATTGGCTGAACAAATGATGGAACAAGGTGAAAAGGAAAAGTCACCATTTGTTGTGACTTCTGAAGAGGAAAGTGATGGAGCTAGCTCTGACTCAAGTGTGATGATTATAGAACCTGAAAGGCTTGAGTATGGTGATGAGCTTGCTAGGGAAAAGTTGAGAGACTTAAAATTGCAGGTTAACTTTGACATGCCAGAGGTGGTTCAGATGTACAATTCTTGGGAAGAAAGCTGCATGGATAATCCAGACTTGACCATTTCAGATCAAATATGGGGTTTGGAGCTTCTTCTTAGAGTTCAGAAGGATTGTAAGGTGATATTGAAGCACAAGGCAAGCAATATTCTCTCAGAGTTAAAAAGGGATAGAAGAGAGCTCTACTTTATGTTGCTCAGATGTCATGGAGTTGGATGGACACATCAGAAGTTGAAGGCTTTGACATTTGATGAGTTGGAACATAGGGCTTATCCTATTTGGGTGAGAGTGCAGGAAGCAAACACTCTCAGACTTCTTTCAGATGAAAGAAGGGAACAACTTGCAGAAGAAATGGAAATCAAGAAAGCTATGATAATTCCTAGACCAGTGAAGAAGGGATTTAAATTTGAGTTTCCAAAAGATATGGATCCACTATATCCAGGTGAAGCAGTTATTAGAAAGAGCCTCAAGCTCTTCCCATTAGAAGCTTCAGATATGGTGCAGGTGTTACCATTAGATTCCAGGAATCCAATTGTGAGTTATGATGAGGATGAATGTGGATTCTGGAAGATTGGCAGATTTGGCAAGGAGGTACACACTTTTACCACTCTCATATCTTTATTTGCAAGTTGTGATAGAGAAGACTTGGTAGACCTTTGGAGGTTGCTAGAGACCAAGTATGAGGCTGAAGCACCAACTTCAGCTAATGGAATAAAACTTTGGACCACATTCAAAAGAATGTGTGGGACAAATGAAGAAGATCCTGAAATATGGAAGGATCTTGAAGATGACCTCAGTGGTCTTCAATGGAGGTTATATTCAGCTGCTGGTGTATACCATTTGAGTTCTACAAAGTTTCCTGAGTATCTACTTGTGGATGCTCAATATTTTATATCCAAGGCTATTTTGGAAAAGATGAAGGACACTCAGCTGGAGATAGATTATTCAAGTGACGTGGCAAAGGATTTGATCAGATTTATTCATTACCAATATGATAAGATTTGTCAGACTCCTCCAAGTTCTTAATGCTTATTCAGAAACTTGATCATAAGAGTCGATATCAAGTTTAGGGGAGGATTGTTGGGAATAAATTAAGGCCAGATCACTTGAGCGCTGACAAGAACAACTCAAGCGTTGACAAGAACAAAGTGAGCGCTGACAGCTCAAGCGTTGACAAGTTAAAGTCAAGCGTTGACAGATTGAAGACAAGCACTGATGGAAGATATAAGCTACACGTTTATTATATTCTAGAATACTTCTAGTAAGGATAGAAACGACAATGTATTTTCTATGTTTATCTTTACCTAGAATAGTTGATACGTAGCTTATTGTACAAGGCTTCTTAGTCTATAAAAGAAGGCCTTTAGGTTAATGTTTAATATCAAGTTTTATATAGTTTTCATTCGTAAACATCTTTCATTGTAAGCAAATTCGACATTCATAATCAAAGTGAAAGTTTTGTTTACATCTTGTGTTCTAATTTAAGTGTTAAATTCCGCATAACACTTAGATATACAAAGCATATACAAAGGTTTCTCTACGTGTTATACTTGATCTAATCTCGTATACACAAAGCTAATCGATCTAAGTTTGGGATCAACAGATGGGAGAAGATGGTGATTTGGTGGGGCGATGTTATCTATGTGTAGTTGGTTTCAGATGGGAGTGAAAATGGGGGGCGGATTTATCTAAGAAGTGAGATTAGGGTTGCAGTTTAGTATCTTATATACCTAATAATTAGGTAGTGATGTTTTGTGGGCCGGGTATTGCCATCTAAACAAGGGCTCCATTCTGAAAGATTGGACCATGGACTCTCAAATGGACCGTATGTTAAGTTTATTATGGGCCGTGTGTATTAAGTTTTAACACACAATTTGATTTGTGTGACTTTATTCATACACACAATTTTTTTAAAACATTTTTTTAAATAAATTTTGTGTGTATTAAGTTTTACTTCGGTCATCATCGGGACGAGACAACAAAGTGACGCGACAAATGTGACGAGAATTTATTTGAGACGAGACCAAGAAAAAATGGGCGATTTTTTAGTGGCTACGGATTCGTTTGATCGGGTATTAATTATGGGAAGTTGAAGACGGATTTTTCGAAGGCGTGAACTTATTTTATCTTTCAAAGATAACTTGCTCGTGCTTAATCTTAGAATGAAGACTTGTTTATCTGGTTTCTGGGTTCGGGGTGGTTGGTTGATGACTCGGATAACTATCACTTAAAGGGGTTACATTGTTGTACTCAGTGTCACGCGCTTAGTCGACGTGGATAATTTCAAGAGGTGTTGTGCTTATAGACTTCTTCAGTGATGCATTGAGTACTTAGAGATTTCTCCACCGTTCTTCATTCAACAATTGTGCAAGCTTAAGTCATAAGATCGAAGGATTCTTATTTAGTTTCACGTTTCATGTATCTGGTTCATTCAATCAGTGGTTACTTCAAATTGCTTTCACGTGGGTTGGTAAAGGTGGCCATGGAGAGTTTATGAGAAGAGATTTTCGATCAACAGCTGATTCTCACAAAATATATAATTCAGCTTATTTATTATTCTCACGAGATTTCAGGTTCATGTGCGTATAATTTATTGATGGTTCCGAGTTTCGAAACCATCAAGGGGGGAGAAGAAGACACATTGAACGCACAACGAGTACACGTGATGAACTTCATACCTTCTTTTGATTTGAAGACATTCCGGGATGACATTTGTCATAGCCGCAGAGAAAATCAGTGTTTTAACTCGTGGCGTTATCAATCTCTAAACGATACACTACTGATTCGAGGTTTAATAGTTTGATTGTTGCAATTAAACATCATCATTATCCTATATGCATTCCCGGGACTTAATTGACTCTGGTGCATCTCCGGAAGAAGATATGTGCATTTCCGAGACTTAATTGACTCTGGTGTTACGATGTCAACTTCATGAATGGGATAAAGTGTCCACTTCAGTATTTGAGCTTCATAATTGGGATTGATTTACTTTCTTCAACTATGTGGGGGAAGAAATGTCTTGATTCTTTCTTGTATGCATAACTTGAACTCTCAGGGGGAAGAAAAATTCAGAAGAATTATTCAAGCATGAGAAGAGAAGTTGTTGATCTACTTGGTGTACCCCCAAACTTTCAATCCCTCTTAGCAACGTTATCATGTTATATGATGGGATTTGCTTGTTAGATTCCGTTGTACGCTTACTCATTCTAAGCTTTATTGAAAGCTTTGAAGTTGCTTACGAGGATTGTCGATTTAGGGGGAAGTTATTTAAAAGCTTCTACATCAAGTTTATGTGGCATGAATTAGGGGGAAGCTAATTCAGAAGCTTCTCCTTAACCAGAAGTGTATGGGTTACTTACTTGTGCCGTTACAGTATTTCTTCTACAAGTTACTTTAAAGATGAGTCGTTTTGAAGACGAAGGCCTCAGAAGACTTCATCAGCATTGGACGCTTCATGAAAGCTCTTGTTCTTAATCATTATGTACTTGTTAGGAAAAATATTGTAAGGAATTCTACACGTCGTCGCATGGGGGAAGATTGTTGGAAACTCACTTTATGTGACGACATTTAAGAATTCCCATTAGTTATCATAGTCACACACGTTTAGACTATACTAGGTTCATGTATAGTTAAGTGTATCGTGTATGACTATATATACCCCTCCTTAGCTTCCAAGGAGGGGTGTTGCTTGTGTTTTCTTTTTCATTTCAATTACATTTTTCCTTTCTTTCATCTTACACACACAACCTCTCTTCTCTCTCTCTATCAACAATGGCTTCCACCACCATATTCCACCATGTTAGACCATCGGATCATATTTAGCAAATCCACAAGCGTTTATTCAAAAATTTGATCCACGGCATGGTTATCATCGACTTCACATCCGCGAAAAAGATTATCTATTCCAATCGCTACATCCAGAACTTGTAACGAACATTATGAGTTTCATGTTATGTCATCTGGATTGACCAATGCACATGTAGCATCCATAAACTTGGTGAACCATGTGTGTAGGCTGTAATTTGATAAATTCATGCTCGTGATCATTAAGGACCATTTGTTTGTTTATAAGAATAAGAAGGAGTTAATAATCATTTGTAGACTGACCTGCGTTGACCGAGCAGTGAAAACCTGTACCTTGAATATTTAACATATGATTTAAGGCTTAATCCTTTACATTATTTGACCGTGTTATTAATAGTAGTGGAATCTATATTGACTCTTCAAAGATTAGAGCCATTACGGCTTTGGGTTATACCAAAAAGAAAGTGCAAAAATGTTTTAACAAATATTTATCAAAGGATTCTTAAGGAATCATTCCCTTATACCCAGAACATTTAACTAAACTCCTTTAGGGGTAAATGTTTGTGCATACCTCAAGACAACCTAAGAGGGATTGAGTAAACCATTTAAACCATGACTTGAAATTTGAAACGACAATTTTTGCTTTTCAACTGAGAAAATTTTGACCAAAGTATAAACAAAGATTTTTCGAAAATTTACAAATCTTGTTAATTATTCTCGATAGATCAACAAAAATCGTGTTATATAAATTCAAATTTATTTTAAACATTTTTCTATAATTGGACAAACAGAGAAATTTAAAACTTTTTACGTTTACGTTTCATAAAATTAAATATTTATTTTTTAATTACTTGTAATATTTATCGACGCTTTAAACGTCGGATTGAGCGAAACTAATAAAGATAATAGTTGAGACGAAACTAAAATTTAGAAAATATGAAGAAAGAATTTCTGAGTGAATTGTGGTCATGATAATTATTTCATCAGGAAAGGTGAATGTAGATACTGACACATTATATAGAAAGGATAAAGAACCAATTAGGATGTGTTCCTTAGTAATGACTGTGCAAAATAAATTGCCCGAACAATTTAAAAATAGCTAATGCTTGTAAAAAGGATAATATAGATAATAAAAGGGGTTCGCGGATAATGTGAACCATTAGAATTGAGAAGCCGATGGCGTTAAGAGTATAAAAGGCCACTTGTGGTTGCCTAAATATGGAGGATTTCTAGATTTAGTCATGTTGGAATCTGGTAAGTATACATATTTTATTCATGTCATTTCTGATAAAATGTATCTTTATCAAAAGAAGTTGTACTGATGGCAAAATTATGAAGGCATACATCGCCTCATACATTAGTAAACGTCTAACTATTGCAAAGGTCATCATCTGAATTTGATTCGATTTGGGTCATCGTCGACAGACTGACCAAATCTGCTAATATCGTTCCTGTTAATGATAGATTCTCGATGAATAAATTGACTCTTTTGTATTTAAAGGAGTTGTGTAAGCATGGTGTGCCTGTATCGATCATCTCTATCAAGATCCTCGCTTCGCATCGAATTTCTAGAGATTTGCTCAGAAGTCATTGCGAACGAACCTTGATGAGAGTACTGTTTACCACCGCAATCGAAGGGACGAGGTAAAGTAACGATACAAAACACTAGGAGTGTTGTTTTATGCTTGAATAATTGACCTTTGGTAATAAACCGTATAATCGTTTTCCTTTGGAGAGATTATCATTGCTAATTATCGTATTAGGATCGAGATCGAATCTTGTGAGGATCTAAATATGAGAGCACCTGTAAGTGAGAGTTGGGATGAAGATACCCGCATACACCCATTGTGAGTTGGACATGTCTTTTAGGTTTAAGGTTGCCTATGATGACAAACCTAACCTTACAAGATACCCGACCCGTGAAACCTAAAATGATTGTTGAAATTAGGATCTAATTATTGACTGCCAGTAGTGGGCAGGAGGTTATGTGAATATGAAATGTAGATCTTGAAGTGCAGCATGGGTAGCGAAGTTATGCCAAAAAGTTTCACCTTGGAAAAATGAATTGATGATCTGAAAGATCATGGGAAATAAGTCCCCGTTGTATGGGACCATTGAGATAATGTAAAAAGTTGGTTTGAAAGGCATATAAGCTGGATCTACCCTAGGACTTCAAGGGTTGCGTGAATTATGTTTCGTATATCGAACTTGATAAATTTTTTATCAAGTGAAAAATCTGATTGCTTCTTAATAAAGTTTAGATCGGCAAAAAGTTGCATTCATCAAAAATTTTCATCAAACATAACTACGGGAATACGATCAGGCTTAAGTTGACTTACTTTCTCTATCCATGATGTTCACGGGTTTTTGATGAATGCAACTTTTTGCCGATCTAAACTTTATTAAGAAGCAATCAGATTTTTCACTTGATAAACATTTTATCAAGCTCGATATACGAAACATAATTCGCGCAGCCCTTGAAGTCCTAGGGTAGATCCAGCTTATATGCCTTTCAAACCAACTTTTTACATTATCTCAATGGTCCCATACAACGGGGACTTATTTCCCATGATCTTTCAGATCATCAATTCATTTTTACAAGGTGAAAATTTTTGGCATAACTTCGCTACCCATCTTGCACTTCAAGATCTACATTTCATATTCACATAAACTTCTGCCCACTACTGGCAGTCAATAATCACATCCTAATTTCAACAATCATTTCAGGTTTCACGGGTCGGGTATCTTGTAAGGTTAGGTTTGTCATCATAGGCAACCTTAAACCTAAAAGACATGTCCAACTCACAATGGGTGTATGTCGGGTATCTTCATCCCAACTCTCACTTACAGGTGCTCTCATATTTAGATCCTCACAAGATTCGATCTCGATCCTAATACGATAATTATCAATGATAATCTCTCCAAAGGAAAACTATTATACGGTTTATTACCAAAGGTCAATTATTCAAGCATAAAACAACACTCCTAGTGTTTTGTATCGTTACTTTACCTCGTCCCTTCGATTGGGTGTGGTAAACAGTACTCTCATCAAGGTTCGTTCCCAATGACTTCTGAGGAAATCTCTAGAAATTCGATGCGAAGCGAGGATCTTGATAGAGATGATCGATACAGGCACACCATGCTTACACAACTCCTTTAAATACAAAAGAGTCAATTTATTCATCAAGAATCTATCATTAACAGGAATGATATTAGCAGATTTAGTCAGTTTGTCGACGATGACCCAAATCGAATCAAATTCAGATGATGACCTTTGCAATATTTAGACGTTTACTAATGTATGAGGCGATGTATGCCTTCATAATTTGCCATCAGTACAACTTCTTTTGATAAAGATACATTTTATCAGAAATGACATGAATAAAATATGTATACTTACGAGATTCCAACATGACTAAATCTCAAAATCCTCCATATTTAGGCAACCACAAGCGGCCTTTTATACTTTTAACGCCATCGGCTTCTCAATTCTAATGGTTCACATTAGCCGCGAACCCCTTTTATTATCTATATTATCTATATTGTAACGAATTACACTTGAGAGAAAAGACCGAATGTGGAGCAAATATCCACATGGCTCTAACTCTATAATAAGCGAGTAGTAAGATAAATTGATCTTTGAGGACAAAGATCCTATTTAGGGATAATGTTGTGACAATCCGTCAATTTATGGTCGACATTTTATTCTCAAGTATTATTTAAAAACATTATTTTAATGCTATATTATGAACTCACTCGTTTTTTGGAAGAAATTTAAGTTTACATCTTAAAGTAGCATCGACCACGTCTAAACCGGAGGACTCTACGTTACGTGCTTACGTTTACATACACCGTTTTTGGTGACAGTCCGACATTTCAGGAAATAAAATTTATCCGTGAATATTATTTTGGAATTTTAATTTTGTGTTGGTTCATAAACTCACAAATTTACAAGCATAAATTATGACTTACTTGCATAATTTAGCGTCTTTTACGATTAAACCGGAAACCCTAGGTATACGTATTTACGTTTTTGAACTCCGTTTTTTGGACAATTTTTATTAGATTCGTTTTGTGTCGTTGATTCATATTTTATAAAAACGTTTTTCGTAAAACGACCCGAGGGCACGCAAATCGAGGAAACTAGAATCGAGGAGTACCCGTAAATTAGTGGGATGAGACAAGTTTACACTTGCCTCACCCCACAAATGGGACGCCCAACATACCACAAACACACTTGGTATGTGTCAAGTTTATAGTCATAAACTAGGACACTTATCCTAGTTTACACATCAAAACCATTTTACACAAAAACCACCAACACTAAACTAGCACCATCATTATTTTACATGCAAACAACTCATTCTCTCTCTCTATACTCCATCTTTGTTGTCCACTCTCTCCCAAAAACACCCCTATTTGATCCAAATTCAACCACAAATCTTATGTTAATCTTGCATAAGATGATGTCCTCTTGAAGCCTTGTTGATTGGAGGTAATCATAACATCTATAAAGGAGTTTACATGGAGTTCAAGGGCTGATTTCATGGAGGTGTTCATCCATTTGAAGGACCCAAGAAGTTGTCTTGCTAAAGTTGAAGATTTGGTAACAAGAACCAAGCCTTGTTTATCAAAATCCCATCTTTTCATCATCTTGATTGGTATAGGGATCAATCTCTTCCTATCATCTTGTTATTTTGAATATGTAATCTTGTACTTTCTTCATTTATGTATATGTATATGATGATGAATGATGATCAAAATATTATGTGGGGATCTTGTGTTGATAAATTTGGTTAAAAATATTAAAAGCTACATGAAAAGATGATGAAATCATGTCTAAAATAGTAGGCTGTATAAAACAGTAAAGAACCTTATGATAACTTGTTAAAATGACTTGGATAAATTAATATACAGTAAGTTATTTGACTTGTACATATGTGAGAGTTGTCCACTCAATGGAATCTATAAAATGAGTGAGATATGATCAAAACATTATTAAAGTTCAAATCTGTATAGTCTGTTTTGGACGAATTATTAGGGATACTTAGATGTTAATTGAGCAGTAGCTAAACGGATTTAATTGTAGCACATATTATTTAGTTTGTTCTGCCAAAAAATGAGCTTCTATCTCATTGTAGAACTCAAGATATGGTAAAAATGGTGAAAATGAGTTTCATAATCAGATTTGTAAAATAAAAGTATATATTATAAAATTAGCACTCAAGTAAAACTAATATAAAATGTATACCTAAAACCCACTAACTTATATATTAATTATAAATAAGTATATACTTTGATAAGTGAATGGTACATTTTATAAATATTGCAAATTGGTATGTTTCATAAGTTATAAAACTATATACATATGTTTTACGTATTTTTGGCTAAAACCGAAAGATTAACGTTTTCTTCAATTAAAACTTAGATGGTCGGACCCGTCTAATGTAAACTTTTTATAACTTATCTACTGATGTATAAGTACAATTGACAAGTAAAAACCAATAAAATCCGAGCTTTATAACTTATGGACATTAACGGGCCAAAGTAGCCTTATTGGACTATTGACCCAACTAGTTTGGATAAACACTAATGGACTTACTCATTGGGCTTAACCCACTTGGGCCCAACATACGAGTATAGGCCTGAAATTAAAAGTATAAATTGGGCTAATATAATGTATTAGGCTTTTAAGGGGCCTTAATATGAAATTAGATTGAAACTAGTGTAACTACTCAAAAATTTGACTAACACATAACACTATACTGTGTATGAAGAGATAAAATCCCACTTGATCATCATCATACTTATAATGTCATCATATATACATAGCCATTGTTTTTATAAAGTCATTGGACAAGAGTCTAAGACGAGTATTATTTGTATAGGTTTCCGTGATTGAAGCACGTACCGTACATCCAAATCGCCGATAACCCGCCTTTCCCAATCAGCGTGATTTCATAGCCTCGCACTCTTTTAAATGTTTTATGAAATGTTTTATAAACCCGCGAGGGAGATAACATGTTAGTTTTAATAAAATAGGACACCAGTTGTCCCGATTATTTGCTTATTGATATGAACCCGAATGATTGTATCACCCGATGAATGATTATATGACCCGATGAATGAAACGAAATGGATTATTATTAGTTAGGTTATGTCACTAAAAGTCCCATTAGCATGAATTATGAACTACCGGGATTTGGTAGACGCTTATGCATATAATAGTACTATTTGGGGAAGATCACCCCAGTTCGCGCCTTGACGGTTGATCCCCGTCGTGCCACATTGATTGGTAAGCGAATTTATGTATGAGAAGATTTATATAAGCGTGATTATTGTGACGACACGCTGTTCTAGATGGGCAAATGAGTTTCGGGTTAGCTACCCGTTGTTTGTTATAGTAAGGTAGCAATGTCATGCGGCTTATAATAATCCAATATCGAAAATACTAATATACGCATTGAATTACGATATATTGTCTGACTAGTAATACGGGGTCTTATTATTGATATTATGTTCGTGTTTTGGTTTTACATAACCATTATCATATAACGGTTTTTATTAAACTTTATACAATGTTATAAAACGTATTGTATGATGTTTTTACGACAGTGGTTCGTATAATGGTCTGGAAGGCAGAAGCCTATATTATGATTTACGACTAAGAATGGCTTAAAATATCTTTGGCCTATTTTATGGCCTACTACAAAGATTTGTACAAAATTATTTTCGGTAATAAATATATATACCGATGATATATTAATGGTTTTCATTAAGCTCTATGAATTCACTCGGTGTTTTCGCTGATCTTTTCTTTTAACATGTTTTATCTCAGGTACTTGAAGGTAATTCTCGGGAAGACGACAAGAATTTATGGCCCGCACTTAAATAACAATTTCCATTCAAATGTTTTGTAAAATTGTATAAAATACTATGACTTGGGACCTATGTAATTTGATATTTATGAATGGAAAATGCTTTATTATTACACGACGCTATTTTTAAGCGTTGTCTATGATTTGAGTAATGTGCTATCCCGTAACACCAATGACTCTTTCGCTGAACTAAAGTATGAATATTTGGGGGTGTTACAATTGGGATACACCAACTACATCTGCAAGTCTCTCAGCGTCCAAACTATGAGTGTCAACGCCTAATTTACTCTTGTCAGCGCTTGACTTTGTAAGCTGCTCCATCATTTTAGTAAAAGACAACTTTGTAGGAGTAACCAATGAAGCATCAAAACCTGGTTGTCTCTTCAAATCTGTAAGAGCCTCAGCTATACCCAAAGATTCACCAAAAGAAGCGCCTTCTTGTGAGCCTTTGTCACTCACATGAACCTGTTCATCCTCCCCTTTGGAAGAATCCTCCTCCCTACGCCTAGTGTTAGCTCCTTCCAAAATAACTATCCTCTCCCTCAATTGCTTGAGTTCAAGGCCTTGTGTGTTGAAAATCTGTACAAGGTCTGCATTTTGCTTTTGTAAGCTAATGCAGACCGTCGTCAATTCCAAAATTATGTAAGGTTCCAGTTTGCCCTCCTCTAGAATGGGAATTTGACCTCCCAAAGTAGATTCATGGGGCATAGATGGGGTCTTAATGATGTTAGGACTGTCTTGGCCTGCTTCTAAGCTGGAAACCAATAGTCCCAGCCCCACCCATGTCATCAACCACACTTGTGGTGATGGTTCTCTCTGCAAAATGGCTAGGACCACTAGAGGAGAACACTCCAGTAGTCCTTTGGCGCTTTACCAACCTCAATTATGGTGGTGTAGAAGATGGAGTGGATTGAGTGTCTGTTTGAAGGTTAAGGGGTGTTCGGGTTTGTGATAAAAGGGTGTCAGCGTTTGGATTTGTAGTATCAACGCCAAAATTTGAAGTGTCAGTGTTGAATGGTTCTTGGTCAACTTCCATTTGCTGGGGTGATGGTGGTTGGTCAGGTAATGGGTCTGGTTGATGTTGTGGGTCTGGTTGTGGGTTGGCTGCTGCAATAACAGCAAGCATGACTTAGGTGAGGGGTAGGTCTCTATAAGGTTCAGAATTCATCTTCCTAAAAATTGCTTTCTTTTGAACAGGGATGGAATAAAAATCATTGTGATCCCTATTGCAGTATTCTTGTAAATCAAAAACCATTTGCAAAAACCTTGGATAAGCAAGAGTCATCTTGTTACCCTTATTATGACACATGCCATCAAAAATCATTTTGGAAAAGTTATACTTTTGCCTAGTTGCAATACACACAATGGCACTCCCAATAGATCGGTTGATTTCATTGTGTGTAGTGCATTTGGGACACAAACATTGAAAAATGACATGTATTAAGTACTTCCAAGTCGGGGGAAACTCTTGTTTTAAATATTTGTTTAAATGACCTTGTTCAGGCAAAGGATAACCCAAGGCTTGGAGTCCTTGCTCTAGCTCTGCAATGGGTAGGGTGGTTATACCATCTACATCATTAAGATGCAAAGCTTGGCGAACCAAAGCTTCAGTAACCACCCATGGAACCACATGGACAATAGCAGTCAATGTAGTCACTTCATTAACTGTTGAGGAACGAACAGTGTTCCAAAACTGTTTAATGTGTGTGACAGTGACAAGAGGAGCATGAGAAAGTGCATACCTTAAAGGGGATGCATTCAAATACTTAACCATCTGAGTATATTGGGGAAACAGAGTATTATCAGCTTGTAAATAAGCTACCATGTTGTGTTGACTCCTGAACCCTAATTCCAAATCTGTAGGTTTAAACTTAGGCGCCATAGATGGAAGAAAGCTGTGATAAAAGTTATGGAAGATGAAGGTTTGAGAAAATTTAGTTAGACAAGAATAAGCAGTTACCCTGTTTAAAAGAAATGAGTCAAATATATAGGAGAGGTGAAAATATGTGATTGATCAAGATGTGAGGCAGTTATATTCAAAAAGTAATTATGAAAATCTTGAAAATATATAACTTATCTCAAACATTAATAAAAAGTTACCAACTCCTAAAATTATGGCCCATATTTTCGTCAAAAATAACAACTGGGTAGGAGTCAACGTTTATCAACTGTCAAAAATAACGTATCAGCGCCCAACGGCTATATTCTTGTCAACGTTGGAAATTGCCATGTCAACGTCAAAATTGGTCTTAACAAAGTTTGGAAAGAAAAATGTCAGCGTCCAAAAATAAAAATAATTAAAAAGAAAAAGGACCTTAACAAAGTAATTTATCCAAGTGAAGATAACTTATAGACTGAAAATCGCTATAGGGCGGCAAGCACTGTCCAATCATGCACACTTGCTTAAGCAAGATAGACATAATTTCCCTCAAGTGTACCTTCCTAACCAAAGTTCTTATCAATGAAGTTATCTCATCTAAATCCCTTGTAACTTCCCAGGTAAGCCCAATAAAAACGTACCCAAGTCTCCCAACCGACCACAACCAAGTCTAGGTCAAAAAGTCTTGGCAGCATGCAAAGTATATCAACTTTGCATGCTATAGTGCCTCACGATTTAGTAAACTAACTCGTACTCACCAGTGGACACAATCTAGAATTGTGATAAGAGTATTATAAGAATACCCAAGAAGTCCTAAAGGTTTCCTAACCCTCCCCTTAAACTATGATATACAATTTTCCCAAAAGAAAATATGCAATAAAAATTTATTTCAAGATAGGAATGTAAACATTCCAACCATCATCCAAAAACTTGAACACACTCCTAGTAAGCTCCAAAGATCCATAAGAAACTCTGTATCCATTTGTACAATGCTCATAATGCCTGCATAATTAGATCAAAAACCACGAAACTAACATGTTGCTGTCAACGTTCATTTTAACACTTATCAGCGTTAAAATAACCTTTGTCAGCATTAGAGAAATAAAGTGGAAAACCTAATTTTGTACAAAGACCAATAATAGTGAATATCCTGTACATACTTATACACTAAGTTCAAAAACACATTTTAGGTAAGATTGGTCATTCTAATACTTGTTACCAAGTATTGAAACCTCCCATCATCAAAAGGTTTAGTTAATAAATCTGCCACATTTTCTTTTGTGTCAATCCTATCTGGTTGTATTAAACCTTTCTCAAAACAATATCTTATAAAATGATGTCTAATTTCTATGTGTTTTGTTTTAGAATGATGTACAGGATTTTTAATAATACATAATGTACTGTTATTATCTACAAAAATCTTGGTATGCATAAAGTTTTACCCATAATCCAACATTTGGTTCTGAATCCATAAGACTTGTCCACAACAAGCAGCTGCAACAACATATTCTGCTTCAGTTGTAGAGTTGGCCGCCACTGTTTGTTTCTTGCATTGCCAAGATATCAATCTACTCCCAAGAAATTGGCATCCACCAGTTGTGGATTTTCTATCAAACTTGTCACCTCCATAATCACTGTCTGAATAACCAATAAGCTCCAATGAAGAATCCTTTTGATACCATAATCCCAAGGTGGGATATCACCTAAGATATCTAAAGATCCTCTTGACAGCATGAAGATGACACTCTTTGGGAGTCACTTGATGGCGTGCACATGCACACACAGCAAACATGATGTCAGGTCTAGAAGTTGTAAGATACATCAATGATCCAATCATTGACCTATAATTCCTGACATCCACCTCTTTTCCATCTCCAATCTTTCCCCAAGGGTGTTCCCTATCCATGGGTGTGCTAGCTCGTTTTTCATGTGGAGAAAAGACAAACTTCTTCAAGATTTCTGCTACATACTTGTCTTGAGAGATAAAGATACCATCTTCTTTCTGTTGAACTTGTAAACCTATAAAGAAGTTCATCTCTCCCGTTGCACTCATCTTGAATTTTTCTGTCATGAGCTTGGAAAATCTTCACTCATCTTTGGACTTGAAGAGCCAAAGATGATATCATCCACATAGACCTGAACAAGGAGAAAGTCCTTACCAATCTTCTTGGTAAATAAAGTCTGGTCTATGGTGCCCCTCTTGAATCCATTTTCCACCAGATAGGTGGACAATGTGCCATACCATGCTCTTGGGGCTTGATGAAGTCCATACATTGCTTTCTTCACCCTATACACCTTGTCTGGATGTTCTGAATCTTCAAAACCAGGAGGTTGCATAACATAAACCTCCTTTGCAATTGTTCCATAAAGAAAATCACTTTTCACATCCATTTGATAAACTGTGAAGACAATGCAAGAAGCATAGGCTAGAAAAATCCTTATTGCTTCAATCCTTACAACAGGTGCAAAAAACTCTTCATAGTCTATCCCTTCCTCTTGTGTATAGCCTTGAGCAACTAAACGTGCCTTGTTTCTGATCACAATTCCTCTTTCATCCTTCTTGTTTCTAAGAACCCATCTTGTCCTTATAGGTTTTACATATCTAGGACAATCCACTAACTCCCAAACATCTTGAATAGCAAATTGGTGAAGCTCGTCCTGCATTGCTTCCACCCAACTTGGTTCTTTGAGAGCATCAAAAATCTTCTTGGGTTCCTGTTGTGACAGAAAACAAGCAAACAAACATGCATGTACAAGAGGGGTATCAACCTTCTTGTGGATATTATCAATAAAACCTTCTTGATTCTGATGAGACCTTCTTGTTTGAACAGGATACAACACACCACCAATGACTAGAGAAGGAGGATGATTTCTGATAGTAGATGTAAGTGTTCCTCTTTCAATAAGTGTGGTGTCTTTAATTTCAGTCTCCATGTTGCCAGTATCATCTTCATATTCTCCTCCATCATCACCAGAATGAACCTCTTCATGAACTGTGGAAGGTTCTCCCTGTTCAAAAACATTGGAAGAGAATAAATGGTCAAAAGGGTTGTCAACGCCTGAACTTGGCCTATCAACGTTTATGCTATCAACACCTGAATTTGGCCTATCAGTGTCAGAATTGCCTTTATCAACGCTTGAAGATTCATGCATATTTTCTTCAAGTAGCGTTTCTTGTGGACCATCTTTTTCCTTTCCAGCAGCAGCAGCAGCAGCAAATCCATCTGTCCATATAGGGATGGTAACATACTCAAGTATGGGGCTGATGTGACTGCATGTGATCCTACTTCCTTGTCAACCTGTTTACCTAAAATTTCAACAATAGTTTCTTCCACAACATTTGAATCCTCTTTCACAATGTCTGGATTAGTAATTGGCACATAATTCAAGGTTCTAGATAAAGGTTCTAAATTAAAGAACCAATTTGGTCCACTCTCAGGATCACTAGGTTTATTTTCTAAAAACTTAACATGTACCTTTTCAAGTATACGTTTTTCTTTCTTAATGTAAACCCTATATCCTTTACTCTACACTGAATAGCCCATAAAATAGCCTTCATCACCTTTAGCACTAAACTCTCCCTAAGGCATCACTAGTATCCAAAACCACTACATGACATCCAAGGGTTTAAGAAAACCAATATTTGGTTTCCTATCCTAAAATAGCTCATAAGGTGTCTTATTATGGATTTTGTTGATCAATGCCCTATTCTGAACATAGCAGGCTGTATTCACAGCCTCAGCCCAAAAAGCAATAGGAAAATAAGCATCAACCAACATTGTCCTAGCTGCTTTTATGAGTGTTCTATTCTTCCTTTCAGCCACCCCATTCTGTTATAGGGTTCTAGCTATGCTAAACTGCCTAGTAATCCCTTTATTGACACAAAAGTCATCTAACAATTTGTTCTTAAACTCACCACCATTATCACTTCTAAGTATTTTAACCTCATTCCCTGTTTTCTTTTCAATTTGGGTAATAAAGTTAATCAAAATTGTGGCAGTTTCACTTTTTAAGGCCAAAAAGAAAGTCCAAGTAAATCTAGAAAAATCATCAGTTATGATAAAACAAAAGGATTTACCATTCAAGCTTTCTATATTAGTTGGGCCAAATAAGTCCATATGCAGCAAGTGAAGTGGTTTAGAACTAGATGCACAAGTTTTGACTTAAAGGAGACTTTATGTTGTTTGCCTTTAAGACATGCAACACAAGAATGATCATTGTGGAAAGCCTTTTCGGGCAAACCATCAACTAAACCATGTCTCATAAGTCTGTTTATGTTCTTAAAGTTTATGTGCCCTAACCTTCTGTGCCATAGATTACTTTCATCAACTGAAGCCTTAGCATATAGACATGACAAATTATTATTCATCCTAATTCCATTAAGATTCACATTATAAATGTCCTTATGCCTAGGTGTTCTATAATCAATAAACTTATCATTAGGTATCTTAAAGTCTTTGTTTAACACCAAGCATTCAGTATCAGTGAAAAGAACCTTATTCTTGTTATCACAAACTTATGATACACTAAACAGATTATAATCAAGTTCTTTTACCAGAAATACGTTTTCAAAACGCAAATTATTGGTAATAAGAGTGCCTTTTCCAGAAATTGTACCATATCCTCCTCCAAAGTACACTTTGTCACCATCTTTAATGGGGGTAAAGTTGGTCAAATAATCTTCCTTCCCCGTCATGTGCCTAGAGCATCCACTATCCCAATATCCATAATCATTTACCTGCTTTTGAATGTCGTGCACATAAAGAAAACAAATTAGTTTTCTTTGGGAACCTAAGTCTGAGCAGACTTGGATTCATTTTGTTGTTCAACAAGAACAGATTTAGTCCTTATAACAACCCCTTGTTCATCCCTTTGAGGATTGAACATCCAGTTAACCCTAATTGGTTTAGTTATTACCTTTGAAATATAATGAAATCTGTTACATGTCATAGAAATCTCATTAGAATTAGGGTTTTGGTCTTGTTTGGGTCTCCATGTCAAGCTAGATGAAGCTTTAGACCCCTTTCCCTTTGGCTGCAAGTATTTGTTATTACTTGGTCTAACAGTATTGCAAACATTCCTGTCAACGTTAAAATTGTTCTTGTCAGCGCTGAAATTACACTTATCAGCGCCAAAACTAGGGTTTGCTACAGGAACCCATTGTCTGTTAGATCATGTATTGGTCTTTTTAAAAGGCCTTTGTCCATGAGTATTAGACCCTTTAGTAAAGAATTGAGCTGTCTAGTAACTTGTGAACTTTGCTGGACTAAAGGTCTGGGTTTGACCATGGTTGACTTTTTTTCAGCGTTGACTTTTGAAGCAGTGACACACTTATAAGCCAAATGTGAAAAACTCCCACAACTATAACAGACTTTTCTATACATAACCCTAGGTCTAGATAAAAAGAACCTTGTCCCATTATCACTAACTTGACTTTTTGGTGACCTTGGTTTTCTATACATTTCTGCATACTTAATACTAGGTTTTCTATTAACATATGAGCCAAGTTCAACAAATTTTCCAGTAGATGGGTTGGTTATGGTTATGGGTGTTGAATCAAGTAGACTTTCACTAAGCATTCCACCTTTAACAAACAGTGTGGGATTGGCTTTCTTCCATTGTTCTAGGTCAGTCATTTTCTGCTTATATTCCTCTACTAGGTAAGAACTCTTAGTGGAGGAATGAATTCCTTTTCTAGGAGTTCTGGTATACCAGTCCAAGATAAATCCTTTCTAAGGACATCATGAATGTTTCCAGCAGGTGGTGGAACATCAGAATACTCTTTCATCCCAATCCCAGTCATATCCCTAGAGTCTTTCTGCTCACTTACACATTTTTCTAGGGTTTGAGAAGCTTTATCAAATCTTTGAATTTTAATCCCTACATTCTGTTTGTTTTTAATGGCCTCATCTAACTTAGCTTGTATAACTCCTTTGGATCTTTCCAGTATGTCCCTAAGGTCAACACTAACTTTGCGGTCATGAGAAAAAACGTTTATTTGATCTTTTAGGTCAAGCTCCATTTTCTTATATTCAGCCACAGTCTTTTCAGTTTGAACAAGTGCCAATTGATAATTAGATAACTTGTATTTTTCATTAAAAACATCTGATTCTAACTTTAAAATTTCTTTGTTAAGTTTTTCAGTGTTTAAGCGACAACCTTTACTACAAAAATCATGATCATATACCTCATCATCTGATGAAGATGAAGAATGTGCCATGAGAGCAAAGTGAACATGCTCTTCTTATTCCTTCTCTGCAATCAAGGCCTTGTTCTCTTCCACCTCCTTTGCCATAAAGCTCCAGTCCTATCCAACACCATCAATTTCTTGCATGGCAACCATAGCCTTAGTGTCTTCAACCTTAATGATTTGGCTTGAAGGCTTTCCAGCATCAGATCTTCTTGGAGATCTGCATTCTCTCATAAAGTGACCCATTCTATGGCAATTGTAACACTCAACCTTGGACTTATCAAATCCAGTAGTGTATTTAGTATTAAAGGTCATCTTCTTCCTGAATCTCCTATTCCATCTATTGGCCCTTATACTTGCAAGTGCCATATTCCACTTAATGTCCATCTCCTCTAAATTCTCCTCACTGATTTGCTCAAGGTCCTCATATGTAATTAGTCACTGAACCATTGGGCAATGCAGCAATGTATGCACACATTGTGTCTAGATCAATACCAGCAAGTTTAATCCTTGGTGAGTCAACATTGTATGTGTCAGCGTCTAAATGTGAGGCGCTGACAAAGGTTGATCCAGCGTTGACACAAGTTGATCCAGTAACAGGATGTAAATATGGCTCTCTTTGATCAACTTGACCTTCACTATGTGAGAAGAAAGCCATGTTTCCAGAGATAGATTTGCTTCCTTGATCCAAGAGGATTTCATTCTCTACAATCTTCAGTTTATTGTAAAGGTCATCATAAGTGGAACTCTTATGAGCATTGGTAGCAATAATAGACCTTGCTTCAATTTTCCATGCATCACCAAGACTTTTAAGGAAAGTGGTAATGATATCAGCATCATCATACACTGTTCCCATAAAGGATAACTTGCTTGTGATGTCTAGAAGCCTGCTTCTCACCCCACTTAGCTTTTCATTGGGGAGAGCTTTGAACACAGCATACTCATGCAAGAGTTGCTTCTTCTTCTCTGAGGCAGTATCATCATTACCACCATAGTTGACTTGAAGGGCTGCCCAAAGCTCGCAGACTCAAAACCTCTATACTTGTGCTGATTTGCTGGTCCCAAAGAAAGTTTGAGAATGCTTAGAGTTTTCATGTCATTCCTTCTCTTTGCAATGTCCTCAATTGAGACAGCTCTCCCATCTGAAGGTCTTTCTTTTCGATCCTCTTAAGTTGAGCCCTCAATTGATCTTTCAGCAATAGCAGTAGCAATCTTAGAGCCTTATCGAATGTGTTTCCATATTCAATAATTTCCCAGAGAGTGTGATCATGAATTTGAAGGTACTGCTCAAAATTAAACTTCCATAGCTCAAAGTTGTCAGGGTCTAGCATGGGGATTTTTAGGTTGTGGCTTGAGGAGGAGGTCATATCTAGAGTAGAAATTTTGTGTGGTTTTTAGGGTTTCTTGAAAAATTAGGGTTTTGGCGATTTTGGGTTTTTAGGGTTTGTGTTCTTCTAGATCAAAGTTCCTCAACAAGCTCTGATACCACTTGTTGATCCCAAACTTAGATCGATTAGCTTTGTGTTAACGAGATTAAATCAAGCTAAACACTTAGAGAAACTTTGTTGTATGAACAAATCAAGTATTATGCGGAATTAATACTTGAATGAAGAACTGGAAAAACAAGTAAACCAAACTTTCACTCTTGATTAATAAAACAAACTTGTGTACAATGAAAGTCTAAAATGTGTATTAAACTAAAACCTAAAGGCCTCCTTTTATAGATTAAGGAGCCTTGCACAAGATTCTACCAATCAGCTAATTTAGGTAAAGATAAGTATAGAAAATACAATGTCGAACATATCTTTACTAGAAATACAAAACGTGTAGACTAAGTATTCTATCAGTGCTTAGACTTCTTCTCATCAGCGCTTGATTTCTTCTTGTCAACGCTTGATCTGCCAACGCTTGATTTTTTCCTATCAACGTCCAATTAACTCTTGTCAGCGTCTAAGTGTCTTGGCTCATTTTATTCCCAACACAGCGGGCGAAATTTTCCTTTACAAAACCCCTAACCAAGCTTACCAATTATTGGATGACAAAGTCCTACTTAAGCTTGATTGGTCCAAAAATCATAAAACAAAAACCCACAAAAACCATAGCTTTTGCCGAAGGAAGCAACAACCCAATCGATACCGAGAAAATTATGGCTCGAATGGATGCCATGTCTCTTAAAATTGAAGAGATAAAACACAAAACCTGCAAACACTGTGGAGGAAACCATCCTTCTAGTGAATGTGATGACGATGACACACCCATGACGAAGGAAGAAGAAGCCAACTTCATGAATACCTTTCATCGAACTCGATTTTATAACGATTATCGTAATCGCGATCGCGATAATTGGAGATCAAATGATAAACCAAGTTATGATCAAGACGAAAATAAACCCACTCAAACCGAAGACAAAAACAACCTTGAAACCAAAGTCGACAACTTTATAGAATCTCAAAGAAAAACCAACATTTTTGTTCGAGAAACATTCACTGACTTCAAAACCAAGTTCGAAACTACGACCAAAAACCACCAAGCTTCCATTCAAAACCTTGAAGTTAAATTTGAATGTTTGGGCGATAAACAATCGAATCGCGCTTCTAGTTCTTTACCAAGCATATAACACCCCATTTTGATAAATGGAATGTCACGCGTGATTATGGCGTGTCATCAAAGCATACAAGGATAAATGTATAAAACATCAAATGACCATAAAGGAAATACCGGAACAAACATCGGTACCCCAAAAGTAAAGCTCATCACACACAAACATAAGTACAGTAAATAAAAAGGACTAAACAATGTCCATAGAAATGAGTATCAAAGTATGAAGAAATGCATAAAGTAATGAAGGCTAGGAAGCTTCCAGTCCATATGCACGTACGCTTAAAGTCTACGAGCGTCCCTGAGTACCTGCCATTTTGGGAACATGAAAGGAAAACGGCTGAGCATAACGCTCAGTGCATGGATATACAAGTATAGCATGAATAATATAAGCATATAAGCATATAGCAGCGGAAAAGACTAAGTCCTGGATAACCTGACATAACTTAGTAAAACTGGTTTTATAGTTTGAAAACCCTTATGTTTATCTTATAAAATATGTTTAACATGTTTCCCATTAGCCAATATAGGTCATGAAATATCAACGTGCATGAATACTTGGAGGGGTGACCTCGTCATGCAATTAGAGGGGCTGCCTCTAATTAATATATGTTTTTGGGTAGGAGGGATCATCTCCTTGTGAAGGATGTAAGGCGCACACCACATTCACCTAAATAATCTGTTGAAAACATGTAACCTATGATGCACCCATACGCCCCACATGATAATATAATAATATGGCCAAAAGCTGAAAGGGACGCCACGAGCTATCACTCCGTCGTGGTGAAGTCATAACACTGGTGCCTCCAGTGTTATGGTTATGGTACCTCCATAGCTAGGTGAAACTGGTCATGCATGTATATGGCTTAGGCATTTATTAAACATAAGCAATCAAAAGATATAAAACATATACTAGGAAAACAGTTGCCTGCATAAGGGGAAATCCTAATAAGGAAAGAATGTCCATACTGAAAGGACGGAGAATCCGTACCTTGTGTCCAGTGAACGAAGAAGACGAACGGAAGAGAGTCCTACTTCGATATCACTAATGCTACATAAATAATATACGTGTATAAGTATTCTGATGTACGTAACTTGTTTTATATTATGTCTTAGCTTGTTTTATATGTTCATGTCATGTTTTACTGATTTTATCGTTATGCTGTGTTTATCATGTATTATGTCTATTCAGATTAAGTATTACTTGTATTTCTTGTATTATTATACTTGTTGTGTAATAATAACTAACTTTCTAAAAATAGCAGGTTTCCCAAAATAGAAAGTTTCCAAAAATAGAAAGTTTCTAAAAATAGATAGTTTCAAAAAATAGAAAGTTTCCAAAAATAGAAAGTTTCCAAAAGTAGAAAGTTTCCATAAATAGATTAGCTGCCTTAATTAAATAAGTTTCTAAAAATAGAAAGTTTCCATAAATAGATTAGCTGCCTTAATTAAAAAAGTTTCTAAAAATAGAAAGTTTCCATAAATAGAAATAAGCTGGATTATTAAGCTAATAATATAAGCTTAAGTTTTACTGATTAATATTCTAAGTCATGTGATATATAGTATAGTTTATTAATTATTACATGTACATTAGTTAAACTATAGGTTATAAGATTTAATTAAATATAACATGATTTAATTAAATAAAAGGTAATAATACTTAGGTTAAAACATGTATTAATATTTATTATTAATATAACCTAAGTCATAGAAGTTAATTAATTATATGCCATGTTTTAATAATTAATTAATTAAATCATAAAATACTTAGGTTAAAATCATGTATTATTATTACTAATAATTAACCTAAGTCATGTCCAAATTAAATTAATTACATAGTATGTTAAATTAATTTAATTAAATCTTGTAATTATTTAACTTGTAAAAAAAATACTTAACTTGTAAAATAAACCATGAACCAATCCCGTGTTTTAAATCTAAACATGTCATGAACCGGTCCGTGAACCCCTTGAACCGGATCTACAACCCTTAGCCATGGCAAACCGCCACCGGCTTAAGCCGGTGGTGCGTGTGGTTTTTAGCCGAGACCCCCATGACCACCAAGGCTAACGTCAACATGCGTCGGGGTCCCTTGGTTCCTCGCGGCCGAGCCATCCAAACCAAACCGAGGCCTTATGGTCTCGGTTGGTGGTGATTACACAACCACCGAGAGCCTTGCTCTCGGTTCTACCCATTAGCCGAACCAAACACCCCTTAAACCATATGTTTTTATTACCCATGATTAGATCTACATGTTTATTACTTTGTTTTTAATAACCTCATGATTTCATGTGTTTAGATCTAATAAACAATTAAAAATAAAAGGTTTAATGAAATACCGATTCGTGGATCAAAAGGAAATTAATAACACGAACGACCTTGCAATAATTGGATCTACCAAAATCAACAAACACCTCCTTTAGGTGGTGTATAAGCGGCGGCCAAAGGAGAAGAGGAGGAGCAGGGTTTTTGTGATTTTCTGATATTTTGTATTATGAAAATCTACTTCCCTTCTTTTCCTTTTAGTTAAATTTTTAAGTGGGCTTGGCCCACGTCCTTGTCTATGTCGCGGCTATAAGGGGCCCACAAGGGGAAACCTGTTGTTTTTCCGTGTTCTATTTATTTACATGTTCTCGTGTCATGTTTACGTGATTTAATTATTAATCGTTCGTGTCGTAAAATATATTTATACGTAATCGTAATAAATATACATAAATACATAATATTAGGTTCGTGATTATTTACGTTCATGATTTTCATGTTCGTGATTATAATTATTGTTGATAATAATTAACGTGTCTTAATACGTAATAAATACTTATCGTGTAATAACACGTACGTAATACTTGTAAATTCCTATTCGTGAAACGTAAACGTGCTAAATAAGGAAAGTTCTAATCATGTACGTACGATTGATAGGTGTGTAAACACCCATCCTTTTACCACTTAATTCGGGCTAAAACGAGACCAAAACACGTATTTAATATCATTTGTTTGGAATTATGTGTGGTTTTTGTGTTTATTGTGTTTTCAGAGCCAACCGGATGAATATTGAAGAAAACATGGGATTGCACGGGTTTTACTGAAGAAAAAGACTCAAGATAAAGTCTATTGTCCAAGAGATGCAAAAGATTTGAAGTCACTGGGCCTATTCAAAGATTTATCGAAGAAAAGGACCAAAGATGGAAGATTTATATAAGTCGAAGAAACTCAAGTCTCTTAAATGAAGAAATTAAAAGACGAGTTGAATTTAATCGACGACAAATCCCGAATCAGAATCGAAAACGGAAACTTTTCTGAAAAGACGAAAAGACACGAAGAACGGGAGAAAGCCCACTCACCAACCAAAGGAAACACCTATAAATAGGCCATCCCACACACATTTTAGGGAGCTTAGCTAGTTTTTCTTTCTTCCTCCCCACTCTTTCTCCTGGTTCGTTTAACACCATCACCACTAGGGTGGTTGGTGATTTTTATCTTTAGTTCTTTAATCTTGTAATTTTAATCTTTGTTTCATCTTGTCAAAACATCAATCATTCAATACCAAGTTCTTGTTTAATCTTTCATTTCATCTTGTTCATCATCATCTTTATCTTCAAGTTATTAAGTTTTATTTTTCTTGATTTGATCTTCAAAAGTTGTTTGGATTTGTGTTTTTATTAGTGGGATTCGTTTCTTATGGTATCTAAATGATTTGTGTTTAATTTGGTAAAAACTTTTTAAGTATTTGGTTTGATTTTGATTAAAATTCGTGTTCCTTGTTCTTCGCTATACTGTTACTGTAACTGGGTTTCCAGATCTTCCGAATCAGCTAAAAAGTTCCGAATGAGTCCTTCATTCGGAAACTTCCGAACCAAGCATTAAAGTTCCGAATCAAGAGAAAACTTCCGAATCAAACTTTCATCCAGAAAGTTCCGGATCAGTCATAAAGTTCCGAACCAGTGACTTCCGGACGAAGCAAAAGTTCCGAGTCAAGCATTAAAGTTCCGAACCAAGTAAATCTTCCGAATCAAGCTGAAGGTTCCGAATCAGTGTCTTCCGATCTAGCAAGTTCCGAATGAACCTTCATTCGGAAAGTTCCGAATGAGTATGTTCCGGATGAGTGAATAGTATCTTCCGGATCAGTTAGTTCCTAATCAAGGTTTAAAGTTCCGGATCAGTTATTTTTGAGTATAGTTACTGTTTTACTGTTGTTGATTTACTGTTTCTTCACTCATATTTCACAATTTACTTGTTAACTTTAATTTTTAATTTGATTTTAATTTGAACTTTAAATTTTCAACTTTAAATTTTCAACCAAGTTTTTGTTAATCTTAATTAAAGTAATTGCCTTTGATTTAAATTTTCATTTCCACTTCTTATTAGAATAGAAAACCAAACCCCTTTATTTAGTAACCAAGAACAATCATTCCACTTAAGACCTAGATCAATTCGAGAGGATATCGAGAGAAAATTGAACCATACAAAAAGAGAATATCAAATGGCGCCGCTGCCGGCTCTTCTCGTTAAGATCAAAAGTTTTTTGTGAGAAATTGGATTTTGGGATCCGTTCCCCGTGAACGTTACTTTTTCAAAAAATTTCAAAAACAACAAAAAAAAAATATAAAATTTTCAAAAATCCTAAAAATTAAAAAAAACAATAAAAACCAAAAATATCTTTGCTTTGTTTTTCTTTGTTCGTTCTTTTGCAGGTGTATGCGCACTCGATCCACGTCTTATCAAGAGCCCGAGCCTCTCGATAACTTAGACATGGCTGGTGTACAAAACAACAATAACATACCACCTCCGAACAACAATAATAACAACAACAACCCGCCTTTCAACAACATGAATAACAACAACAATGAGCACCTTCCGGATAATCGCCCAATGATTGAATTGCTGCAAGCTCATATCGATGGCAACATGGATCCAATTGTTATTCCACCAATTGCCGCCAACAATTTCGAGCTAAAGTCAGGCTTTATCCAGATGGTCTCAGCTCAACCATTCTTTGGACGAACCATTGATGACCCACACGATCACATCAAGAGATTTCTACAACTCACGAACACGGTCAAGTTCAATGGCGTTCCACAAGAAGTAATAAGGTTACAACTTTTTCCCTTTTCTTTAGAGGGACAAGCCCGGCATTGGCTTGCTAAAGAACCGCCACAGAGTATTCTCTCGTGGACGGATTTGGAAACAAAGTTTATCAACTACTTTTTTCCACCCTCTCGTACTACCGCTTTGCGGAATGAGATTATAACCTTTGAACAAAAGTACGACGAGTCATTCAGTGAATCTTGGGATCGCTTTAAAGATCTTTTAAGAAAATGCCCACAACATGGTTTTACCAAAGTTCATCAAATAAATACTTTTTACAATGGTTTAAGCATGAATGACCAAGATTCACTGAATAGTGCCTCGGGGGGTAATTTATTGGCTAAGACATCCAATGCTGCTTGGGATATCATTGAGAACAAGTCTCGTGTGCAAACCAAGAGCATTAGGACCAATGTTGCTAGTGCTAGCACTAATGACAGCGACAAGCGATTAGACAAAATCACTACGCTTCTTGAATCGCTTGTCACCCACACCGTCAGCAACAACAACAGCAACAACGCCAAAAGTGCACAAGTCAACGCTGTCAGCCAACCTTGTGAGATATGCGGTGGTCCCCACTCTTACACAACTTGTACCGCCACCCAAGATTACCCTGCTGAGAATGTGAATGCGGCATATGGCACCTACCAACAACCTGCTTATCAAGCTAGACCTCAAGGTGACCGTAACTTGCTTAGCTACCGCAACAACAACTATCTTTCACCACCCGGCTTCCCTCCTACCAACCCAAACCAACAACAAAACCTTAACCGCCCTACTCAACAACAACAACAACCTCGACAACCATATATCCCACCTCACAAGCAACAACAACCACCTCCACGTAACAATCAAGTCTACCAACAACCTGCTTACCAACCACCTGCATACAATGCTCCTTCCAACCAAACCAACACTGCACTACACCAAGAGGTCGCCACTTATATGAGGACCAATGATGTGATAGTGGGAAATCTCCAAGAGGAAGTGCGCAATTTGAAGGCAGATTTGGTCAAGCAAGGAAATGATTTGAGAGCTGATATGAGAAACACGTTGGATAGCCAGACTAATGATCTGAGGAACATGATGGCTAGTTTTTTCCAAAGTAGTCAACCCTCTTCTTCGGGTACTCTTCCGAGTAACACCGTTGCGAACCCAAGAGGGGAGATGAAAGCAATCACTACTAGAAGTGGTAAAGGTACCAAGGAACCCGAGCTTACTATGCCTCCACCGGTGGTTGTGACCAAGGAGAACGAGTCGCCTGCTCCCATTTCTCATCCTTCTCCTTCCCCAATTTCTCCACCTCTTCTTTCTACCCCTCATCCACCCGTGGTTGTGAGTGATCCTATTCCCTTAAAGCCTTCCTCTTCTTCCAATATACCTTATCCTTCAAGGTTGAGGAAAGAGAAGCAAAAGAGCAAGGATGATATTCAAGTTTCGAACTTTCTAAAAATGTTCAAGAAACTGAATTTCAATATCTCCTTCGCTGAGGCTCTCGCTCACATGCCCAAGTATGCCAAAATGTTTAAAGATCTTCTGAGCGACAAGGAAAAGCTCCTCGATCTCGCCAACACCCAACTTAATGAGAACTGCTCTGCAGTGCTCTTAAGGAAATTGCCAATCAAGCTTGGTGATCCGGGTCGTTTTCTTATCCCTTGCAATTTCCCGGGAGTAGAGAATTGCATGGCCCTAGCCGATCTAGGTGCCAGTATTAATCTCATGCCTCTAAGTGTTTGGAAGCAATTATCTCTCCCAGAGCTAGTCCCCACCAAAATGACTTTGGAATTGGCCAACCGTACGGTTGCTTATCCAGTGGGGATAGCCGAAGACGTCATTGTAGGAGTCGACAAATTCACCTTCCCTGCCGATTTTGTTGTCGTCGACTACGAGATGGACCCCCGTGTGCCACTCATTGTTGGTCGTCCATTCTTGAGGACCGGTCGCACTCTCATTGATGTTGAAGCCGGTGAGCTTATCATGAGAGTGGGTGACGATAAAGTAGTCTTCAACATGGGAAAGTTATCTAAACAGCCTTCTTCTTACGAGAATGTTAATTGTATTGACGTTCTTGATGAGGCTTGTGAAGAACACTTCAAGGATGCTTGTAAAAACATTCCTACCTCTCTTCCCAATGTTGAGACCGTTTCCTCTATCGACTCATCACTATCTCTATTTGGAGAGAGTGATTTCCTTTGGAAAGATTTGGAAGCCACCTTGGGAGATGTGAAGCAAGACAATGACGATTCTATTGCCACTTGGGATGAAGACCTCAGTTTCATTGCAAACCTCCTCAAAGAAGACAACCCTTCCCCTCCATCTCCGACTATCATTGCTATCGAGACTCCGACTTCGAACACGCCTCCCGTCGAAATTCCTCCGGATTTAGAACTTAAGGAGTTGTCGCCCCATCTTGAGTATGTATTCCTCGAAGAAGAGAAGAAGTCGCCAGTCATCATTGCTAAGGATTTGAAGGATGAAGAGAAAGCCCGACTTGTCGCTGTGTTGAAAGATCATAAGAAGGCTATCGCTTGGAAAATCTCGGATATTCGTGGAATTGATCCTCACTTCTGCACACACAAAATTCTCATGGAGGACGACTATAAGCCCACTATTCAAAGCCAACGAAGGGTGAATCCAAAAATCCATGAAGTCATCAAAACAGAAGTCATTAAACTTCTTGATGCGGGTATGATTTACCCTATTTCGGATTCACCATGGGTTAGTCCAATCCATTGTGTGCCCAAGAAGGGCGGCATAACCGTTGTTCCCAATGAACACAACGAGTTGATCCCCACTCGTCTCGTTACTGGGTGGAGAGTTTGTATAGACTACCGCAAACTCAATGATGCCACGAGAAAGGATCATTTCCCTCTACCTTTCATGGACCAAATGCTTGAACGATTAGCCGGTAATGAATATTACTGCTTTCTTGATGGTTTCTCGGGTTATTTCCAAATACCCATCGATCCCCAAGATCAAGAGAAGACTACATTCACTTGTCCCTATGGCACTTTCGCTTACAAAAGAATGCCTTTTGGCTTATGTAATGCGCCCGGGACTTTCCAAAGGTGCATGTTAGCTATCTTCCATGACATGGTTGAACAAACCATGGAAGTCTTCATGGATGATTTCTCGGTCTTCGGGGATTCCTTCTCTGCTTGCCTTGCCAATTTAGAACGTATGCTACAGCGGTGCGAAGACACTCGCCTTGTTCTGAATTGGGAAAAATGCCATTTTATGGTAAAAGAAGGCGTCGTGCTTAGACATAAGATTTCGAAAGCCGGTCTTGAAGTAGACCGTGCTAAAGTTGATGTTATAGCAAAGTTGCCTCCACCTTCCACTGTGAAAGGTGTGAGAAGTTTCCTGGGTCATGCGGGCTTCTACCGTCGATTTATCAAAGATTTTTCTCAAATCGCTCGCCCGATGACCCACCTCTTGGAAAAAGATACTCCCTTTATCTTTTCCAAAGAGTGCCTTGAAGCCTTCAACTCGCTTAAGGATAAGCTAACTAAGGCACCCGTCTTGGTTACCCCTAATTGGGAGCTTCCTTTTGAATTGATGTGCGATGCTAGTGATTTTGCTATTGGAGCGGTTCTTGGACAAAGAGTGAACAAACACTTCCAACCGATCCATTACGCTAGCAAGACAATGACTGGGGCACAATTGCATTATACGACAACCGAAAAAGAGCTTTTAGCTGTTGTCTATGCTTTTGAAAAATTCCGCCCCTATCTTGTCCTTTCCACCACCATTGTGTACACCGATCATTCCGCATTGAAGTACTTGTTGACAAAGCAAGATTCCAAACCAAGACTTCTTCGCTGGGTTTTACTGCTCCAGGAATTTAAAATCGACATCCGCGATAAAAAAGGAGCAGAAAACTTAGCCGCGGACCATCTTAGTAGACTTGAGGATCCATACCAAGGGGATCATCCGACCAAAGAAATCAATGATTCTTTTCCCTTGGAGACCTTAATGTCTATAAACTCGAAGCCGAATGAAACCCCGTGGTTTGCGGACTTTGCAAACTACTTGGCGGGTGGAATTCTCAAGGAAGGGTTGACATCCCAACAAAAGAAAAAGTTCTTCACCGACATTAAGACTTACTTTTGGGACGACCCTTACCTATTCAAACAATGTGCTGATCTGATTATTCGCCGATGTGTTGATGGACCGGCAGCGTCGGACATCCTTGATGCTTGCCACAAAGGACCCACCGGTGGTCACTTTGGTCCTAACTACACCGCAAAGAAAGTGTTTGATTCGGGATTTTATTGGCCCTCCATATACCGTGACGCTCACGATATGGTTAAGCGATGTGATGTTTGCCAAAAGCAAGGCAAAATCACACATAAAGACGAGATGCCTCAGAATTTCATTCAAGAGTGTGAAATTTTTGATGTTTGGGGTATCGACTTTATGGGGCCATTCCCTTCGTCTAAAGGAAACAAATACATCCTTGTAGCCGTTGACTACGTTTCAAAGTGGGTTGAAGCCAAAGCTTTGCCTACTAATGACGCAAGGGTGGTTTGTAACTTTTTGAAAGCTCTATTCGCTAGATTCGGTGTGCCTCGCGCCATTATTAGTGATCGTGGGACTCATTTCTGCAATGATCAATTTGCTCGAGTCATGGCTAAGTACGGTGTAAATCATCGTCTTTCCACAGCCTACCACCCACAAACTAATGGCCAGGCTGAAATATCCAACCGAGGGCTGAAGCGAATTCTTGAAAGGACCGTGGGAGAGCATCGTGCCTCATGGGCTGATAAACTCGATGATGCTTTGTGGGCTTTCCGTACTGCTTACAAGACCCCGATCGGCTGTACGCCTTATCGTCTTGTGTACGGGAAAGCGTGCCACCTCCCCATTGAGTTGGAGCACAAGGCTTATTGGGCCTTGAAGTGGGCTAATTTTGATATTAACAAAGCCGGTGACCTACGCAAGATCCAACTCAATGAGCTGAATGAACTCCGTAATGAGGCTTATGAAAATTCTTTGATCTATAAGGAAAGAACTAAGCTCATTCACGACTCCAAGATTAAAAACCGAGAGTTCCATGTTGGAGACAGAGTCTTACTTTTTAACTCTCGGTTGAAAATCTTCTCGGGAAAGCTCAAATCTCGATGGTCCGGCCCATTCACCATTGCCCAAATTTTTCCATATGGTACTCTCGAGCTCGCTCAACCTAATGGACCAAATTTTAAGGTGAATGGCCAACGAGTGAAGTTGTACTTTGGTGAGGACACCTCTCAGGAGGTGATTCCATCCCTCACCACGTTCCCCATGAACTAATTTTGGGTCGAGTCAGGCTCGTGACTCGGTTATCAAAAACAAGCGCTCCTCGGGAGGCAGCCCGAGTATCTATCCTTGTATGTTTTAATCTCCTAAGTGTAGGGGGGACTTCTATATGTGTTTGTCTTTGTGTGGTGCATTACAGGGATAAGTGCACTCTTGGAATCTTTGAAGAACCGTGCTCCCGTGTTTATCCGAAATCCGGTTCTATCTCTCAACTATCGTGATTCAATTTTCTTCATACTCACATTTGAAATTGATCACTTTAGTCGTCTCTTCCTTAACTTGAGTTAACCAACGTGCACAATGTCATAAGTGTAGGGGGGACTTTTCCCACATGCTTAAACATTGAGGACAATGTTTATCTTAAGTGTAGGGGGGACTTCTATCGAAGTTTTAAGTGGACTTTTCCATGAAAATGCCTTCAATTAACCGGAAAATCCTATTTTTCAGCATTTTTCAAATTTTTTATTAACCTTGGCCATTTAGTCGTAATTTTTAAATTTTTTATCGTTGCTTTCATATGTATATATCCCGCAATAAAGTCAAAAATATTAATAAAGTGGTGTAGCTAGTTTAGGAATCTTTGACATATTAGGCCCGTTGCGTTTATTTTGACTCAACCCGAATAGACTTATCCAAGTTTATTCTAGCTAGTATCCTTAACCATGTAGACCTTAATTGGTTTATTAGGCTAAGTGTCCACGAGTCTCATTACTTGAGATTTTAAATTGTGGAAGACGAGAAATGATAGAGTCAATTATAAGTCGGTGTTCTTGCGCAAGCTCACTTGGTGTAATTATTTGCCTATTCTCCCATCACTTGCTAATAATTTATCTGCAATAAGTAAAGTCTTACGATTTGAAAAGTTACTTAGCTTCTAGCCCAAGATCGTTTAAAAGTTGCTCGGTAATGACGAGAGTTCATAGCCAAGGCATAACTTATGAAGCGGGGCGCGAAGATTGGCGAGTCCGAAAAGGCCCTAACAAGGCATGAGGATTCAATTTTATTGCTGAAGATCCAAAGTGATGTGAAAAGCATTATTCCTAAAGTCAATATGAAGGATCAAGACTCACGACGAAAAGCAATCAACTCCCATAAAGATCATGGAGAAGTCTATCCGAAAAGACCCTAACAAGGTATGAGGATAAATAGATCCAAGTCCGAAAAGGAGGCGGATCGTTGTATCTCAAAATCCCAATTAGAGATTGAAGAAATAATCATGAAGTCGTGGTCAACAAAGTTGGAGAACTCCTCAAAAGTCTCCAAGTGAAGAAAATCTATTATGATGAGAAGACCATTATCTCAAGAACGTCTCTCGAAGATATGAAGTATGAAGTACATGCCAAATATCGGCCCGAGAAAGGTCTCAAATCGTGAACCAAGTTATGCCAAGATATGAACTTTTTGATATCCCGAGAAGCAGTTTTAAGAGATTTTGTCCTTTAGCTAACTATTGATCAAATCGTCCTACTTTGCTTTCAGCCCTAATGAACTATCGAAATAAGTCCAAAAATGCATCTTCATGATCATTCTAAGACAAAAATAAAATATAAGAGATACACCTAGGAATAAGGGAGTTTAAGCATTTAATTAAGCCATGTGTGTAAGTGTTTGAATTGCTAACTTATAATAACAATGATCTCGTTTTTAAGCTTAGTTTGGGGAACGTGAAACTTGAGGGTGATAGATCTTCGCAACACCAAAGCCCTAATGTAAGTCATCGATTTCTCTTCAAGTTATTTCCATGTAGCTATTTTCAAGTGAAAATGGTTTTCTATCCCTTTGTTACCTTTGAAGTTTTATTTCTTTAATTTTTGTTTAGTAGAATTTTAAATAAGGCCAAGGTTGATTAATTATGAGAAAAGTGTAAACTTGCTTTATCACTAAGCATTGCATGAGGGCATGGCAATGGTTAAGTGTAGGAGATTTGATAGGTGTGTAAACACCCATCCTTTTACCACTTAATTCGGGCTAAAACGAGACCAAAACACGTATTTAATATCATTTGTTTGGAATTATGCGTGGTTTTTGTGTTTATTGTGTTTTCAGAGCCAACCGGATGAATATTGAAGAAAACATGGGATTGCACGGGTTTTACTGAAGAAAAAGACTCAAGATAAAGTCTATTGTCCAAGAGATGCAAAAGATTTGAAGTCACTGGGCCTATTCAAAGATTTATCGAAGAAAAGGACCAAAGATGGAAGATTTATATAAGTCGAAGAAACTCAAGTCTCTTAAATGAAGAAATTAAAAGACGAGTTGAATTTAATCGACGACAAATCCCGAATCAGAATCGAAAACGGAAACTTTTCTGAAAAGACGAAAAGACACGAAGAACGGGAGAAAGCCCACTCACCAACCAAAGGAAACACCTATAAATAGGCCATCCCACACACATTTTAGGGAGCTTAGCTAGTTTTTCTTTCTTCCTCCCCACTCTTTCTCCTGGTTCGTTTAACACCATCACCACTAGGGTGGTTGGTGATTTTTATCTTTAGTTCTTTAATCTTGTAATTTTAATCTTTGTTTCATCTTGTCAAAACATCAATCATTCAATACCAAGTTCTTGTTTAATCTTTCATTTCATCTTGTTCATCATCATCTTTATCTTCAAGTTATTAAGTTTTATTTTTCTTGATTTGATCTTCAAAAGTTGTTTGGATTTGTGTTTTTATTAGTGGGATTCGTTTCTTATGGTATCTAAATGATTTGTGTTTAATTTGGTAAAAACTTTTTAAGTATTTGGTTTGATTTTGATTAAAATTCGTGTTCCTTGTTCTTTGCTATACTGTTACTGTAACTGGGTTTCCAGATCTTCCGAATCAGCTAAAAAGTTCCGAATGAGTCCTTCATTCGGAAACTTCCGAACCAAGCATTAAAGTTCCGAATCAAGAGAAAACTTCCGAATCAAACTTTCATCCAGAAAGTTCCGGATCAGTCATAAAGTTCCGACTTCCGGACGAAGCAAAAGTTCCGAGTCAAGCATTAAAGTTCCGAACCAAGTAAATCTTCCGAATCAAGCTGAAGGTTCCGAATCAGTGTCTTCCGATCCAGCAAGTTCCGAATGAACCTTCATTCGGAAAGTTCCGAATGAGTATGTTCCGGATGAGTGAATAGTATCTTCCGGATCAGTTAGTTCCTAATCAAGGTTTAAAGTTCCGGATCAGTTATTTTTGAGTATAGTTACTGTTTTACTGTTGTTGATTTACTGTTTCTTCACTCATATTTCACAATTTACTTGTTAACTTTAATTTTTAATTTGATTTTAATTTGAACTTTAAATTTTCAACTTTAAATTTTCAACCAAGTTTTTGTTAATCTTAATTAAAGTAATTGCCTTTGATTTAAATTTTCATTTCCACTTCTTATTAGAATAGAAAACCAAACCCCTTTATTTAGTAACCAAGAACAATCATTCCACTTAAGACCTAGATCAATTCGAGAGGATATCGAGAGAAAATTGAACCATACAAAAAGAGAATATCAACGATTATATGTGTACTATTCATGGTAAAAGCGTGCGGGTTTTACAACTCTCCCCCCCCCCCCTAAAAAGAATAATTCGTCCCCGAATTATAGATAACGTAAACTAGAAAAGAAGAACATACTCGAATTCAAAACTTGACATGAGGGTAAGAAGCCCGGATAGACTCCTCTGTTTCCCAAGTGGCTTCCCGCTCGGTATGATCCCTCCAAAGGATTTTGACGAATGGAATCGTCTTCCTTCTCGTGACTCGTTCTTGTCTGTCAAGCACTCGTTCGGGGTTCCTCTATGAAGGTAAGATCTTTACGAATCTGTTCCAGTGGATACTGAACCATGTGAAGGGGATGATACTTGTACCCTCTGAGTAAGGACACATGGAACACATCGTGAACATGAGAAAGCTGTGGAGGTAACGTTAAACGATAAGATACTTTACCGACTCGCTCAATGACATCAAACGGTCTGATGAATCAAAAACTGAGCTTCCCTTTGATTCCAAAACGTCTAACACCACGTGCCGGCGATACCTTAAGGAAAACGTGATCTCCTACGTTAAAGTGTAAGTCCCCACGATGCTTGTCGGCATAACTCTTCTGACGTGACCGTGCTTCTTGCAATTTCTGGTTAGCTACTGCGACCTTCTCATTCGTCAACTCTATCATTTCTGGTCCTTCAAGTGTTCACTCACCAACCTGATCCCAGCAGATTGGGGCGCGACACTTCCTGCCATACAACATCTCAAATGGATCACACTTAATACTTGTGTGCCAACTGTTGTTGTATACAAACTCTACCAGATAGATGTAATCGTCCCAATCTCCTGTCCATTCCAACGCACATGACCTCAACATGTCTTCTAATGTCTGAATCGTTCGCTCCGATTACCCGTCTGTTTGAGGATGAAAAGTCGTGCTAAGCTTAAGTTTTGTACCCCAAGCTTTCTGCAGACTTCTCCAGAATCGCAAAGTGAAACAAGGATCTCTGTCTGAGACGATGCTGGATGGAGCACCATGTAGTCTCATGATCTCCTTTTTATAAGTATCGGCGAGTTTACTGATCGAATCTTCCTTGCGGATCGGTAAGAAATGAGCTGACTTCGTAAGTCGATCAACGATAACCCAAATCGCATCATGCTTCCTCTTTGTCTGCGGAAGACCGGTAACAAAATCCATGGTGATCTTGTCCCACTTCCACTCTGGAATATCTAACGATTGTAGAAGACCGTCAGGTCGCTGATGCTCGATCTTAACCTGCTAACAGGTAAGACATTTGGATACGTAAGTCGCAGCATCCTGTTTCATACCACTCCACCAAAAGTATTGCTTGATGTCATGGTACATCTTGGTCGAACCAGGATGAATAGAGAATAGGGATCTATGAGCCTCAGCTAACAATGCTTCCCGGAGTTCTAGATCGTCAGGAACATAAAGTCTCGTGCCCTGCAATAAGATACCATCTGCGTCTACTCGAAATTCTGTCTGCTTCTCCAAATTTTGGATTTTCGCCCAGATTTCACCATCATCCTTCTGAGCTTCCTTGATCCTAGAGAGTAACTCTGGTTCCACTCTAATATTAGCCCAGTAACCCTGTTGTCCACGTATCATGATCTCCATGTCTAGTCGCTCCAAGTCTCTGATAATTTCCTCCCTTATTTCAATGTCGTTTATCATTCCGAACTTTCTACTAAGTGCATCTGCCACTACATTCGCCTTGACGGGATGATACTGCAGATTAATGTCATAATCCTTTAACAGCTCTAACCATCTCCTTTGTCTCATGTTTAATTTACATTGAGTGAAGATGTACTTCAAGCTCTTGTGGTCTGTGAATATGTCACATGATTCTCCAAACAAGTAGTGCCTCCATATCTTCAATGAAAACACGACCACTGCGAGTTCCAAGTCATGCGTAGGATAATTTTCCTCGTAAGGCTTATGCTGTTGTGAAGCATACGAGATCACCTTACCATGTTGCATGAGAACACAGCCAAGTCCCTTCCCCGATGCATCGCTATAGATCTGAAATCCACCTGTACCAGATGGGAGAGTAAGAATCAGTGCAGATACTAACTTCTGCTTTAGGTCTTCAAAGCTCTTCTCTCTATCTTTAGTCCAGGCGAATTTCTCTCCTTTCCGCATCAGTTTGGTCAATGATAGTGCTAACCGGGAAAAGTTCTCTACGATCCTACGGTAGTAACCAGCTAAGCCTAGGAAACTGTGAACATCAGTCGCTGATGTCGGTCTTGGCCACTTGGTAATAGCCTCAACCTTTGCTGGATCCATGGTGATTCCTTCTGCTGATATAATGTGACCTAAGAACGTCACCTTGTCTAACCAGAACTCACACTTGGAGAATTTAGCATACAGCTGCTTCTGGCGAAGAATCTGTAACACTATACGAAGATGGTCTTTGTGTTCCTCCTTGGACTTAGAGAATATTAGGATGTCGTCAATGAAGACAATGACGAACTTGTCCAGAAATTCATGGAAGATTCTGTTCATCAAATCCATGAACACTGCTGGAGCATTGGTAAGGCCAAATGGCATAACTACGAATTCGTAGTGCCCATAGCGTGTACGGGAAGCAGTCTTGGCGATGTCCTGCTCTTTAACCCGTAGCTGATGATAGCCCGACCTCAGATCAATCTTGGAGAAATGTTTGGCCCCTTGGAGTTGGTCAAACAGATTTTCTATGTGTGGTAAAGGATACTTATTCCTGATGGTGATCTTGTTGAGTTCGCGATAATCTATGCAAAGACGCATACTGTCGTCCTTCTTCTTAACGAATAAGACCGGTGCTCCCCATGGAGATGCGCCCGGTCGAATAAAACCTCGTTCCAGAAGTTCTTGCAATTGATCCTTTAGCTCCTTCAACTCTATGGGAGCCATGCGATAAGGATCCTTGGAAATCAGCTCAGCTCCTGGGATGAGCTCGATATTAAACTCTACTTCACGTGCAGGTGGTATGCCCGGAAGTTCTTCTGGAAATACGTCTTGAAATTCTAACACTATCGGCTGATTCTGAATTGATGGAGATTCAACATCCATGTCATGAACAATAGCTAGATAGCCCTCGCAACCATGCGAAAGTAACGCACGTGCTTTTAGGGTTGATATGATTTGTACAGACCTTCTGGGTATGACCCGTTGTGAATGTACTCTGGTGCATTAACATCACCGAAGATGACCCGATATGTATGGCAATCTATGGTGGCATGATGTTTGGATAACCAATCCATGCCTAATTCATGTCAAAATCATTCATGTCCAGCGGAAGTACGTCAACAGAACAAACCTTGTCGTCAAACTCTAAGGAAAGGCTCTTGTACACATGGGTTATGCGTAAAGAGTCCCTTAAAGGCGTGGAAATGTTTAATACATTCTCTAATGGCATAGGGGATATCCTAACATTCTTAGCATAAGCAGTAGAAATGGCCGAATGAGTAGCACCCGTGTCAAATAAAACACATGCTGCTTGACCATACATGTACAAGATTCCAGTGATGGTACATGTAGACTTATTGGCATGATCGCGAGAAGTCGTGTAAACGCGTCCACTAGTAGGAGGCGGCTTAGTATGAGCATGTCCCGATGTGCCCTCCATCTCGCCCTTGCGGCAGTCCTTCATGCGATGACTAGTAAGGCCACACTTGTAGCATGCGTCGCTGTCGCGGCGACATGGCCCTGGGTGCCTAAGGTTGCATGTAGTGCAAAGAGGATGAGTATACCCTCTAGCAGGTGTCCTTGCTGGCTGAGAGCCTGATGAGCACAGTATACGTGAGACATGGTTATAGGTACAAAGGACAATGTAGAATATTCGTAAGATGTCATACCAGTGATAGCTAGACGGTTAGGCTGTGAACCTCTTTGGTTCTGGCCCCTCCCGTTACCATGATTCTGGTAGAAGATTTCTAATGTGTCAGAATAATGAGCTAAAACATGTAACATAAGAAAATGAGTAAATGTAAGGATCTGCTACTGTTGGAGTTCCTAGCGTTGTTACGGTAATTATCATTACCTCCACGCCTATCCGTAGCAGAACGGTCGTGATTCTGACCGTTTCCCTTGGGCTGAGTAGGCTGTTGCTGAGTAGCCGGCTGAGATCGATCCCCTGTCTTCTGCCTGGAAGATACAGTTTAAAAGAGATGTAAATATGTTGAAGGAATACGGTTTGGTCACCACTGAATAAAGAATTTTTACCTCTTCTCAGGTCTCTCTGCTTCCCCGAACTCTTCTCTTTCTTGCATCATCTCCAGCTTACGTGCTTAATCGGCCACTTGTGCCACCGTGTTGAAGGTAGAGCACACTAAGTTGTTTGTGACCGATGTACGAAGAGCCCACCGGAAGTGGTATGCTTGCTCTTCGGGAGTACCTGCTGCTGCACCAAGAAAACCAGCCAAACGAAGAAAGCGCTGCATGAACTCGTTGCTATTCTCCCCAGATCTCTGTCGGATTCCATGGTACTCTCTCTTCAGCTTGTCTTGTTCAGCCTTGGGAAAGAATTGTCCCATCACTAAATCCCTAAACTGAGCCCAAGTCAAACCAGCCACCCAAGCATCACCTCCCTCAGACTGCTTCAGTGCCATCCACCATGATAGCACATACCTTCGAACCGGTAGCAGGCCAACCTCGACTTGAAGACGGGGTCACAACCCATGGCATCGAAGATCCTCTCAATGTGAACCAAACAGCTTTCAGCTTCACTGGGGCTATCTGTTCTCTCGAAAGCTCGAGGGCGTAGCTTATTAAATCTCTTCAGCCATGTGACCAATGTTGTTGGAGGAGGAGGAGGAGGATTAGGCTGCTGGTGCTGGTTTTTGGCAGCCTGCACTTCAGCCCTGATTTCATTCCTCAACTGAGGAAGCATAGCTTGCATTGCAGCTTAGACTACTGCATTGAGTTGTTCTTGCTCGCGTGTGAGAACCATCTGACAGTATAACATAAAAATACATGATTAAACTGATCGAAACATAAAATCTGTACATGAAAAAAAAATTATACCAATAAATCATGAGAAAAAAAATTATGCAGGAAACTAGTACATGAATGCATGATGCAGTTTTATGAAAACTTTTATATGATCGAGAGTGAACGCCTATGGTCAATTCACTTAAAACAAAAGACATGGTGAGGGGACGCCAATGGGTCGGTCCCAAAGTTAAAAGTTTCGATAAAACACATGCGACTAAATAGGGCCAGTCCTGTACCAACCATTACTTAGTCATAAACCTGTGACAATGACATATATATGTATGCATGAAAACAATGAATGCATGAAAACCGACTGTCAGTTCTAGGAAGACCATAGTAACTACCCACTAATCACAGGTCGTGTTTTGAGAGCCTACAGGTCGAAGCCTTGGCTCTGATACCATAATTGTAACACCCCATTTTGATAAATGGATGTCACGCGTGATTATGGCGTGTCATCAAAGCATAAAAGGATAAATGTATAAAACATCACATGACCAAAAAGGAAATACCAGAATAAACATCGGTACCCTAAAAGTAAAGCTCATCACACACAAACATAAGTACTGTAAATGAAGGACTAAACAATGTCCATAGAAATAAGTATCAAAGTATGAAGAAATGCATAAAGTAATGAAGGCTAGGAAGCTTCCAGTCCATATGCATGTACGCTTAAAGTCTACGAGTTGTTGGGAATAAAATATAGCCAGTCTAGTTGAGCGCTGACAAGAGTAAAACAAGCGTTGACAGGAAGAAAACAAACGCTGACAGATCAAGCGTTGACAAGAATAAGTTAAGCGTTGATACATTGAAGACAAGCACTGATGGGAAGATATAGTCTACGCGTATATTGTTTCTAGTTTGTTTCTAGTAAAGATAAGTTCAACATTGTATTTTCTATAATTATCTTTACCTAGAATAGTTGATACGTAGACTCTTGTACAAGGCTTCTTATATCTATAAAAGAATACCTTTAGGTTATTGTTCAATATAAGTTTTCATACGTTAAACGCTTTCATTGTAAGCAAGTTTGTTATCATTAATCGAAGTGAAAGTTTGTTTACATCTTGTGTGTTCTTGTTTAAGTGTTAATTCCGCATAACACTTAGATTATCATATACATATACAAAGGTTTCTCTAAGTGTATAACTTGATCTAATCTCGTATACATAAAGCTAAATCGATCTAAGTTTGGGATCAATAAGTGGTATCAGAGCTTGCTGAGGAACTTTTGATCTTAAAGAACACAAGAACCCTAAAATCACCAAAACCCTAATTTTCTCAAAACCCTAAAAACATCATGTCAAATCCAGAAGTTACCTCCTCCTCCTCACCTTTTCCAAACATCAAGATTCCCATGCTTGATGCAACCAACTTTGAATTGTGGAAATTCAACTTTGAGCAATATTTAGATATCTATGACTACACTCTCTGGGAGATAATTGAGTATGGAAACACATACAATAGAGCTGAAAAGGTTGCTGATGTCATTGCTACAAGAACTGTTGTTGCTGGATGTCCAGAAGCAGATAAGAAAGAAAAACCTGGTGATGGTAGAGCTGTGTCTGTTGAAGACATAGCAAAGAGAAGGGTTGATATGAAAACCCTAAACATTCTGAAACTCTCTTTGGGACAAGAGAACCAGCATAAATACAGAGGTTATGATTCTGCTAAAGACCTTTGGGCAGCTCTTGAAGTTGCATATGGTGGCAATGAAGATACTAGGGAAGAAAAGAAGAAGCAACTCATGCATGATTATGCTGTTTTCAAGGCTCAACCTAATGAGAAGCTTAGCAGTGTGAGAAGCAGACTGCTTGACATTACAAGCAAGTTGTCCTTCATGGGGACACAACTTGGTGATGTTGACATTAATGCCAATTTTCTTAAAAGTCTTGGTGATGCGTGGAAGATTGAGGCAAGATCTATACTTGCCAACAACACTCACAAAAGTTCTACTTTTGATGATATCTACAACAAACTAAGGCTATTGGAGAATGAAACTCTTTTGGAGCATAGAAGTAAGTCTACCAATAGTAACATGGTCTTCTTCTCACATAGTGAAGGCCAATTTGATCAAAAGGACTCTTACATGCACCCAGTTACTGGATCAACATGTGTCAACGCTGGAACATGTCCTGTCAACACCTCATATTCAGACGCTGACACATACAAAAGTGACTCACCAAGAGTTAAACCTGCTGTTTGGAAGGATCTTGAAGATGAACTCAGTGGTCTTCAATGGAGATTGTATTCAGCTGCTGGTGTATATTACTTGAGTTCTACAAAGTTTGCTGAGTATCTTCTTGTAGATGCTCAGTATTTCATGTCCAAGGAAGTCTTGGAGAAGATGAAGACTACACAGCTGGAAATTGATTATTCAAGTGACGTGGCCAAAGATTTGATCAGACATATTTATTACCAATATGAGAATGTTTATAAGATTCCTCCTAGTTCTTAATGTTTACTCAGAAACTTGATTACTAGAGTAGATATCAAGTTTAGGGGAGGATTGTTGGGAATAAAATATAGCCAGTCTACTTGAGCGCTGACAAGAGTAAAACAAGCGTTGACAGGAAGAAAACAAACGCTGACAGATCAAGCGTTGACAAGAAGTAGTCAAGCGTTGATACATTGAAGACAAGCACTGATGGGAAGATATAGTCTACGCGTATATTGTTTCTAGTTTGTTTCTAGTAAAGATAAGTTCAACATTGTATTTTCTATAATTATCTTTACCTAGAATAGTTGATACGTAGACTCTTGTACAAGGCTTCTTATATCTATAAAAGAAGACCTTTAGGTTATTGTTCAGTATAAGTTTTCATACGTTAAACACTTTCATTGTAAGCAAGTTTGTTATCATTAATCGAAGTGAAAGTTTGTTTACATCTTGTGTGTTCTTGTTTAAGTGTTAATTCCGCATAACACTTAGATTGTCATATACATATACAAAGGTTTCTCTAAGTGTATAACTTGATCTAATCTCGTATACATAAAGCTAAATCAATCTAATTTGGGATCAACACGAGCGTCCCTGAATACCTGTCGTTTTGGGAACATGAAAGGAAAACGGCTGAGCATAAGGTCCAGTGCACGGATATACAAGTATAGCATGAATAATATAAGCATATAAGCATATAGCAGCGGAAAAGACTAAGTCCTGGATAACCTGACATAACTTAGTAAAACTGGTTTTATAGTTTGAAAAGCCTTATGTTTATCTTATAAAATCTGTTTAACATGTTTACCATTAGCCAATATAGGTCATGATATATCAACGTGCATGAATACTTGGAGGGGTGACATCGTCATGCAATTAGAGGGGCTGCCTCTAATTAATATATGTTTTTGGGTAGGAGGGATCAGCTCCTTGTGAAGGATGCAAGGCACACACCACATTCACTTGAATAATCTGCTGAAAACATGTAACCTAGGATGCACCCATACGCCCCACATGATAATATAATAATATGGCCAAAAGTTGAAAGGGACGTCACGAGCTATCACTCTGCCGTGGTGAAGTCATAACACTGGTGCCTCCAGTGTTATGGTTATGGTACCTCCATAACTAGGTGAAACTGGTCATCCATGTATATGGCTTAGGCATTTATTAAACATAAGCAATCAAAACATATAAAACATATAATGGGAAAACAATTGGCTGCATACGGGGAAATCCTAATAAGGAAAGAATGTCCATACTGAAAAGACGGAGAATCCGTACCTTGTGTCTAGTGAACGAAGAAGACAAACGGAAGAGAGTCCTACTTCGATATCACTAATGCTACATAAATAATATACATGTATAAGTATTCTGATTACTGAGTACGTAACTGGTTTTATATTATGTCTTAGCTTGTTTTATATGTTCATGTCATGTTTTACTGATTTTATCGTTATGCTGTGTTTATCATGTATTCTATCTATTCAGATTAAGTATTACTTGTATTTCTTGTATTATTATACTTGTTGTGTAATAATAAGTGACCTTCTAAAAATAGCAGGTTTCCTAAAAGAGAAAGTTTCCAAAACTAGAAAGTTTCCAAAAATAGATAGTTTCCAAAAATAGAAAGTTTCCAAAAATATAAAGTTTCCAAAAGTAGAAAGTTTTCATAAACAGATTCGCTGCCTTAATTAAATAAGTTTTTAAAAATAGAAAGTTTCCATAAATAGATTAGCTGCTTTAATTACATAAGTTTCTAAAAATAGAAAGTTTCCATAAATAGAAATAAGCTGGATTATTAAGCTAATAATATAAGCTTAAGTTATACTGATTAATATTCTAAGTCATGTGATATATAGTACTCCGTATAGTTTATTAATTATTACATGTAAATTAATTAAACTATAGGTTATAAGATTTAATTAAATATAACATGATTTAATTAAATAAAAGGTAATAATACTTAGGTTAAAACATGTATTAATATTTATTATTAATATAACCTAAGTCATGAAAGTTAATTAATTATATGCCATGTTTTAATAATTAATTAATTAAATCATAAAATACTTAGGTTAAAATCATGTATTATTATTACTAATAATTAACCTAAGTCATGTCCAAATTAAATTAATCACATAGCATGTTAAATTAATTTAGTTAAATCTTGTAATTATTTAACTTGTAAAATAAATAATTAACTTGTAAAATAAACCATGAACCGAACCCGTGTTTTAAATCTAAACATGTCATGAACCAGTCCGTGAACCCCCTGAACCGGATCTACAACCCTTAACCATGGCAAACCGCCACCGGCTTAAGCCGGTGGTACGTGTGGTTTTTAGCCAAGACCCCCATGACCATCAAGGCTAACCCCGACATGCGTCGGGGTTCCTTGGTTCCTCGCGGCCGAGCCACCCAAACCAAACCGAGGCCTTGTGGTCTTGGTTGGTGGTGATCACACAACCACCGAGAGCCTTGCTCTCGGTTCTACCCATTAGCCAAACCAAACACCCCTTAAACCATATGTTTTTATTACCCCATGATTAGATCTACATGTTTATTACTTTTTTTTTAATAACCTCATGATTTCATGTGTTTAGATCTAATAAACAATTAAAAAGAAAAGGTTTAAGGAATTACCGATTCGTGGATCAAAAGGAAGTTAATAACATGAACGACCTTGCAATAATTGGATCTACCAAAATCAACCAACATCTCCTTTTGGTGGTGTATAAGAGGCGGCCAAAGGAGAAGAGGAGGAGCAGGGTTTTTGTGATTTTCTGATATTCTGTATTATGAAAATCTACTTCCCTTCTTTTCCTTTTGGTTAAATTTTTAAGTGGGCTTGGCCCACCTCCTTGTCTATGCCACGGCTATAAGGGGCCCAAAAGGGGAAACCCGTTATTTTTTCGTGTTCTATTTATTTACATGTTCTCGTGTCGTGTTTAAGTGATTTAATTATTAATCGTTCGTGTCGTAAAATATATTTATACGTAATCGTAATAAATATACATAAATACATAATATTAGGTTCGTGATTATTTACGTTCATGATTTTCATGTTCGTGATTATAATTATTGTTGATAATAATTATCGTGTCTTAATACGTAATAAATACTTATCGTGTAATAACACGTACGTAATACTTGTAAATTCCTATTCGTGAAACGTAAACGTGCTAAATAAGGAAAGTTCTAATCATGTACGTACGATTATATGTGTATTGGTCATGGTAAAAGCGTGCGGGTTTTACAAAGCAATACCAACCCAAATCCCAAGAACAACAACAAATATCAACCCTCACAAGCTCGTAACGAGCATGTGAATGCCGTATTCACGCGGAGCGGTTTATCTTACGAATCACCTACCAAACCTACTCAAGTTACACCAATCGAAATTCCATTCGATAGTGATAATGAGGATGAAGCCCAACCAACCCACACCAAACACTACAAGAAATCTGTTGAATACCCACGGACAAAATCTGTGACTAAAAGACTCATATTCGTGGGTAACTTGCTAATACCCACAGAATACCCACTAAACCATTTACATGGGTATAACCTTCGAGGCTAATTTTTTACCCACAAAATATCCGTGTAGTGGGTATGTTTCCCACACCATTTTTATGGGTGATTATGCTATGTTCGTGGGTACATATATTTGTGGGATATCACATGCGACCACAAAATACCCATAAATTGAATCATGTGTAATCCGTAAGTAACTTTTCTACAAATATAGTAGTGTTTCAATACTCGTTGGTGGGATACTATGTTTTAATTTTGAGTTTTTAATATATGGTTTGAAGATCATACATAGTCGACAATCCATAGAACACGTCATTTTTCTACATAATTCATTCATATTGAATTGTATTCGTCGATTAGTATCACATAAATATACAAACTAAAAGCACCAATTCATACATCATTCATTCGAAAAAAATGATTATCAAAATTACAATGCCAACATTTGACTTCCCAAAAATCGTGAATGCAACAAAAATACATGTATGGCGTATCACAATCTGTATCCTGTTGACAGTAGAGATTTCCACCTTGATATGGTTGAGTGCCATTATCTCTTTTATGTGTTTCACAAGTTGATCTTCATTCAGAAATCAAAAATAGTAGTTCCATAATTCCCTATATATCAGAATATACAAATAGATTAAATAAACCTGATATAATGTCAAATAAGTATGACACTGGCATGTTCCATACGAAGCATATTATTAAATTCAATAACTATTTAACTTTGTATGGTTCCAAACGTTATACTTTGTGTAAAGTAAATAAAGTAACAATTTTAACCCGTGATCAAGACATATTAAACATGACCTAAGAACATTCGTAGTATTAGACTTTGCAATGCAAATATTCTACTTCATTTTCTAGATGATTAGCGGCGATCTTATAAATATTATTAGAAGACGACACCATGAA